>JACCIB010000084.1:0-563309 GCA_018906965.1 Philotrypesis tridentata
TATATGCTTGATAAATATAATAAGGATGAAGAAAATCAGTTTTTAATTTATTTAGATGCGAATAATTTGTACGGGCACAGTCTTTCACAGTATCTTCCATACGATGAGTTTGAATGGCTTGAAAATTTAGATGATTTCAATTTATTGAGTGTTACCTCTACTGATTCATACGGTTTTATTCTCGAAGTTGATTTAGATTATCCAAACAGTATCCATGACGATCATAATGATTTACCATTCTGTCCTGAGCATGCGAAACCACCAGGATCTCAACATGAAAAACTCTTGGCTACTCTCGAATCTAAAAGAAATTACGTTATTCACTATGTGGCTCTAAAACAGGCTCTTTCGCATGGCGTACAGCTGCGCAAAATTCATAGAGTTCTGAAATTCAAACAATCACCTTGGCTCAAATCATACATAGATTTAAATAGCAGTCAGCGCTGTATTTGGTAAAACTATGGAAAATGTTAGAAAACGAGTAGTAGTGAAACTTATGAGTAAATATGATGGAAGATATGGGATTGAGGCTCATATTTCAAGTCCAACTTTTCACAGCAAGAGAATTTAGCTGCTATACAAATGAATAAAACTGATATATTGATGAATAAACCAATTTATGTTGGACTTACAGTTTTAGATCTCTCAAAGACGCACATGTATGACTTTCATTATAACTATATGCGAAAAATGTATAAAGATAATTGTAAATTACTCTATACCGACACTGATAGTCTCATCTATGCCATTAAATGTAACGATTTTTATGAAGATATGAAACGAAATATTGACAAGTTTGATACATCAGATTATCCTGTAGACAATATGTTTAATATGCCTCGTATGAACAAAAAAATTGTTGGACTAATGAAAGATGAATGTAATGGACAGATTCTCATGGAATTCATTGGATTGAGAAGCAAAATGTATAGCACACGCGTGAATAATAAGGATTGTATGAAAAAGGTTAAGGGTATCAAGGCTTCAGTTGTGCAGAAAACTATTCAGTTTAATGACTACTTGGATTGTTTAAAAAATTCAAGCATTCAGAGTCGCAAGCAGTATGCTATAAGATCAAAGCTTCATAATGTGGAAACCATTCGACAGCAAAAGGTTGCACTCAATCCTTACGATGACAAGAGATTTCTTCTAAAGAATAGTACCGATACACTTGCTTGGGGACACTACAAAATAGCTACAAATGAGTAAGTTCAAATAAGCTAACACATAAAATTTACATAATTAATCAGAGACTGATAATTCCAGGAAAAAGTGCGTTCGCTTCAATGATAAGCCAACCATTCACATTATGCACAAATGGAAATTTGCACATCGTGAAGCTCGACGTGGAAAGTGGCAGCAGGTTGCACGCGATCGAATACGTTTCAGAAGAAGAATTGTACAGACAAATAAAATTATAATGCCTATACTTATAAAAAAGTTGTATGAAATAAATAAACAATAGTTATTTTTTATTTTCTTTATTTTAAAATTACATATCATTTTTATTTATCCAACTATTATGAGTATCATCGAAACCTAGCCATTTAACGAAAACTTTATTGCCCTTTTTTTTCAAAACTTTTTCAACTAAATAAATATCGGGATATTTAGTTTTGAGAAGTTCCTCCTCGTAGAATCCTCCAGCTATTGGTTTGTTTTGATAATCCTTTAAATGATAAGTGTAGGGTTTTGTATTTAAAACTTGCTTTACTGTGAAAACTTCAGTTGACCAATTAGGTGTATATCCTTTGTCAAAAACTCCCTTATTTCGGCTAACACGTACTTGATCACCAATTTTGAATTTAGCTCGTTTTGAAACATTTTTACGTGATTTTTTTTATTCTATTCATTATACGTTTCACTTTGTCTCTATTCACTTCAGCAGGTTTCATTCCTATTGTTCGATGTTGGCTATTATTATACTCTAATGTTAAGTCTTGTAAAATATCATGCCATTTATAGGTGCCACGTAGACTAAACAATTTCCACATTTTGTTTTTTAGAGTACGATTGAATCGTTCACAAATTGATGCTTTAAGATTACTGTATGTAGAGTACAGATAAATTTTATAACTTTTCATCAGTTTTTGAAAATCTTTATTGTAAAATTCTTTTCCTCGATCTGTCTGTAAATTCTTGGGTACTCTTTTTTTCAGTAAAATTGATTTCATGGCTTCACTTACACATTTTCCAGTTTTCTCTTTGACTGGTACAGTCCAAGCGTACTTTGAAAACACATCAATGACTGTAAGAAGGTATTTAAAACCTTTATTCTGTTTGGCATAAGGAATCATCTCTACAAGATCTGCCTGCCATGTTTCGTCAATATCTTTGACGAGAAATGAGCGACGTTGATAATTGCGTCTTGCAGGCTTATGAAGTTCATCCACTAATGCAGCTTTCATTTTTTCTTCTTTTCGATCTAAACGTTTATATTTTGTAGAGTTTGCACTTTCTTTTGCAGATCTAACAGTATATCGTTTATCTTAACAATTTCAGACTCAATGCTTTAAATTTTATTATTCAGAGTACTTTCAATTTCTCGAACAGTTTCAAGAACTTTTTCATTTTTATTCTTAATCAATTTTCTCACAGACTTCAAATTTGTAGCATCATTTGGATCAGTAGTATTACCTACATTGCATAGTTTTCGATTCTCTAAATCAAAATTCCCATCACTAGTCAGCTTGAATCCTATTCCAGGAGGTCCTCGTAATACGTCAGCGTGAACGAGACGTCGTCCGAACACATCGATGCTCATTTTGATACTGAAGCGATGATTCCAGCCTCACGAAGTTCCTCAACGATTGACTGTATTTCATTAACATGATTATTATTACTAGCAGACGTTTCAGCTATAAGTAATCTCAAACGATCTACAAGTTTGTGACTTTGTGCTATTTTATATAAGCCAGTTCCAATTTTAGCTGGCCGAAGCTTTAAAATGTTACTTATGTAATTTGTATACTTTTTACTTGTTGTTTCTCGTACGCTATCAGTTGCACTATAATATTTTTTGTGTGCATCCGTATTCTTCAAAATCGTAGAGTAATTTTTTTTATCGTCATCAGTGATCAAAGTATCGTTAGATTGTTTCTTAAATAGTAACTCTATTAGACCTGGAGCTTTTGCATACTCTTTATCGCCAACAATAAATTTATCTGTATGAAAAGTTATTGGAGTATTTCCAATCATTAGCGAATCATCACGCCTTTTTCGCACTCCATACACTGTATCTAAAGATTTTAAGTCTCCGCTAAATAACATTTTCAGGTTTTCATTAGCAGTGTCGCTTAATTTTTCATCATCTCTAATGATAGTTTTTTCCAGTTCAGAATCATCTGCTAAATAGTCGCTAAAAGCTGACTCAAAAGCTGATTCTCGGACATCGTTAGATTCATCGTCAATGCTATCATCATCATCACTTTTGGTAATGCTTCGTTCTTGCTTTTTAATTCTCTTCTTTTTTCTCGCTTCTTTCTTGATCTCAGGAGGAGAAGGTTGCACACTTATTTCTTGTTTTATTTTATTTTCAGTTACATCAACAAGCTTTTCCAATGGTTTCACAATTGGCAGGAACGAGTCACTCAAATTTTTTTCCACTTCGAATTTATGTAATTTTAACAAATCATACTTTCTTTTCACAGCATTTCTAGCTTTTTCAACTTCGCGTAGGACTGCCGTTTGCTGGTTAAAGTTTGACATCTTGCCAGTTTGAAGTTTCACAACTAAATGCTAAACTTTTTCAGTATTCTGTATATTTATTACAAAATCGTCTATATTACGATCTTTGTCAATAATGAGAAAACTGTGGTTACCATCATTCCAATATATTGAACAAATATCTTTGAAGCGTTCAAACGTCATATCAGTGTTAACATGATCATTATGAACATGTTTTAAATTCATATCATCTTGTCGAAAAATTACCAACAAGTTTACATTGTCACGCACTAAGTGTTTTGGAACTTGTGCATACGACTGACACAAGTAAAAGCAATCAACATTTTTATGTCTACCCATGCAATAGAAGGCTTTGACATTATCTTGTTTTTCACAGGCAATATCATCAAATACGAAAATTGAGTTTGGTCGAGCTTCATCGGGTGAAACGACAAGATCATGTTCACCGAAGGGAAAGTATTCAATGCCATCGAGAGGCTCGAGAAGTTTTTTCAAAAATTTGTATTTAGGTTGATTTAGAGATTTTGAGTATACGTAAATGTTTTCAAATTTTAAACCATTAGGATGAATGATGAGAGATAGGAGAGCATTCGTTTTTCCACAATTCGATGGTCCACAAAATACTGCTCTTATACTGTTTGGCAATAATTTTCCATGACGATGCTGTATTTTTTGCTGCTGTTGCTGCGTCATAAGATCGAAATTTATCACTGGTAGTTTTGCGGACTGCTTCTTCAGATCCATCTCGAGTACGATTAACTCAAAATGTTATAAATATGAGCATTTATAGTTTTTTAGTTAGTCTCGCGTGAGCTTTTCTCGAGAAAGCATCATGCAAAGAAAAAGAAAACAAGGTTCAGGTTTTGTGAATACACTGATAAATAAATTACCTATTGAACTTCATCTGCCTGGCTATAAGTACTGTGGTCCAGGCACCAAACTAGCAAAACGTTTAGCTCGTAGTGATTCTGGAATCAATCCTCTAGACGTCGCTTGTAAGGAACACGATATTGCTTACTCAAAGAATCGAGACAACATTCAAGAGAGAAACGCTGCTGATCAGATTTTAGCAGAGAAAGCGTGGAACAGAGTGAAATCTAAAGACGCTAGTTTGAAAGAAAAAGCAGCAGCTGCTGCTGTAGCTGGTGCTATGAAGTTAAAATCAAAGTTTGGTATGGGTATTGGAGGCTGTAAAAGAATTTCAAAGCGAAAAAAGCGTGGAAAGAAGATTACACTAAAAAAATTAGTCAAGACACTATCAAAATCTGCCGTTGCTGGCAATGATTCTCGCTCAATGATTAAATCAGCATTGAAAAGCTCGAGAGCAAGTGAAAAAAGTTGGTGGAAAAAGAAAAGTTGCCGTTCCGCGCATACTATCCATACCTAGAAAAGTAGGTGGTTTTCTTCCAGCGCTCATTCCGCTTTTTGCTAGTCTTAGTGCAGTAGGATCACTTGCAGGAGGAGCAGCTGGAATAGCTCAAGCAATAAACAGAGCAAACGCTACTAAGAAACAAATGGAAGAACAAAAAAGACATAATGGGAATGTTGAGAAATTGATGCTTGGTAAAGGGCTGTTCTTGAAACCTTATCATAAAGGATTCGGAATCTCTATGAAGAGTAAAAGAGGAGGAAGAAAAAAAAAACTTCGTTGAAATAAGACTACCAAAACGTGCTCTAACTAATTACGATCTGCTCAAGTATGCCAAGTTAATGAAAATAGCACATTTTCGAGGAGTTTTTATGCGAAATGCCTTACCTTCAAATGGTTCGCGTGTCAACGAATCGGCAATAATCAATCTAGATAATGCAAGTGGATCCGGCACGCATTGGGTAGCTTATCGAAAAATTGGTAACGATGTTGTATATTTTGATAGTTTCGGAGACTTGCAACCGCCTCTCGATCTCATGAACTATTGGGATGTTCCTCAAGTAAAGTACAATTATCAAAGTTATCAAGCATTTTCAACTTACGTCTGTGGTCATCTCTGTCTCAAATTTCTTTGCAATCAGCTTAATCGCAAGGATAATTTCAAACTGTATAAAAACAAACCGATTCGATAATTCAAATTAGTCTACTTACGATGGTTGCTGAGTCGATGACGCTCAGCCTTTCAGGCACTTCCTCAATCCTTGAAACACACTATTTTCCTCCCATAGAACTGGATAGTGATAAACAGTACAATATTGGACTTGTTGAACTACTCACTTTTAATTCTATACCAAACATTGACGTGAACTGTAACAAGTTTTATGTTGGTCAAGAAGTCGTTGAAATTCCTAGTGGCAGTTATGAGATTGAAGATATTGAGCGAACACTACAAGGACTCCTCGATGCTCGAGGTATAACAATTACTATCAAGCCTAACAGTAATACTTTGCGCTGTTCGATTGAGTGCAGTCGTGAAATAGATTTTCGACCACAAGACTCTATTGCCCGTCTCCTAGGCTTCACTCCAAAAATTTTGAAACCCTATATAAGTCATGATTCAGACTTACCTGTAACCATTCTCAAAGTAAACGCTTTACGAGTCGAATGTAACATTACAACAGGAGCATACATAAATCAGCAAAAAGTTCATACAATACATGAATTTTTTCCTGCCGTACCATCTGGCTACAAGATAATCGAAGTTCCTAAACAAATAATATACTTACCAGTATCTGTGAAAGTGATTCATCACTTACAATTGCGTATAGTAGATCAAGATGGTGATTTAATTAATCTCCGAGGAGAAGTTATTACAGTTCGATTGCATCTAAAGAGTGTTTAAAATGGGTGTAGTTTTCAATGCAAAGAAAAGCAATATTAACGACACAGCATGTCATCAGCCAGTCAGTCGCAAACGAGTGATCAAACGATTAACACGTCAAAATCTGCAGTTTCTACAAAATCTTGGTCTCAAAATACAGCGTGGTGGTGGAGGAAGAGGAAAAAAAATAAAATTGAAAAAATAAGTTGTACATTTATCTGCTGCTGTTGTGTGAAAGATGGAGGAAATTCTTAATGTATAAGCTCCAGTCGTCTTTGACGAGTCTGTTTCGCATTATGAGGTTCACGCACATCTACCATACACATCACTCGCATTCAATAATAGCGATGAAATTCGAATAGCAATTCAACATCAAGATTTGTGTGTCCTACCATCTAAAAGTTCTCTACACATTTGTGGTAAGATTACTAAAGCAGATGGTCGTGCTCTAACAGCAAGTCATTTTGTAAATAATGCCATCAGTCATCTTTTTGAGGAAATTCGATAGGAGATGAACGCGATTGAGATCGATTGCTGTAAGAATGTTGCTATAACAACTTTGATGAAAGGTTACACTTCTTTCTCACCAAGTCAGCTAAAATATCTTGAAAATTCTGGTTGGACTGACGCTTTTGAGTTGGGAAAAATAACAGATAAGAATGGAAACTTTGATGTCAGTATTCCTCTATCATTGATTTTTGGCTTCGCCGAAGATTATCACAAAATTGTAGTAAATGTAAAGCACGAACTCATTCTCACAAGATCGAGAAGTGATTTCAATGCTGTTGTGCAACAGTCTACAGCAGCACAGGGAGCTGCAGCGTCCTACGAAAACTTTAAAATTGAGCTCGCTCGTATAGAGTGGCTAATGCCTTACGTCGTACTATCAGATCGGCGAAAAATACAATTATTCAACTACATTCACAAAGATGCACCCATTCCTATGAGTTTTCGTTCGTGGGAATTGTACGAGTATCCAGTTCTTCCAACAACAAGACAGCATGTTTGGACAGTGAAAACATCAAATCAATTGGAAAAACCACGCTTCATCATTCTCGGCTTTCAGACAGGGAGAAAAGCAATACGCACAATTAATGCTAGCTTATTTGATCACTGTAATATAAGGAATGTAAAACTTTTCCTCAACTCTCAGAGTTACCCGTACGGAAACCTTAATCTTGATATTTTAAATAATCAGTATGCCTTACTTTACGATATGTACGCAAATTTTCAAAATGTATATTACGCTGAAAGCTCAATAGTAGATCCGCTTTTGAGTAAACAAGAATTTAAAGATTTAGCACCTCTCATCGTCATTGATTGTTCCAAACAAAATGAGTCGCTCAAACAGGCAGCCGTAGACGTCCGTCTCGAATTTGAATGTAAAAATAATGTATCTGCGAATACTACAGCGTATTGCTTAATTTTACACGATCGTATTGTCACATACAATCCTATAAGTGGTGATATAAAGAAACTTGTATGAAACTATATAAAGCTTGTTTGAAAAACTAATTAGTTAGTATTTAGGCAGCAATCATGCGTCAAAGTAACAGTAGCGAGTCTGCGAATAAACAGCAAACGAAAAAGAAAGATGATGGTAAATCCAGCTCAACTCAGTGGAAATACTACAAGGCTATAAAAGATTCTGATCTTATTTTTGAAGTAAAGAAACAAAAAAATGAATATTGGACCCTCCTTTACAAGACTAGATACAAACGCTGGCTATATATATGGGACAATTCAAATGAATATGTCAGTCGATTGGGATTATTCATAGTTGAAAACACAGTGTAAAATGGATAAAAAAGGCTCTTCGTGGAAGAATCAGAAAGGAGAGGAATATCAATTTCTCGTCGAGTCGGAAAAATTGAATGAAAAAACTTCTCATCCTCGCTCAGAAAATAATACAACTACTACTTACAACGATTCGAAAAAACAACAACAACAACAACAACAACAACAACAATACGGTTTTGAAAATAATTTTGATCCTTACAAAAAATCATTGTCAAGTTCTGACTGCTACAATAATAAAGGATTTGAATATTAATTCATGATGAATGTCGATGTATTCGGACGACATTTGAATAACTTCAAAGGACCTCCCGGCATTGGATATAAACTCACTGCTGATAGTCAGTATAGTTTAGAAGACAAGAGACTGTGCAATGTAGCAAATCCTAAAGAACTAAACGACGCTATAAATTTAATCACTCTTCACAGTGTTACTCAAACTGTAAAATCTGATTTACAAACTGAAATATCTAAATTAGATGAAATAGTTGAGTTACATAGAGATGAGATTGATGAAAAGTTGAGAACACTTACTACTAATATTGAGACAATTAACAAACTTTTACTTGAAATAAAAGAAAAAAGTGAACATGGATAAGTATTCTAACAACACAAACTCTTTTCCCGGAAAGCATGGTTATGACAAGTTGGATGATAATAATACATCGAAGGATCAGAAAAATAAAGATTCTGTTTGGAAAAAGTGTACTAGTATATACTCAACCAATAATCATTCTTGTCCTAAACAAGAAGGTTATAAAAAACTGAAAAATCAATAAAATAGTTGTAGATTTTTGAAAAAATAAAAAAATGTTTACATAAAAATAGCTTTTGTTTTTTTCCTCCTCATTTCCTGATCCCACATCCTGGTGATGGGGGGCTGGCGCGGAGGTGGCGTACTCGCACCGAGGTGGCGGTGGGATAGGTGGGGGGCGCAGGCTGGCGTACTCGCGACTGCGTGGGGAGGCTGGGGCCATACCGACCGGGTGGGGAGGCTGGCGTACTCGGTGGGGAGGCTGGCGTACTCGCGGGCATCATACCGACTGGATGAGGGGCGCTGGGGCGACCGGGTGGGGATGCTGGCGTACTGGGTGGACAGACTGGTGTACTCGCGACTAGGTGGGGAGACTGGCGGCGAACTCGCGACTGGGTGGCGCTGCTGGCGGGGCGACCTACTTTTATCGACTGAGTTACCCACTGAGCAAATCTACCTTACCGACTGAGGAAGTGGCGTGGAATCAGCATGGCGTGGTATCAGTACAGCCCCTACTACTCACCACCCAGTCAAGATACGAAAATCTTTCACTCGGTGGTGTTTACAGAGCGGTAGGCGAGCAGTCAGCTGATAGAGCCAGAAGGACAGCGCGGCGCCGAGAGCAGCCTGCCGCCGAGCAGCAGCAGCACGAGGCGAGAACGAGAGAGTAGGGGAATACAGCGCGTAGCAGCGTGCGGCAGCCAAGGCGAGAGCAAGAGAGAGGGAAGAACGGCGCAGCGTCGAAGCAGCGAGAGCGAGAGAAAGAAGAAGATACGAGGCATGCGACCCACGAGGCGAACGCGCGCGCGACGGCCGCCATGTTGGCGAGAAACGAACGGTAGCATGAGTGCGAGAAGGATGGAAATAGAGAGTGAATGAGAATGCGTATTAAAGACAGACAAGAGAGAGAGAGAGTGGAGGCAACGTGTAGCGCTGAATGATATTGGGAAAAGGTGGAGGGCTACGGCTCGATCCACAGCGCGCGTGCGAGCGGCAAACATGAATGTAAGCGTGCCGAAATGCGAAACTGTAAAAATGTGTAAATACAGTATGTAGAGCCAGACAAGCGTGTAAGCGCGTTTTGAATGTTGCGCGCATTTAAAAGTATTGTAAAAGAGGGCGTAAGAGTGCGAATGTGCTATATGGTGCGAAAGCGTGTAAATGTGTGATAGGCGCGAGAGAGCGATCTGACGGAAATGCGTGAGTGCGAGTGAGAGAACGATAGACGCCACGAACCGGCGTAGTTGCCGAGCGCGGAGAGAGGGTCAGTATCGAGCACCGCTTGTACCTAGGAGCATCGAAGTATCCACAGGACGACAAGCAAGGCAAAGAGTGTATCTTCCAAGGCGACTACCAGAGCAACCAGGAATATCCCCGTGTGCGTCTTCCGAGCAAGAACTAGTTTCTTTCGCGTGCGCTTTCACAGGGAACGAGGCAACACCAGTACGCGAGGACGAGGAGTAAAAGAATAAGAGACAGGTAGGAGAGTTTCCTCAAGATACCTTTCCGCCGCGAGTTCTAACCTTAAAGTTGGCCCGCGTAGTGACAGAGAGCTCGCCCGATGACGTAAACGCGTCCGCGAGTAAGACACATAATTATTTAATTTCGAAATAAATTACGAAGTGTTATTTTACATAAGTAGCGTTCAATCATTTTGCGTATTTCCCTCCCTGCACCTCTCGCCCATGACCCAAAGCACAAGGAGTTCTCCAGCCGGCAGCATAAGATTAACCAGATCGCGAGTTCGGGCGTCCAATTAATTAATAAAATACGAGCTCGCGGTTAACCTGAATAGGCGTTATTCACGTGATGCTGCGCCTCCCCAAGGACGGAAAAAGGTACTCATAGCTTTGACCTAAGCTGAAATTCAAATTAAAGCTCTTTTGTTCTATATTCTATGTGACTTATAATGATCATAATTAACAAGCAAAATTAATAGTAATTTTATGATTTTTCCTCATCCTGATATTTGTCAAAATTGATTCGCAAACTTTTTTTCAATTGAGCTTAGTTTTATGTTTTTTGATTCTAAGAAATACGAAAAATTATTTTTTAATTACTTTGGAAAGCTATAGACTGAAAATAAAACTTATGAATTTGTCCACTCTCCCCTATACAATATTACTGTTAAATAAAACAAATTAATATAATGTATTTATGATTTTTCTATTATTTCAGTTATTATTGGTTTTTAATAATTATTTGTTTCGCATCATTGTGCGATATTAGGAACAGAAAAGTACATCATGAATTCAAAACTACAAAAAGGTATAACTTACTTCCTACACACACATACACACGCACATAAATATTTAATTCTTGAAATGTAATATAACTAATTTTTGATTCAGTGCAAGGAAAAATTTGAAAAAACGTTTTGAAAATTGTCAGGTAATACCTAATCCGCGAATATGAGAAATTAAAAGGAAAAAAAGGTCTCTTCACTGATGAAAGTCTACCAACAGTTACTCCAGCAGTTCCACAACAAAATAATGGGTTCGATTGTGACATTTATTTGCTGCAATACGCAGAAAACTTCTTTATAGTAAGATATCATGAAAATATATAAAGCTAGGCAAATTAATGATTGATATTTGTTTAATGTCTTAGAATCCAATAAATAACTATATCACTTTACCAAAAGAACAATTAAAAAATTGGTTTTTACAAGAAGTAATTCAAAGGAAGAGACTGCGCAATTAAAACACTTAATTTTGTATTTATCAAACTATGATAATTAGTTTACTATATATGTGTGTATATATATACGTTACCAATTTAATTATTTTAACAAAACTTTCGTCAATTGTCTCCATTATTTTTTCCGTTATTAGCGAACTCAAAAACCCCTAAGCGAGTGCTTTATTTGAGTTGCAAAACATTTTTAGCAACAATTTGCTTAATCAATATCTCATAAACAAATTATTTTGCAAATCTGATATCAGATTCATGATCAGCAATCCCAAAAACCTATATAATGGTATAATTAGTCCTTCAAGTCAATCTAGTTCACGGATTCTTCATTTTAGTGCATATAGTGTAAAAGGGGCTTTACTGTGCTTTACATTTATTTTGCTGTTTAAATATTTTTGTCATTCAAATAATGCTTAAATAATTAGTAAATTTCTTATAGATTATTATCTAATCGTTTTTTACTGCCTACAATACCATAATTTAATAATTTTATGAATCTAATGAAGAGATTCTCGTAATGATACGTACTACAAACACTAATGATTTTTTATAGTTTTAGATGGTATGCGACTCTATCACTCGATAGTATGGTATATAGAATAAAATGAATCTATCGCTTGAATATAGGCTCTGCACTGCATATTCTCACAATGGAGATCTGTATGCAGGCTGGCCTCAAAAAAAATTAAAAGAGAGAAATATAAATTTGTCTCTGTTGGCGTTTCGTCCCAGCTGCCAGAGTGAACTCCTCAGTAAGGCTCTGACAGCTTCCTTAGATGCCCGCCACTTCGAAGAGAAGCGGCATTTATGTGGTCTCGGCCGAAACTTTGACACTGGCTCTTATAAGTGTCCGCTAGATGGTGACCTGCCTTTTTCTCTATGCTAGAGTTCTCTCTGGCAAGAGAAAAACGCAGGCCGAGACCACATAAATGCCGCTTCTCTTCAAAGTGGCGGGCGTCTAAGGACGCTGTCAGAGCTTTACTGAGGAGTCCACTCTGGCAGCTGGGACGAAACGCCAACAGAGAGAAATGGATATTTCTCTCTTTTAATTTTTTTTTAGGCCTGCCTGCATACAGATCTCCATTGTGAGAATATGCAGTGCAGAGCCTATATTCAAAAATCAACTTTTATTCGAGTAGAGCGAAAGATTCATTTTATTCTAGATTTTTTATAATGTTAAATAAATAGAAAAAAAAATTTTTTATATAGTAACTTTTCTTATTTTTACTTATTAATAATTGTCCGATATTAAAAAAAATTACGCTTTTTACATAAATTTCACTTTTTGAATTTCACGTTCGATCCGGGGTCGGTTTTGGCATTGCTGGATTGATTTTTAGTCTGTACAAGTCGCAGAATTTGAGGTCTGTTTTAAAAAAATTTGCACCAAAAATTAAATATGGTCACCTCAACTTATGTAATACTCAAGCACCGACTATGTACTTTTTATACACTAAATATTTAATTTATAGTGCAAAATTTTTCAAATCTGACCTCAGATTCGAGAAAAGCAGGTCTTTCTACATAAGAGCATCTTGCCCTTCATAATATTTAGTTAATTTTGATGGCTGTTGATGACTTAAGGGGATCTGATAGCCACTAATGATCCGCCACTAACGGTACAATAGAATACTTTTTGGATGTCAATAAATGTAATGAATTACGAAAATACAAGTGATTATATCTGTCTTCATCTCGGCGTTATTTATTAGTAAACAAAATTTGGAATCAAAATATTCAGAAATTGGAAAGAAAAATGCCTGAATATGTTGATTCCAAATTTTGCGTACTGATAGATAATGCCGAGATAAAGGGAAAGTATCTCCTAGATTTGCGTAATTCGTTATATTTACTGGATCTCAGTACTTTTCTATCAAACGTTAGTAATGGATCATTAGTGGCTATGAGATTCCTTTAAGGGGATCCGATAGCCACTAATGACCCGTCACTAACGGTACGATCAAGAAGTACTGAGATCGAATAAATATAAGGAATTACGCAAATTCAAGAGATATTTGCCCTTCGTCTCGGTATTACCTATCAGCATACACGGTTTGGAATCAAAATGTTCAGGTACTGGGGAGAAAAGTGCGAACGAAAATCAGTTACGTCAGGTTACGGCTACTTAAAAATTGATTAACATTTTGAGGTTTACTAGGACCATAGAAAATACCTGCTGCATAAAAGGTATTTGTTAAATTCGATGAAATTTGAATTGGCCAAATTCCTTTACTCGTTGAGTTATGTAATGAAGCACCGTCTATATTTACTAATAAATCAAAGTTATTAGTTTAAGGAATTCGTCTTGCATCCTGAATTATTTTTTTAGTTACTGAATGCATTCCAAAATGATAATATTTGCCACCCTTAATAGAAACAGATTTTGTGTTAGTAGAACTGTTCATCTAGATATTCTTCATTGTTCTCGTCTTCTGGATTATAAAAGAAATCTGTTCCATCATCTTCAGATAGAGCAAGGGACGGTACATTGGAGTATGAAGTTGAATATCTATACTCAGAGCTGTAAAATTCAGAGATATCAGATATGATATCTTCTGCACAATGATTACAAGGACAATTATCACGAACGTCATTTTGACTATCTGGAGTATTATTTTTCATGCTTTCTAATAATTTGAAGTGTATTTAATAATGGTAAGTATTGCAAATAACTAATCAAATTTAACTTGATTTTGAATTGGTAACGATAGTTTGGATTTTATTTCCAGCTTCTAAATACTATTACCAAACATCATGATGTATGCGTACCATCAAATATACTTTCCCATATAGCACCCAATACTCTGGGAATATTGCCGGAATGTTACTTTGGGAAGTAAGGTAGGATCAATTATGATGCGGGAAGGTTACGTAACCAGTTGGCCACGGTCAGGCAACATTGGTGCAAAGTGGAATGTCCGTTTTAATATTACATCGATTCGATTGGTATTCCGTACTCATCCGTGGAAAGTAATGTCACAATAATATTGTATTCTTTCGATTTTTTCGAAAAAATTTCTTCCCTATTGAAATAATACAGCAATGTTGTGGTAACAGTGTTATCACAACTTTACTGGAATATAATATCTTGCAAAGGGATCAAAGAAAAATGTTTAAAAAAAATTTCTCCGGTCGGGATTTGAACCCAACTCCTTTCACTCAGTAGACTCGCTCGTTATCCACTGAGCTATTGTTTTGTTGTTGTTATTGAAGTTAATGTGTAGGTTAATCTGTGTTGATTTTTGGAAAACACACATGGATTTTATTATATACCAGTTAACATTCTGATATTTTCGCATGCATTCGACGAGATATTTGGGTGTATTTTTAGAAAAAATACTTACGGATTTTATAATAATTTAGCTGAAATATTATTTTCATATTTTCGCATGAAACTGACGAGATAACTGGGGGAAATTTGCAGGCTCCAAGTGAATTTTTAGATTTCCAGGCTTATTATTCTACAAATATATAGGTGAATATTCAAGGAAAACCCCTAGATTAGATAAAATTTCATCTGGAATGTTAAATTTTTCAGGATTTTGGAACAGAAATCCGTATGGATTTTTCACTCCTCCAACTAGATTCTAGATTTCCTGGATATTCATAGAAAACACCTAGATTTGTTGGAAATTCGTCTGGAATGCGTAATTGTCGAGGTTATTGTAACGTCTTATGACGTTATTTATTTTGAAACAAGAAACAGTCATTTCAAAATTCAAATGACAGCATTGATTATGTCAATGCATGAGTTTCGTTAATTGTTACACTTTCAAAAGTAAGAGCTCAGCTGACGCTGAATTTGCGAAACGCAGACTAAGCGTTATATTTTTGAAAGATCGCGTTATTGTATGTAAAATTACAAAATGTTTAAGAATTAATATTCAATAATGTTGTGAATTCATAAACTAAGTTTAGTGTTTAAAAGATGCTAAATGCTCTCAATTAGTCAGTCAAGATTTTGTATCGACTCCGTCCACGCCGGTCCGAAAATTGGCGGAGTTTTAATTTATTTATTGCGAGATTTTGATTTGCTTACTTAATTATTTTAAAGTGCTTAGAAATAAAGTTAATAGCTGTGTTTTAATTTCAAATCCTGAATAAATATTGGATTGCTGTCATCTCAACGATTTTCTTCAAATAATAACAACAGGTAAGTTTTAATTATTTTCTTGAGCTAGGTATTTCCAAACCCAAGACATTTTAAAAATGAATATAAGCCTATAACCCTATAACCTATTAAAGTAGTCAGGACTTAACAATTTGGTTCCGATACCGGGAATCGAACCCGAGCTTCCTGGGTGAGAGCCAGGTATCCTGGCCACTAGATCATATCGGATTAAATTGAAGTAGTCAGGACTTAACAATATTCAAACAGTAATACGGGTGAAACAAATTCGATTTGCCAGCTGGATTTTTAATTTTCCAGAATTATTATGTCACAAGTGTATGTGGATATTGAAAAAATACACCTACATTTGAGTTGGAAGACTGAAATTCCACCCACATTTCTGCTCAAATAACCTGAAAAATTCTACAATGAAGACGAATTTGCAGCTAATCTAGATATTTTTCTTGAATATTTAAGAAATTTAAAAATTTATCTCGAAGACTGTAAAATCCACCCGGATTTCTATTCCAATAACCTGGAAAATTTAACAATTCCAGATGATTTTGTATCCAATCTAGGTGTTTTTCTTGAATATTTATCTACTTTTGTAGAGCAATACACTTGGAATTCTGAAATTCGGCTCGAAGTCTGAAAAATTCACTCAACTATCTCGTCAAATTCGTACAATAATATAAAAATTTCAGCTAAACTATTATAAAATCCATATGTATTTCCATATGCATTTAATCCACCCAGATTTATAATCCCATAACTTTGAATATTGAACATTTTAGACGAAATTAAAATAATCTGTGTTTTCTTAAATATAATTTGTAGCATGATAAGCGAAGAAATAAAAAAACCCAACTAGACAATATGTATCTGCCTTTTGAGAAACCAACTGGACATATCAGAAATCCATGTGGTTCGAAATCATGAGCATGCAGATATTTGGCCATAAAATCCATATCAATCCAAATCAATTCGGATAGAAATCCAGGAAGATAATTCCATTCGTTCCTTTGTAACAGGGATATCTTTTTAAAAAGTGGTCGATCGGGGCGGGAGGAAGGGGGGGGGGGTTCCCGATTTGGCTACTGATTTTGGTCCTGAAGTGAATGGAAAAAATTTCTAGCCAAGTTTTCAATTCTTCAGGTCACCTACAGTTTGCAGAAATAAGATCAGTGAATATTTGAAAATCGTAAAAAATGCTATATTCAATAAATTGTAGAGAGCTAATTTTATCTGCAAATTTTTTTAAAGTTTAAAAAACGATTTTTCTCATCTCGATGTCTACTTTTATGAAAAAATACTGACGATTTGTATATCTTTAAAATACTCACGATTTTGAGACCAACACTACTTTTGTTGGTTTTCCGTTTATATATGTAATCGTTTGACATTGCATTTATATTTATCCAATCAAAATGTGGTACAATTCAAAGTGTTTATCTTGACAAGTTTTGTATACGGGAGAAATCCTCCGTCTTCGACTATATTTTAAAAAATATATTCAAACGACTTAAATATGTAATGTATATAATTCTCTGGCAGATCGCCCGATGAGAATTTTGGTTTTCTTAAAAATCATTTATATGAGGGATTTTGTTACAAGAAATTACAGATAATACTTTCATTTTAAAAACCCCATAGCGGAACTGGAGCTCAGATTTGCATGTACGCACCCTGTTGCAAATAAATGGAAATCTAAGTGGATAATCCACCTAGAAAATCCAGGTGGATTCATCTGAATTCCATACGGATTAGCCTGGATTTCTGAGGGAATTCATAGCTGAATATTCATGTTGATCAATCTAAATCATAGGGATTTGCAAGATATCCAGGTGGATTCTCAAAGCACCGATAGATATTTACGATAGAATGATAGTTTTTAAAACTTTTTAGGGTACAGACTCTGGCGTATTATATAAGTAATAAACATAGATTAGAATTTAAAATTTTTATGCTTTCAGTTTTCCACATTTATTACGGTACAATATTAGGCGAATATGAATGAAATAAATATAGATTAATTAAAAAATCTGACTGCAATTATTAACTATTCATCTCACTAAATATAAGCTTTTCGAAATACATGAATTTTATAAAAATCCACATGAACTTTTAAGGTCCACATGAAATTTTATATGTTCAGGCATACTGCGTTACCAAACTAGGTGGAGATTTAAAACATAGATATAGATTAGCAAACAAATTCGGTGGATGGTTCAATTTTTCAGATTATTCAGGTATAAAGATTCCTTGATTTTCAGAAAGTGCATGCGGATTTTACGATAAACCAGCTGGAATTTTGACATTTTCGCATGAAAGTAATAGGCAGCTAGATGGATTTTTTTTCTTGTAGCTGGATTTCTAATTTTCCAGGCTTACTACAGTAAAAACTATGTGGATAATTTAAAATATTAATAGTCTAATCCTAATATCCTAGAAAACGAACCCTCTCAGCCGGATTTATTAACTAATCTAAGACTATTTTAATATATACACCTAGATTTTACTGTAGTGTAAGGTCCCCCGATTGATTTATTAATTATCGATTTCGACATGTATAGCGTGTGACTTGTGTGGGTATGTGTGAGTACGCTGACGGTGGTTATTTTGCAATATACCAGCCTCATGCGCTGGTTGAGCAACGGCATGACCGGGATTCGGGCGTTTAAGATCCACGGTGCTGAGTATTTATTGGATGCGGGTATCCCCACAATTCTATCATTTAGTTACTGCCTTGATTGGGGGTCGAGTCTTTATAAACCCTCGACTCGATCAGCGCAAGCGCCTTTCACGACCAGATCAGGTACCGGTGTGCGTCTAACCTCGTCATTACGACTTGCCGCTGAAGGCTAGCCGTCTACTTGAAGTTATTACAGAAGGATCTACACGAGATCGTAAGAGGGTGTCAAGGTACTACCTGTACGCTATCGTTCAGCCTAGTAATCTACCGAACACTGCAGGCAAGCTGGCATATTTGCTCCGGTTGAAGGTACATCTCGACTGTAGTACACTGCGACGAAGAGACCGCCAAGCATATCTGGCGTGAGTGGGTGAAGCCGCAGCTTAGATAAGTTTATATTCCTGCCACGACTAGCTCGTGTAGTTGTAAGCCAATACGTGTGACTACGATAATAAAAATATGAACTTAGAATAGTAAAGTGCGACTGTGTGAATGCATGACCTCCGTGAAACTGGAAATCTCTGTCTGACGCCAACAATAAATAAATAACAAAAAGTAAAAGAATACATTAGACGTAGAATGTATTAATACTAACTTAGACGCCCTTCATATACTAACACAACCCTGCCATAACGAGTACTTAGACTAATTATCAGCAGAAGACATTCGCAGACCTTGCCGGCCACATCAAGACAGTCATCAGCAATGTGTCCACTCTTTCAAAGCGTGTCCGCATTTTCCAGCAGTGTGTCCGCTCTTTCGTGAACCGCATCTACCAGCCAGCGTCTTTATTGCCCGCAGAAGCGACCGCGGACATATTCGTGTTCATACAACAAAGACGAATCCGCCTTTCCTTGTGTCCGCGTTTCTGTACGCGTCCGCATTTCTGAGCAATCGTGTCCGTGGACTGGGAAAGAGCATCCACGCGAATTGGTAAAGTCCATATAATCGGACTTAGAGTAGAACGACAAAGGTAAGAGGGACTCAAGGGACCAGTATAAGGATCAACAGCACTTTTAGTCCATCTCAACTTATTTATTAATAATTATCATTTCAATATAAGATCTCGATCAAAGATAGCCTCCCAAATAAAATAAATTATTTGTTTGAACCCTAGCGGCCCAAATAAGTCAAATTCGGTCCTTACAGTAGTAACCCTCGAAAATTAAAAATCCAGCTGAGAACAAAAATCCACCTAATCGCCTCATTAGTTTCATGCGAATATATCAATTTCTTTAATATTCGTCTAATATTCCACCGCGATAAACGTGGAAAACGAAAAATAAATCTGGAAGCATGAAAAATTAAAAACTCTAATCTATATTTATTACTATTATACGGATGATTCTGTACTCTAAAAAGCTTTAAAAACTATAATTCTATCGTAAATATCTATCTGTGCTTTGAGATTCCACCTGGATATCTCACAAATCCATATAGTTTGAAATGATCGGCATGGATATTCAGCTATGAACTCCATCTGGAATCCAGGCCAATCCATATGGAATACAGATCAATCC
This sequence comes from Philotrypesis tridentata, assembly GCA_018906965.1. Classification (NCBI taxonomy): domain Eukaryota; kingdom Metazoa; phylum Arthropoda; class Insecta; order Hymenoptera; family Pteromalidae; genus Philotrypesis; species Philotrypesis tridentata. Next base: position 20,006 of record JACCIB010000084.1, read on the forward strand.
ACCTGAAATTCACCTAGATTTCCAGCCATTCATTTGCAACAGGGCGAAGTCGAGCAGTATTTTACAACAGCAGCAAAATTCAATACAAAGTTTTTATCTGGGTTACAGATTTAAAAAAGGTATCCATTATTGAGCTGAAGACATGCCAACCACCAGTTTTTTGCGGACAAGTACCCACATTCCCACATACTACATTTATTATTAGCAGATTCGAATTTTGGTGGTAAATTTGCCATGTTACAAGAGTTTTGTAGCAGCGGGGCAGAGCGTCTCCGCGAGCAGCGAAGATTACGGAGATCGGCTTCGAGCTTCGGAAACATCGAGGAGAAGAGAGAATCCGAGGACAGAAGCAGATCAAAGCCAGCGGAGCAGCAGCAGACCAGTTTAATATAGGATGCCTATGACAGTGTCGTTGGATCGTAAGGCGAGAATTCGCAGGTGCCAGGCTAGGTCAGGTCAGTCTACGTAAGGTCAAGTGCACTAAATCAGAGTGATGCCAGTTTACTCATGATGGTGTAAGCGGCAAAAACTACAGCGTGAACGTGTTCTCTTCTAACAGGAATAATTTGAGTTAAAGGCCGGACGAGAATTATTCTGGGAGTTACTTGAGGGTTCCGTGGCATTTTGTAACAGTATTAATTATTTAATGGTGATATTGAAATGTCATCTATACCAAGCTGACTGTTTGCTGTCTTTCGAGCATTCAAAACTCGCGGCTGTCTGATTCAATGAAACGTATGTACAGTTATCTGTATGCATGCGCGGCGAGCGACGAAGCGTGTACAGTAGCAGTGTACTTGCGGTGTGCGATCGCGGGCCCGTCGGCCCGCGGCGCGCGACTTATGAGAAAACGCATAGCTCAATGGCGTGAGAGCCGGAGAGCGTCGATGCGAGTGTCAAGCGAGCAAGCCGACACTCTTCTGCCCTAGTTGCCCCGAACCGGACACGCCATCCACTGCACTCTCGAGGGACTAGAACCTTGATCGGCGTTTCGTTGGATAATTGGAAAGAGGGTTGAGTTCCAGGTCGTCTGGTTCCTGAATAAAAGGTTAGTGAGTTGTATTTGTTGTCCTTATTCTCGGCTAGTCTCGCAGTGCGCGCAACTCCACGTCTTGTTATCTTTCAGTTGTCTTATTGAAGCAGTAGGTTAAGTAATTATTTCACGGGTATTGAATCGAGATATCTCGAGAGGAAAGAGTTATCGGGATGTCTCGCGTTTTACGGAACTTATATTTCGTGCAAAATAGGAGGGCTCTAGAGGTCGTAAGTCGTCAGATGCTGTCATGCCAGGGACTCCGACATAGTTTAGATGAATTGCACCCCGGCTACGTGTGACGAGCGCGATTCTTAGGTATATGCGTGAACGACGGTGTGCGGGACCAATAGAATGTGTATGTTTGGTCTTCTGACGTACGAGAGTAGGTTATCTTGCGAACATTGGATATCTACAGTTGGCAATTTTGCAAAACTCACATTGCGAATGAAATATGATTTTTAAGACTTATTCTTACGGATTGCGATACAAACAGTTTTAAGGTTGACTCCGATATCTCTCAACCTGAGTAAACTCGAGTATTGTTAAAGTCTCTTAATCTTGGCCAATGCCGGAAGTAATTTATTATCCGGACCACCCTTTCTCCTTTTCCCCAACCGTAATGGGGGCTGAGCTAGACTCGAAGAAAAGAGTCGCGAGACTCTGACGCTCACGCGGAGCGTCTGGCGCTTACCGGAAATCTACGAGAGATTCACGGAATGAAGCTGGTGAGTAACCAAGGAAAAATCTGATGTTACAATTGTAACGGGGTGAGCCGTACACGTTAACAATCGCACAAAAATTGAGCGACGCGGGGATCGAACCCGCGTCCTCGAGATCTCCAGACACGCGCTCTAACCACGGAGCCAGCGTCGCACTGCGAAACACTAATACGCCGACTAGCTTAGACGTGCTCAGACACCCTCACACCCCCCACCTTAAACGCGACCAATTTCTCCAGAATTGGGAGCGCAACAACATTGGATAGTTGAAGTCGGCGGTGAGCAGGTAAAGAAGGATCACACTAGTTCAATCTCATTATCTACTGAGCAATACTCCGTAATTCAAGCCATCTTTAGCCAATGGACAGTATTAGACATCAGAGAAAGAGAGAACATTCTCGGAAAGATGAGGTAGGAATCTTTCCGCAGTGCGGAGTTTTATTCGTGTGGATTTATTAGTTGGGCGCCATGTAACGGGGTGAGCCGTACACGTTAACAATCGCACAAAAATTGAGCGACGCGGGGATCGAACCCGCGTCCTCGAGATCTCCAGGCACGCGCTCTAACCACGGAGCCAGCGTCGCACTGCGAAACACTAATACGCCGACTAGCTTAGACGTGCTCAGACACCGTCACACAATATATTATTTATAAGTACATTATTTTAAAAAAGTGATCTTCAACATTTTCTTTAGGATATATCATGTTTTTTTTATCGCTGACTCTCAATTTTTAATTCTTTTATTTAAAAAATATATACTGCTTATTTAGGTAATAAGAATTTTAATAGTTGTCAAATTTTTATATTAACAAAAATGCGAACTCATAATTCGATCAGTTAAACTGTCGTTGTACATCCGATAATTTCAGTATGTAATAGAAATTTACCTAAATTCACATTTTTATTTATATAGCATTTTCATTTGAAATAAAAGTTGTGTAAACCACAGTTTAAAAATTGATTTTGTATTCTAAACGGGAATTCTATATTTCCCGTAAATACATATTTATTACTTACTCTTCGGAATATGACTAAATTCAACGCTACACTCTAAACTTAAATATCAATAACTATCGTCAATAACTAAAATTGTTGCATCCTCATTACCTATCACTGTATAAACGAAAACTAACTTCTGTTAAGTGTTTGTTATCAATAGTAAGCGTCATATTTGTTTGAACTGGCAGGAAGCTTGAAGTCGATAACTTTGGGGAAAAAAATTAAATAAGGAAAGGAAAAGGAAGAAAAAAAAATTGGCAAGAAAATAAGGACAAAGGATAAAGGAGGAAAATATATCTAAAAAGTAGTAAGGAAAAAATATCCGCATCAAAATTCAAAAATTTTTTCTGACACCTTTGTGAGTTGTACGTTGTATTTGTATTTATATTTATAAACTTTTCAATTTCATTTAATATAATTTGGTGAGCGTGTTGGTGTTTATTTCGTTAAGAGTGTGTCAGTGTTTCTATGCACTAATAAATTTATGTTATTTTAAGCTTCCCTTTGTATAAAATTACAAAAATAATACATTTTTTCTTATTGATTCTCTATCTTACTTAAATAATATTTATTACATATTTATTCTATTAAATTACTTCATTTGATTCATTTTTTGTGTGCTTGTGTAAGTGTGTGTATCGTTGTGTGACTGTCAGTGTTTAGGTTTTATTGCGTATCTGTGTTTCTTCTCTCTTGTTTCTTCCTTTTCCTTTTTCTCTTTCTTTTTTCTTCCTCCATCTCTTGCTTTACCTAATTTTCTTTCCTACTCGCATCCGTGTCTCGATTACCTTTTCTCTTTTAACTTCCCCTTCGATCATCCTCATCTTTTTTCCTTGTCTATCTCACTCGTATCATGCACCTCCTACTTTTATCATCCTGTTTTCTATCGTTACAGGGCTCCCTTTTCCTTTCTTCCTCTTTTCCTCTTCTATGTTTTAGCCTTCCTTATCAAGCAGGCTTTATCCTCCCTCTCGTCTATGCTTAACCACTCATCCAGGAAGTAAATTTTCTCTTTCCAAGCCACGAGCCTCCATTTCCAGAGATGGTCCCTATCCTCCCTCCCTTTCTTTTATTTAAATAGATTGTAACGGGGATTCTTCTCTCGTTAGATGTAGATTTCTCTACTTAAATTCTCCGTGGGTTTTAAATAAAGGATGGTATGTGACTCTATCACTCGAAAGTATAGTATATAGATTAAAAGCATGAATCTATCGCTCTACTCGAGTCAAAAATAATTTTAGAATATAGGCTCTGCACTGCATATTCTCACAATGGAGATCTGTATGCAGGCAGGCCTCAAAAAAATAAAGAGAGAAATATAAATTTCTCTGTTGGCGTTTCGTCCCAGCTGTCAGAGTGGACTCCTCAGTAAGGCTCTGACAGCTTCCTTAGACTTTAAATAAAGAAGATCGGAAAATATTCGGTAAAACGCTATTGCATATATTATTCTAGATAATTGATTAAACTTTGAACAGTGAAAAATATACAAAAGTGCTTTCTTTGCACATGCAAAATACTGAGAGCCGATGATGTTGTACGCGCTGGTGAGAGTGAGAGAGAAAAGCTGTTACTTACAAAAACTGCGGAAGACGCTCGCATGGGAATCAACCTAATATGCGGGCTCGCATCAGTACAACTGCCCGTTGATAGCCACACGCTACTCACAACCGTACAATACACAAATATATGCATCCGCGTAATCTCAATTCGTACAATAATCAATATCGCGGAGTTTTTGCCGTACAAAAAGGACGCTAGCCTTTCTTTTCAGGATACGGCTCGCGCGCTCGACGGTCGAATCGAATCTACCTCTAGCCTTACATGATATCACGAGCTTCTCTCTCTCTCTCTCTCGCTATCTCTCTCTCTCTCTCTCTCTCTCTCTCTCCCACCAGACGGCGCGTTCATAAATCCATCGACTCTCGAACAGTTCTGCTGCCGCTGGAACAACCTCGAAAGGCTTTACAAATAAACAAACAAATGGATTAAATAAAATAAGCATGCGCCGTGACGATACTCGTCACAAGATAAATAAATTTTAAAAATCTGCAGCTTCCTATTTATTTTTTTCCCTCTGTTTTAAATAAATCAATGAATCTGAAAAATTAAATTTAAATATCCACTTCTTCCTATTTATTTTGTCCCTTTATTTTAAATAAACAAATACATAAATTTGAAAAATGAAATTTAGAAATCTGCTCCTTAATTAGAATATATATTTTTTGATACATTTATTGCAATTTTAATTGATTTGGTTTTTTAAGCGTTAATTTAATAACCTTATTTCTTTTATTTAAATTCTTTAAATTATTAGGTAGACGATTAAAAATCCTAATTGCAACTATATAGCTATGTTTACAGGTCTGGGTACCTCTTATATCAACTTTAAAAAACTTGACACTTCCAAAACAATTTTGACGAACCAAAAATCTTTCTGATTCTGGAAAAAGCAAAAATATGTCAATAATTCTGTATTCTATACGACTGGCATCAAAAGTTTTAGTATTTAATTTTAGAATGAAAATTGTGAAAAATTTTTTTTCAATAACTTGAGTCCAACTTCGCAAATTAATATAGGTCTTTTTTGAGTTCTAAGTCTTTATACGGGGTGACGATATGATAGGTAGTGATAAACTTAGTTGAAAGCATGGTCATTAGTCGGGGAGTCAGGAAGTTTAGGACTGCACTTCGTTTAATAGTCAGTTTTATTGATTCCTTTTATGTTTTCACTTTTTTTTTATTTTCTCGCACCTACTCCAAATTCAGTGGTTCCTTTTGAAAGCACCATCTGTTATATTTAATTAATTTTTCTCGTCTACACAAACAATTTTACTTATAGAATTTCATAATTGCAGTAATTTTTTTATCTTGGACTCGTCTATTTTAAAATAAGTCACTACGTAAGCCTGTGATTTTTAAATCAAAATATTATAACCCTATGTATTTCTATATACTTATATATCGCTACCCCGTACGAAGACTATGTTATACCAAACTCGGAACGAAAAGTATGTTAAACGCTAATCCCAGCGAAAAGAAAACAAAACAGCGCTTCCAGCGAAAAATATGTCAAATCAAGGTTCCCAGCGAAACACATGTCAAGTTGTATTATCCCTGTGAAAAATATGTCAGGTAGTATTATCCCTGCAAAAAACATGTCAGGTAGTATTCTCCCAGCGTAGAACATGTCAAGTCGGAATCCCAGCAAAAAACACAACAATTTGTGGTCTAAAAATTATGAAAACAATTATTTTAACTTGGGGGTGGTATTTACAAGGGGGGGGGGTCATACATACATACATACATACATATATATATACTATAACGGTCGCATATATGATACGCACGTTATCGCCTCTCCGGGCGTTCTGCGTTCGAACTTGCTCCACCTGTCAACGATGTAAACCTGAGCAGCGTAAACCTGCTGGACATATGGGCGATCGCAATTTCTCTCGACCGTGGGAAACGGTAGCTGGAGACATTATGGGTCCGCTACCGAAATCGACCCATGGCTTTGAATATCTATTGGTATTTCAAGATATGTTTACCCGATGGGTCGAGTGCATCCCCATTCGAAAGGTGAATGCTCAAACTATCATAAAACACTTGAGCGAACAAATCTTTTTACGGTTTGGCACTCCGAAAGTATTTTTCTCGGACAATGGTACTGAGTTCCGCAATAAAGCGATGGATAGATTTCTCCAAGAAAGAGGCGTACACCATACGTACGCACCTCCGTACCATCCTCAGCCGAATACGGTCGAGCGAGCCAACCGTACGATTAAAACGTTGATTCGCGAATTTTTAGACGGTCATCACAAAAACTGGGACGAAAACATTGCTGAGTTCGCCTTCAGTATGAATACCGCGGTCCAGGAATCTCTACAGACCTCGCCAGCAATGTTGAATTTCGGCCGTCAGCCGAATCCACCTTTGACGCTGCTACGTAAAGAAGAAATTGCAGCAACGTCCGAAGAGGCGAAACTAGCTGTCGACGACTGGAAGGAAAGAATGGAGGATTTAGAAGATTCACAAGAGTTAGCTAACGAGAACGCTAAAGCAGCGCAGCAACGACAAGCTAAGAATTTCAACGCTCATCACCGAGACGTGAAATACTCAGTCGACGAACTCGTACTTAAGAAGAATAGAGTGTTGTCGTCTGCAGCAGGAGGCGTCGCAGCCAAACTCGCCCCGCCGTATATCGGGCCCTTCAAAATCAACCGCATTGTGAGCCCGAATATTTATGAACTTGTTGACTTAGATGGTAAAGTACTGGGTCCAACAGATGTGGGAGATCTCAAGGTCTTCCAAGAGAGAACGGCCGTCGACTCATCAGCAGATGAAGAAGACGATCGAACCACGTCTGGGGAAGAAGAAGACGATGCCAAAGAAGATCCTCGATCGGAAGACAAAGAAGACGCGCCGGTGAAATTTAGTAACCCGCGTGTTAGCGATAGTCTGCCGGCAGACATAGTACCGACGCGAACCGCGAGCGTAGGTGAGAGCCAGGCCAAGCGAGGTCGACCGAAAGGCTCGAAAAACAAAACTCGTGCGGAACCTATAACCCTCTCCCCGTGGAGAACGCGAGCGCAAAAGGCGGCAGCGTAGGGAATCGGCAGGTACGCTTGTTTTCTTTCCTTCTACTTTCTTTTGCATTTATGTTTCCCGTTTCCCCCCATACTAACCCATTGTGTTGTCTTACCCTTTCCCACAGACGAACTGTTAGACCATGAAACGCTCAGTAAGCTGGGACTCCTTTCCAAGTGACGTCCGACGCCAGCTGACGCCAGCCGAACCGGCAGAGGACAACGGCAACCGAGCGGCCGAAACGGGCGGCAAACCAGACGACCTGGATCGTCCGACGTTGGACAACTTGTGGCCAACCGACATCGAGAGCCGGAAGAAAAAACTCTTAAGCGAGCTTCAGGCAATCGAAGACGTCCAGTTCGCCGAGAAACTGGCTCTACGGACGGCCGCCAGGAAGAAGGCCAGTGAGGTACGCGACCAGCTGATGGAGGCACTCCAGGAGGTAATAGACATCGGCAAAGAGATGCGGCAACAATTTGGCCACCGTCCGGACGTCCCGCACGACGGAATGGCAGAGGAGCTGATGGCCCACCTGCGGAGGACTAAGAAGTCTCCTTCGGCGAGTACGGCGGATTCATCGGGCGACCAAAAATGGCCGAACCCACCTACGGGGGTACTGCGTCGACCGGCTCTAAAGTCGGACGAGGAATTGAACGCGGAATTCAAGGAAGCCGCGGAAGCAAAGCGTCTCGCCAAATTACGGCACGCCAAATCGACCGGCCAATATTTCACGGAGCCTGGTCTGCGATGCCCCATCTGTGGTAAACGAGGAATAAAAAAAATGGAGGACTGCACCAATTTCAGCGTCCACGGCACAGATCTAACATACTGCGGCCGGGGACGGAAGTAGGTGCAACAGCCGAACGGGCTCTCGGCCGACGATCCGTCTCCCTCTATGTTTTTCTTTTTTCTTTCCCCTTCCTCCTCCTCTTTACCCCCAGGCACATCTGCCGAATTTTTTTTTTGTTCGTTTGTACATCAGGCATTAACGCCAGTTTTTTTTTGTTTTTGGTTGTCGGGCGCAAATTGGCACCGACGCCACATATTCTCTTTTCTTTTGTCGACCGTGATGGCCTCCGGCCGAATAATTTATAATATATAAAGAGAGAGATGGGAGTACCCCTAAAATTTTTTTTTCTTCTAAAATACATTTGAAATCAGTAACAACCTTGTGTTTTCATTCAACCCTTGCGTTGATATTTACATTATTATTCCTTTTTAATATATTATTATGGTTGCCGTACAGTCCGTATTAGCATAGTACTCCCGGATCACCCGAATAGGCTTAGTGAGCGCGAGCTGGTACGCCGGGACGGGTACTCAGCGTCTGGAGGGGGGTGTTATAACGGTCGCATATATGATACGCACGTTATCGCCTCTCCGGGCGTATGCCGTATCGAACTGTACTAATACTTATTTATGTTCTAGCTACCACCAGCGGACACTAGCACACGAGAGAGACAGAGAGAGCGAGAGAGCGCCTTATAGCAGGCCGATGTTAAGAGAGAGAGAGCGCGCGTTCATTAGGCGACGTTGCCGGTCCATACCTCACGCGCAGCCAAAATATGACAACGCTGGGTCAGGGACCGGAGCGTCCTTCGGTATCGTGCGCGTATTAGTTTCCAGTATTGCGGTAGCGCCCGAGCGGTATACACGATCACGCGCCCGTGCATTATTTCTCTGTGCCCCTTTCTTACGACGTGCGACGCCGAGAGACGCTAGCTTTCGTCCGACTACCACCGGAGCCACGCTACCCGCGACGACCCGATTGCGAGCCTGGACGACTGCAGCGAGCCAGAGCAGACAGCGACCCCCCGGCACCGACGTGTGATTGTAAGTGCCAATTCTCTCTCACTTTCGGTATTCGGGCGATCAAGCCCCATCTCTCTCTCTCTCTCGCGCAATGTGCGGTGGAGCACCTTCGCTCGATAGTACGAGCGCTGTACTATTAACTTCTGACAATATACTTTGCATACGCACGACCACCACGAACCGGCTGAGCCGTGTTGATCACGAGGAGACTACGACGAGAAAATAAACGTGACTATACGAGTCACGGTTGTACACGACCGGTTGTTACGGGAACAACAATCGTGCCGTTACAATACATATATATATATATATACTGTACGGCAATAATAAAGGAATAAAGAAAACAGAGATGTTTTAATAAATTTTTATATTTTCTAAGTTAATAATAACAAAAAGATGATTAGGGGGTTACCTCCATCTTTCTCTCTTTACAATAAACTCGGCCGGAGACCATCACGGTCGAAAGAACAAAAAAAAATGTAATTGTAGCGTAAAATGGGAAGAAAGAAAAAAAATTCTGGCGTCAGTGCCTTAAATTAAAAAAAACTATCGGCAGACATGCCTAGTTAGAGAGGTGAAGTGGAGGAGAAAGAGAAACAAAGATTGGACGGGAGGACGTATGGCGGGCGAGGAATATTCGGCCGATAGTCCGGTCGGTTACTGTTTTTTGAATCGTGAACAGTACGACAGGTCCGTGCCATGAACCGGGAAGTTGGTACAATCCTCCATCTTCATAATTCCTCTCTCACCACATATTGGACATCGTAGGCCGGGCTCCGTAAACCACTGTCCGGTCGTGTGCGCGTGCTGCAATTTCGCCAGGCGCTTTTGCTCTTTGGCTCGCTTGAAATCTTCTTCCAAGGTTGACGATTGTCGAGGAGCCTTGGGTATGGCGCCTGTCGAGGCTGACGGCACCACTACAGCCGGTTTCACGTCCGAGAATGCAACTTTCCTGGGCGCCGGAAGAGTCTTCGTCCGACCTAGGCTCTTTGATCGTCCGGCGTTTGTTGAGTCTGGGCTGATGGTCGATCGTTCGGCCGATCTTTTCTTAAGGGTTGCTGGAGAGGCCGGTGTCGGGCGATTACTGTCTTCCGTTGGTACGGTCGCAGTTTTACGTGTCGTGCTTTGCAGGTGTTTCAGCGTTTCCATCATTTTCCTGTCGGTCGGTAGATCGATGCGTCTCTCGAAGCGCTGACGGATCTCCGTCCCTATGTCGAGGACTTCCTGCAGAGCCACGATCAACTGGTCACGCACCAGTCCGGCCTTGTCTCGGGCGACTGCCCTCTTTTCCATCATTTGATGGAATTGCACGTCTTCGATGGCCTGAAGTTCGTCCATCAGCTGCTGCTTCCGTTCCTCAGTTTCGGCCGGCGTCATAATCTTCCACGCTGGTAGCGTCTGGTCGGCAAGCGTGTCGATGGCCGCGTCAACCTTTGGGTCGTCGACTTGGTCCGCCAGAACTATCGTTTCGTCTAGGTCGACGGATGACGTGGAGTTGGCCGGCGAGAGTGTTTCCGGCGTCGGGGTCGCCTTTGCGGTCTCTTCGGTTGTTTTCAACTGACGAAATAAATCGTCCGCTAGGGCGCCTAAGCTCCGTGTCCTCTTCATCGTCTACGAAGTTCGTCTGTAGGAGAGGGTAAGACAACACAATGGGTTAGTATGGGGGGAAACGGAAAACATAAATGCAAAAGAAAGTAGAAGGAAAGAAAACAAGCGTATCTGCCGATTCCCTACGCTGCCGCCTTTTGCGCTCGCGTTCTCCGCGGGGAGAGGGTTATAGGTTCCGCACGAGTTTTGTTTTTCGAGCCTTTCGGTCGACCTCGCTTGGCCTGGCTCTCGCCTACGCTCGCGGTTCGCGTCGGTACTATGTCTGCCGGCAGACTATCGCTAACACGTGGGTTACTAATTTTCACCGGCGCGTCTTCTTTGTCTTCCGATCGGGGATCTTCTTTGGCATCGTCTTCTTCTTCCCCAGACGTGGTTCGATCGTCTTCTTCATCTGCAGATGAGTTGACGGCCGTTCTCTCTTGGAAGACCTTGAGATCTCCCACATCTGTTGGGCCCAGTACTTTACCGTCTAAGTCAACAAGTTCATAAATACTCGGTCTCACCATGCGGTTGATTTTGAAGGGCCCGATATACGACGGGGCGAGTTTGGCTGCGATGCCTCCTGCTGCAGACGACAACACTCTATTCTTCTTATGTACGAGTTCGTCGACTGAGTATTTCACGTCTCGGTGATGAGCGTTGAAATACTTAGCTTGTCGTTGCTGCGCTGCTTTAGCGTTCTCGTTAGCTAACTCTTGTAAATTTTCTAAATCCTCCATTCTTTCCTTCCAGTCGTCGACAGCTAGTTTCGCCTCTTCGGACGTTGCTGCAATTTCTTCTTTACGTAGCAGCGTCAAAGGTGGATTCGGCTGACGGCCGAAATTCAACATTGCTGGCGAGGTCTGTAGAGATTCCTGGACCGCGGTATTCATACTGAAGGCGAACTCAGCAATGTGTTCGTCCCAGTTTTTGTGATGACCGTCTAAAAATTCGCGAATCAACGTTTTAATCGTACGGTTGGCTCGCTTGACCGTATTCGGCTGAGGATGTTACGGAGGTGCGTACGTATGGTGTACGCCTCTTTCTTGGAGAAATCTATCTATCGCTTTATTGCGGAACTCAGTACCATTGTCCGAGAAAAATACTTTCGGAGTGCCAAACCGTAAAAAGATTTGTTCGCTCATGTGTTTTATGATAGTTTGAGCATTCGCCTTTCGAATGGGGATACACTCGACCCATCGGGTAAACATATCTTGAAATACCAATAGATATTCAAAGCCATGGGTCGATTTCGGTAGCGGACCTATAATGTCTCCAGCTACCGTTTCCCACGGTCGAGAGAAATTGCGATCGCCCATATGTCCAGCAGGTTTACGCTGCTCAGGTTTACATCGTTGACAGGTGGAGCTAGTTCGAACGTAGTTCTTCACATCTTTATTTAACGACGGCCAATAATACAGTAAGGCTACTCGTTGTTGAGTTTTCTTACGACCAAAGTGGCCGGCTGTTGGCTGGTCGTGACATTCGATCAGAGCTTGCTCTCGTTTCTCTTGCGGAAGCACTAATTTCCAGGCATTCTCATCTTCAATGACTCCGTCGACGAATGCGTTCGGCCGGTACGTGAGCAACTTGCTGCCGACGATTTTCCAACCTGGATTTTCGAGTGGTTTTTCGGCTACCTCTCGTCGTCGCATCAGATACCAGTCATCAGTTGTCTCGTCCTCTGGACTAATACTAGCCAGAGCCGGTCGATTTTCCTCTAAGTCGTCGTCTTCCTCGTGCATTCGTGACAAGGCGTCTGGAACTAGATGAGACGATCCTGCTCGATGTTCGATCGTGTAGTCCTACTCTTGTAATTCAAGTGCCCATCTTGCCAATCTACCCGTAGGGTTACGCAAGTTACTGAGCCACTTGAGACTACTATGGTCAGTAATAACGAGAAAACGATATCCCTCTACATACGGGCGAAATTTCCGAATTGCCCAGAGTACTGCGAGGCATTCGCGCTCCGTGGCCGAGTAATTTCGCTCGGCGGACGTCATCGTTCGACTGGCAAATTCTATCACTCGTTCTTTGCCATCGATGGTTTGGGTTAAAACGCTCCCAAGCCCAGTGCCGGATGCGTCACACTGTATGCAGAAGGGCAAAGAGAAATCCGGTCGGTGTAGAACAGGAGCAGATGTGATCAGTATCTTTATCTGTTTAAACGCACGTTGTTGTGCCTCACCCCAGACGAAGTTCTCTTTCACCTTGACTTTTGTTAAGTCAAAAAGCGGTCTCGCGATATCGGCGAAATTCTTCAGAAATTTGAGGTACCATACAGCCATGCCCATGAATCTCCGTATCTGAGTGACATTCTTCGGTACTGGGTAATCGACGATTGGTGCGATCTTATCAGGGTCCGGACGAAATCCGTCTTTGTTAACAAGTACCCCCAAATACTTCGCCTCGCTCTGGCAGAAATGACTTTTCTTGGGGTTAATCGTCAGATTAGCTTCCACGAGCTTGGTAAGCACGACTTCTAAGAATTTCAAGTTATCGTCGAACGTTTCCGTACAGACGATGATGTCGTCTAGATAACTATAACAATTGGGCTCCAGTCTGGAGTAATCAGAGAGTCAATCATCTTCTGGAAACAGGCTGGAGCTCCGGCCAATCCGAACGGAAGACGTTTCCATTGATACAGACCCATATCAGGAACGGTGAAGGCCGTATACGGTCGACTTTCTTTCTTGATTTTGATCTGATGGTAAGCGTCGCTGAGGTCGATCGTAGAGATGTATCGAGCGCGCTGCAACTTACTTAGGATCGTATTCATATACGGAAGAGGGTATGCACTGACTTTCGTTAATTTATTTAACTTCCAAAAATCGATGCACATGCGACGTTCGTCGCCTTTTCCCTTCCTAACCATCAGGGCTGGACTAGACCAGTCACTGTCCGAGGGCTCGAGAATGTCGGCTGCTAGCTTAGCCTTTACCTGCGTATGCATCATTTCTTCGAGTCTCGGGGAAACCGGGTAGTATTTCTGTTTGATTGGACGGCATGGCTCCAATTCAAATTCTACCAGGTGTGTGAAGCCGAGCGGTCCCGTGTACTTAGGTATCAGACGGTCGAACAACTCTTCTAATGCCGCTTGTTGGACATCAGTCAATTCTTGCAGTCCAATCGATGCAAGGCTCGGTTGACCAGTCTCAATCATCTCAGCTCCATCCGCGCTGATCACTTCGGTCGAATTTTCGACAGTCAACGTACGATCACGCGGGTTTAATCTAGCGTCGAACTCTAATACAAAATCGGCGCCGAGATTGCATCCTTCACGAAGATCTGGAACGATCAAGGCAGTCAACGTACGAGTTTGTCCGCCAATCGTGAAAGGAAGGTCCACCGTTCCGGAAACCATGGATGTGCTGCCGTCTGCCATACAGGCGACAAGTCCGTCACACGGTTGTACAGTAGCGTTGCATGCGTTGGCCAACTGTACGGACATCGTGCCGATGCAAGTCTGGGTTGCTCCGGGATCGTAAAGGGCCCTGATCCGGAATTCTCCTACGTAGACTTGCAGCCACCATCGCTGATCCGACAGTATACCGTTGCTACTGGTCGCTGCGCACTGCGCTGCGACGGTCGGTACTGGTGTTGTAATATTTGAGGTCCGAGGCGTTATGGGGTCAGTAGGAACCTCCGCTACTTTTCCCCTTTGGCTTTTCCCTTACAGTCAGGGCAAGTATACTTGGTGTAGCCTGGCTTCTGGCAGCTGTAACAGACGAGCTCTTTCTTCGTCTCACTCTTGGTATCACTGCTGTCGCTCGGCTTCTTATCAGCAGTCGGTTTCGGCTGATCAGCTTTATTTTCCTCGGGACTATTTTCCCGTCAGGTTTCGGAGACTTCTTCCGCTTCTTCTTGGACTTTTTAGAGTCGGAGTCTGACAGCCTCAAGTCCAACTTACTCACGAAATCGGTGAACCATGGAGGTGGTTCAGTCGATCCGGAGGAGCTGATCACAGCGATTTTCGGCTGGTTCTTGCCTTTTGCCTTCTCGGACGTTGCTTGGTCTACGGCCGGGGTAACAGGTATGCCAGGATTCGTAGCCGTTCGTCGTTCGGCCGCGAGGGCTTTATGCCGGAACTCATCTAAGGTATTCACCTCGCTTCTCCCGAAGATAAAACGTAATGTTGGAGGCCATATTGGCATATAAGATATCGAGCTTCTGATCTAATGGCGTGCCAGCTCGCATACGATCGAAGAGTGTGACCATGCTGACGTAATAATCGCTTACGCTCTCGTTCGGGCCCTGCGTTCTCTTGCTTGCTTGTATCAATAAGCTCGATCGCACTTCGTCGGGCATGCCGTAGGTGAGCCTGGCATCTTTACAAAAATCTGCCCAGGTTGTCCATTTTGGCCGTTCCACGCGAGCCTATTTCAAAGCTCCGCCGGACAATAGTTGCGAGAGACCGTCTAGCACTTCTTCATCTAACAGACGTGGACGGGCCAGTCTGAGCGCATCTTCGACGTCTTTGATAAACTCTTCGATATCTTCGTTCGGATTGCCGGCGAACTTCGCCTTCCGCCTCTGAACTTTATCTCCGATGTCCATTACCTTCTCCCGAATCAGACGACTTGAGTGCATCGGCTGACCCCCCCCCTTCCCAGACACATCTATTGTCCTGGCAGGGGTTGAATGCCCCTGGAGTAGGCTGGGTAATTGCTGATTGCTGTTGAGTTGTTTGTGGAGGCTCTGCAAAATGCTGGGCCGCCGTATTTGTTGACGTCGTTGCGTCAATCGGACGAAAATAATTTTGATAGTTGTACGCCGGCGTAGATGAACGTTGGAACGGCGTTGACTGAGCCCATTGTGGTAGTGACGGTCCGCACAAGTTTTGTACGGGTACGGTCTCTGGCGTAAAATAGCGTTTGGAATATGTATCGCTGAAATTCACGTGACGATTGGAGTTTGACGCTTGTTGATTTACGTTCGTCACCGACTTTTCCAGTCGCGTAATTTCTTTAATCAGCGTTTGGATGTAATCGCCAGCTTGATTAATCGTCAGTTCGTGCGACCGTACAGTTGCTTGGAGTTCTTGTTTTTCTTCCAAGGTCTTCTTAAGCATCTGCTCGTGTACCTCTAGGGTTGTTTTCAACGTTTTCTCTTGCATTTTCAGCCTTTCTTCATACCGAAAAATGTCGTCCGCAATGGGTACCGGCACAGCGTATATTTTGCCGTTGGAGGATTTGACGGGTTTCTGAGGTTGTTTGTCTCGATTTCTATCTAAACTTCTATTTCCTTCTAACTCTCTTTGCTCAGAGTATTGGGAGCTGTGATCGTCCGAATCTTCATCCAACACCGCAGTACATGGTGTGAAATCGTACGACTGTCCGAGTGCTGTTTTATTATTAATTGTCGCGTTGATGACTTCGGTATAGCATGTCTATGGTATATTTACTGGGTCATTTCTAACATCTAAAATGTGTGCCATTACTGAGTTGTCGTTGCGTCGTAAAAATCCACTGAGTTCCGCGGGTATTGATTGTGCAATAAATTCGTCGCGTTTCAACGCACGAACTTTTTCTGAAGTGCGTTCGTCTATCGGGACTAGCGAGGATTGGAAATTTTCCGCGGTAAATTCGCCCAAGAGACATTTAAACAGACGTATTTTGTTATCGTCGACAATACCGCTGTCTTTCAAACCGATTTTTGACAATGCAGCTGATAAGTCTGCTTCGGTTAATTTTTCGACGTATTCAACCACCCGGTTTGTAATCATTTGGCCGGCTGTTAATGACTCCGATAGCGACATTTCTATGACCGAAGTATTACTCATCAATCGTGAGAAATTAATTTAAATGTACAGAAAGAGTATCAAAAGAAATTCTCGGACGTATAAAACAAAATTATTTTGTACAGTACGTACGATTCGATTTTAGAAAATTGCTAAAGCGTACAAAAAAAATCTATCCAATTTTAACAGTCCAAACAACGTAATTTACACCACGACAAAAAAAAAACAAAATGTTATTTGTGATTCGAATTAATACGCACGAGAAAAAAAATATCGAATAATATACTCGTAATAAGTGCACAATAATCAAATTTCGAATTCCAAAAAAAATTAAAATAGCATAAATAATACAAATTGTTTAACTTGTCGAATCATTAAATAATGTTTCGCATAATCTTATATACTATAATACGCAATTGAATATACGGCTATAGTATTTTGAGAGAGTCAGTCAGTCAGTACTGAGAAAATGCGTACGAAAGTAGCTGTGAGACTCGCACGGCCGTAGTATTAGGCGTGCGTTTGTTGTGCTTACTGTCTCTCTCAAATTACAGGCGAAAATCCCTATACCTGCTCGGGCGGGCGACACTATACAGTCGAGCTATGGCTCGGCGCGCGCGACGTAAACATACGTATAGTGCGCAGCGGCAGTGTCTCTACCGCACGGCCGATCGGCCTTCGCTTGCCTATAGACGGGCTACCTGAAATGCGTCGAGCGAAGATCGTGCGAATAAGCCTCCGAGTAACGGTACTCGAGGGCTATTCGTTTCGTACGCTATACACTGCTGTATGTATGTGTGAGAGCGGCGCGTGTCTCGAGCTCTCGACTCGGCGCTCGATGTAAACAAACACGCTACTGTGTTGCGGCGCGCTCTCGACGAATTTTGCGTTCGACTCGAAATATATTTTCGTTGGTTGCTCGTTCGAGATTTATATAATCACACAATATAATATTTCTCGGCCGTAATAATTGCTACAACGAGAACTAATATGAGTATTGCGGAGCATATACGCGCGATGCAAGATTTTACGGAACGCTATGGGAAAAAGAATATTTTTCACGAATATTTAATCATTAATTAAGCCACAAAAAACGTTAGGGCGCCATTTGTAACGGCACGATTGTTGTTCCCGTAACAACCGGTCGTGTACAACCGTGACTCGTATAGTCACGTTTATTTTCTCGTCGTAGTCTCCTCGTGGTCAACACGGCTCGGCCGGTTCGTGTAGGCCGTGCGTATGCACGGAACGAAGGCGGCAGGGGACGGGGTTACTCATGATAAAATACGCGTGAATTACGAGAACTAAAAGGAAGGTATATTGTCAGAAGTTAATAGTACAGCGCTCGTACTATCGAGCGAAGGTGCTCCACCGCACACTGCGCGAGAGAGAGAGACAGATGGGGCTTGATCGCCCGAATACCGAGAGTGAGAGAGAATTGGCACTTACAATCACACGTCGGTGCCGGGGGGTCGATGTCTGCTCTGGTTCGCTGCAGTCGTCCAGGCTTGCAATCGGGTCGTCGCGGGTAGCGTGGCTCCGGTGGTAGTCGGACGTAAGCTAGCGTCTCTCGGCGTCGCACGTCGTAAGAAAGGGGCACAGAGAAAATAATGCACGGGCGCGTGGTCGTGTATACCGCTCGGGCGCTACCGCAATACTCGCAACTAATACGCGCACGATTCGGAAGGACGCTCCGGTCCTTGACCCAGCGTTGTCATATTTTGGCAGCGCGTGAGGTATGGACCGGCAACGTTGCCTAATGAACGCGCACTCTCTCTCTCTTAACATCGGCCTGCTATAAGGCGCTCTCTCGCTCTCTCTGTCTCTCTCGTGTGCTAGTGTCCGCTGGTGGTAGCTAGAACATAAATAAGTATTAGTACAGTTCGATACGGCATACGCCTGGAGAGGCGATAACGTGCGTATCATATATGCGACCGTTATAATATATATATATATATATACCATATATACCATTGTAACGTGGAATTCAGCTCGCCCGCACGAGAATTCCCGCTAGTGTACAATTTATTTATTTTGCGCGGCTGACTCTTTTTCTCCGGCTCGTGATGTTCCTGCAAGTGTGAAATGCGGGATAGTGGTGGCAATTAGGTTAAACAAATATCGAATATCAGTAAGTAATGTTAACAGAACACAGATATATTGTCATATTATGATACACGATTAATTGTTCAACGACAAATTGAATTTAAGTAAAAGCATGGGCACGCGACCATATAACTAACTCCAAGAAATTCAATGGTTGCTACACTGAAAAGGAATCAGCGCTCTAAGAGCGCATTTACAATGCGTATCGCTCCCCCACCACTTTCAGCGCAACCGCTCCGCCGGATTCGGGGGAAATATTACTCCGAGCTGCTCGGGCAGAAACTGCCGCGTATAATGGAGGACAACCCGCTTGTGAAAAAGAGTACATAGTTAACGCGAAGTGCTCTTAAGCGATAATTATATTTAATATTAATTAATTATTAATGCCTATATAGGCAGATGAATTTTTGTTTTTTTAAAGGTTTAAATAAAAACGAGTAATATTTTTTCACATTTTATTGAATTTGGAATTGAAGTTATTATAGTTTATAAAACATAAGGTGAAATAATGCAATGACAATTTGTTTCTTTCACGGATAAACAAGGACAAAATAATGGCAAATCATATATTTTAATGTATTTTGTTATTTCAAGATTTTCAATAATATAGGGATGAGAATGCGTATCAAATGTAATTTCTTGAAATACATTAACGTTAAAAATATATCGTTATCGGCTTTTATTATAATTATAATTTCTCCAAATTGCTTCTCGGGACTTTCTATGTCGATAACAACATATGAGCCAATTTTATATAAAAGATTCAAAATTTTAATTTGTTTAAAATATTATTTAATACAAAAATGCGTTTCATTTACAAAATTACTTTCGTCAAGACAACTTAATTCTACATCATCATTTATTTTTACAGTATTAAAGATTTCGCACATTAATAGACCTTGTTTAATCCCAACCGTTTTTAACAAAATTTAGACGATGCAGTTATTTGTACCGTAGCTTTTATTCTTCTGTTATATAATTCGAATCGCATCGACCAGAAATGAATACATGGACCAAGTAAGCGCAAAATCCGAGGATAGTGTATTAAGAAATGATATTTTGGCTTAAGTGTCCTAAAAAGTTTTGTATACAATCGATGATGACATTCTATTAAATATTCTAAACGCTTTATGTAAGACTCGCATATCCTTGGAGACAGGAGAATGTCCATTATTTGTCTGAAATATATAAATAATTGCCAATACTCATCACCTTCAGGTACTAAATCTGCAATGATGACTGCAAAATATCGCATGAAACAAAGCATTTCTGCTGCAGACATCTTCAATGTCAAATTTCTTTTTAATCTATTTTTTTGAATTGGTCGTGGTTTATTTGTAAAATTGTCATAATCAAAACTGAGTATTCTGGCATTCAAAACTTCAAGTGTGAAATATTTTCTAGTGAAAATAAATTCATTAAGAATGTTGTGCAAATCGTATGTACATACTCCTTCGAGGAAGTCGTGCATCATATCCACACTAATATTTTCTGTTACATGATAGTCTGTCATTTGATGAAAAGTACATTCTTCTTTTATGCCAGTCTGAGAATAATCATTTAATTTTAAATCTTCTTCATAATTATTACGCGTTCGCAACAGTTTTTGATTCTCTTTTACTAGCATTTCTGCTTCCAAAGAAGAGGCACGACATATTCTACAATAATAATTTGCTTGAAAAGATTCAACAAACCTATGGATGCCATTATTTCCCAAGTTATCACCTAAGACAAGAATAGCATCGAATTTAACTTTTTTTTTAGAATTATCTACATCAATAAATATGCCTTCATTTCTTAGGATATTAATTCTTCTATGAGTTTGCTGAAAACTTTTTCATTTGAAGTACATTTTTTGTCTTCTGTAAATACCAAAGTGTGGCATAATATAAAATCTAACTGTGAAGCCATGTTTGGCGGAAGGCAAGCTAAGGATACGTATACGGCACCGAATTTATTTGCGCCAGCATGACTTCCCATAGCATTTTTGGTTTTTAAATCATCGTAGAAAATGAAAAGTGGTAGTACAATATTATCTTCTAAATATTTTCCGTACTTCTTAATGTATAATTCACCTTGCATTATGTTACTAATTACTTTTTTTCTTTTTTCAAATTATTAATATAATCAATAATTTTAGTATATAAACCCGGTATTTTTAATAGGTATTTTAATGTTTCTTGTAAAAGTATATACATTCCAAACGTTTGTTTTCAAAATTTATCGTTTTTATTCGAGTTCCAATAAGAAATTCTTTAAAACCTACAAAGCCTCTATTTCGAAAAATGGTAAATATTTTATTTTCGTTAGATATATCTTCAAATAATAAATCATATTGATTAAAATATTTTTCTACTTCTGTGAGTGTTGCTTCAGCAATACTTGCTCTCTTTAATATTATTAAAATATCTTTTTTTATATCAAAAAGTAAGTTTTTACAAACAAAATTTTTTAAAAAGTCAACTACAATTTGGACAACATTTCGTGGTAGGTTTGGTTTAGCATATAAAGACAATATAAATAACAGTATCATATAAGAATAATCCATGTTTTCAAAACTGTTGTTGAATGTTTAACAGATATTGAATAAACTAATTTAGAAATAAACTCCCATACATAATCGCAAAGGTAAGGCCATGACCTCAATGCTGTTAAGCATTTGTAGCAGGCCTCGACGGCTTTGATCGGATTAGGATAATTATACTTTTCTGACTTTAGTATAACATGAGATTGGATAATCTCATTTAGCTCTCCACATATAACTACATATGGCCATACATTTTGCTGATTTTCAGTTAACCAATCTTCAAATTACTGTACACTGTCTTCTAATGTAGCAGGATTCTAAAAAGTAAAAATATTAATTTCAATACATATATTAATGAATATTTTAAGCTCACTATTATTTTTTTTAAATAATTGATACATTTTGTAAATACTCTACCTTTACATGCAAGATAAAAGCTTTACTCAATTCTGATTTTGCAACAGGTACACTATTTTTTTGTGTGCTCTCTTTTCTGTGCGTTATGTTATCTGACAAGTTTGTAGATTTTGAGCTCGATTTAAAAGATTTTGGGAGAGTTACGCATAATGGAAGCAATAATAATGAAATTATTTGGTCACATTTACCTAAAGTTATTAGATATTAAATAATTTAATATATTATTTATTTTATTGATTGATTGATTGATTTTTTAAAATAATTTTTTGTTATATGTACCTTCATCTATAATTCCTTTATATTGAGTTGAAGCGAGCAGTCTTCAGCTCCCCCTTTCTATGACTACGGCCCTGTGTGACGAGCCGGTGCTGCTGCGTGCTTCGACGCGCGCGACGACTTGAAGGTTGTCAGTCTACTGAGTAGGTCCGACGGTCAAGGAGCTCTTTCTTCAGCTTGACTCCCTTTTCAATTCATCGGATACTTAAAGATTATACTAGTGTATTATAAAATCATCAGCTTGATTATATTCTTATTTAAAGTAATTATAAATAAGAGATTTTGTCTGCTTATTTCTCTTCCGCGAACAAGGAAAACCTTGACACTTTATAATCTTTTAAAAAATTTTTAACTTCTCGAAGTTTAGACTATTGACAAAAAGCAATAATTTTTGAAGACACCGAGGGCCATTTCGTTTCAAATAATGTTGAATACGTTAAATCCTTATTTATGTGTTTATTTTTCACATGTTCATCGAAAACTTTAAGAAAGTCTGATTCTAACTGCAAAATTATATTCGTATAAATATACCTCAATAGCATATTTAAAATAAACAGTAATAATTTTTAATATAAAACTAAATTATAATACTAAACTTACCAAAACGATTCCAAGGGGTAGGCTCAAACTCGGAAAGCTGTTTAAGTATGTTTGAACCGCTGATTTCAAATGTTTGTCCGGTACTAAAAGCACTTTCTTGTGCTCATTATAACTCTTGTCCCACGCTTGAATTTTATTAGCAGACGATTGCTCTTCATCAAATAAGCAGTTTAAAACAGGGTTGTCTGTAATATAAAAATAAGGATACGAAATTTGTATTTCAAATAAAAATCAACAAATCCTTTTACTTTTATACGTACCTATAATGTTTGTTTCAATAGTACGTGCAGCAGTAACTTTAGGATTTCCTAGTAATTTTAAAAGGTGTTTATAATGCTTCAATAAACCTCCATGAGCAGATATTGAATTTTTTGAAATCTTGTCTGTGTACGCTGGTACATAAACTATATCCGGATCCACTTGAAACAGCTCAACTATTTGGTCCCGTTGTTTAAAAAAAATTGTAGATTTTAAGCTGTAAAATATGTTAATATAAAATAATTATGTTACATTTATACAAACACGTATTAGTTAACACTGTAAATAAAACGAAAAAGTGACAGAAGTGCTCATGCGAAAGCGTGCGAAGACAGGAACACTGAAACGATGAATGAAACTTTACGAAATTGGTTATGTTTTTTCATGTCATACCGAAGTATAACATCGTACAACCTAGTGTAGTCAACAACTTTATATTTTCTATATTTTTGAAACCTAATAGTAGCATCAAGCTCGTTATATTCTAAGTTTAATAATTTAAACAATTCATTCTCAACAAACGGAAAAGAATCTACAAATTGGCAAATAAAAAATTAAAACTTCAAATATATTTCTGAAATAGATTCTCAATTTCATTGCACAATGACCAATACTGAAAGTCTCAATTCATCAATTTAACATTTTAATGTACCTCAAATGTTTTATTAGTTAAATGGTTATTCAATGAGTACAAGTAACAGAGTTAGTATTATGATCACTAAACCCTCTCTTTATTAATTATGCAATGAACTCAACACTCATAATCGAAACATGCATACTTTAACTTAAGATTACTAAAATAGGCATTCGATATACACATAAACAGAACATTTAATACTAGATTACTGAAACCTCTCTCCATATTCTATAAATTGCATTCAATATATAATATAAGTATACGGAGCATGTATGCTTTGAGAAAATGATTACTCGATGGAGATTAAAAGTATATTTTACCAAATTCTCTCCATAAACATTTTCAATATATCATTGTGAAATGCATTTGAAATTTGGCTTATAAAAATGAAAATGAAAATAACAAGCACCTTCATCACTCAATGTATTCATACTGGCATCAGCCTCACTAGTAGATTCTACTATAGCATTTACAGTCTCATTATTTTGCACATCATGAAATTCGACATTTTCTTGTTCCATTTCCTCTATTATAGAAAAAGCATTGTTTACAAGACTATCTTGATACATAGTATATTTGCTAATAAATTCAAATGAAAACTTTTCGGATTCATCTTGCAAAATACTTTCAATTTTTGAATTAGTCAGCAATAAAAAGTTACTGCCGTTAATCCCATGTGCTATGTTATAAATAAAAAAGAAATTAATACGTCTACGCTAATATATACATATAGTTTTGAATCACAAAATATCCATGCATAGTGCTAGAATATATAAAGCAACTGGTTTTTAGGTTATCCTATTAATAGCTGAATTAAAATGATACTTACCAAGAAACAGAGTTTTTACGTGCATCAAGTCATTTACCTCGAAGAATTCCTCCATTCTTAAGAACTATTCACAATAAATAATTTGTATTCTAATGATTTATACAAGATTTATGTAAAAGATTTATGAGATGAGCACGTGTTGATCAGTCGCTGCATTATGTTTACCTATTTGATATAGATACGCATTCCTTTTGGCCGAGAGCGCTGCTCTCCTTTGCGTCCAAGAGGAATATTTCCCCTGAATTTGGCGGAGCGGTTACGCTGAAAGTGGTGGGGGGTCGCTACGCAAAGCAAACGCGCTCTTAGAGCGCTGATTCCTTTTCAGTGTAGAAAAAGGGGCAGCGAATTTCCTCCACGATTGTTTCTACTTTATAACAAATATTGAAAGGGAAAACTGCCATCCGCTGTGAATCGCGAAAGTTTCCACTACGTTTGAAACCACTCAACCGCCACCTAACTTCTCTGCGCCTCCGCCATAGAAATAATAATTGTCAAATACATTTATAATAAAATGTTACCAAAATTCCTCTTCAGGAGCTGTCAACTCGCCGAGAGTGAGTCAACTGGCTGTACAATAACGTTCACGACGCAGCAATAATTATTGCTACGTCGCAACCAAAACTACAAAAAAATTCATGAAGATACCTTTTTTCAGTACAAAAGTATCTATGAATGGATAGGCTTGATAAATCGTGCGCTCGATTTTTTGGCCGCCTCGCAAAATGTTTTTTAAATGTTGTTCACAATCCTATGAGTGCTCCTGAAATTTTCAGATTTCTGTCGCTCCGAAGAAGTGGCACGAAAGTTTCTACCATGTAGTAAGTCAGAGAGCACGCGCAGTAAGTTTGAACGCTACTTCCATGACCGCATTGGATACCAATTCAGTATGGCCGCAACGTCGCCTAGCAACTCGGGCTCTCCGAACTTCCATTGGGATGTGCCGCTCTGTCCCGCCAGCCAATCATAATTGAGACGTGTTGGCACGTAAGAGAGCGCAGAGCGGTGTGCCACCTCTTCCAATCCGATGCTGTCCGCATACTCTACCTTGCTCGTTCGGTCTTCGTTCTCGTATAAACAAAATTCATCACTTATTGTAGTTACCCATATAGCACCCAATGCTCCAGGCATATTGCTGGAAGGTTACTTTGGTAAGTAAAGTAGGATAAATTATGTTGCTGGAAGGTTACGTAACCAGCAGGACACAGTCAGGCAACATTGCTGCGAAGTGGAATGTCCGTTTTAATATTACACCCATTCGATCGATATTCCATTCCGACCCGTGAAAAGTAATACTACAGTAATATTGTAGTAAGCTTGCTGAACCTTCTCAGAACATTAATATATTAATTTATCCTACGTTACTTAACAAAGTAACCTTCCAGCAATATTCCCGGAGCATTGGATGCTATATGGGTACGTGGACTTAACTTTAGATTAGACATAACAGTTTTATAGCTGGACTTGGGGCGGCACGTGTCCTCAGCCCTATTCAACGTGCCATCGAAAAACTGAATGTGTAACATTTCTGAGA
This sequence comes from Philotrypesis tridentata, assembly GCA_018906965.1. Lineage (NCBI taxonomy): Eukaryota > Metazoa > Arthropoda > Insecta > Hymenoptera > Pteromalidae > Philotrypesis > Philotrypesis tridentata. The sequence goes on from JACCIB010000084.1 coordinate 45,668, forward strand.
ACCGCCTATGGAAAATAGACGGTTCTCTATCAACAATTTTTATATTATCGAAATTAAAAGTATGCCCCGTCTCCATTGCGTAGACGGCAAGGGGGGAGGTGACATCCCCTTTGTCTATATACTGCTGATGCTCCGATTTTCTAGCTTTTAACAACCGATATGTCTCACCGATGTGCGTAGACACACAATCAGAATAATCGATTTTATAAACAACATTCCTAGTATCATTTATAGCAGTAGGGTCCTTTCCTAATTTTATAAATTTATTAAACTTGTCTAACTAGAAGTATTATTACGAATAAGGATAGAATTTTTATATCTATGCTGAGAAGAATTGTTCAGAAGAATTGTACGGTTGTAAAGACCGTACTTATGCGTTAGTAAATACGGACGCGCAGGTTAATATTATATTTTTATTTTGGGATCTAGCCTCGACCCGTGAGTCTTATGTTTATTAATTGTAATTTATTGTCCAGGCTAAAGTTCGTGGATAACAGCCACAAATACTTTAAGAGCATTGACATTGACTGCTCTTCACAGAATCTTGGGCTGGGACACGATCAATGGGACTAATGGTGTAACTTACTGACTCTTGGGACAAACTTGAACTGGAGTATTTTTATTGTCCCCTCAATACTGTAAGTGGGACCACCGGCGGTGGGACATTCACCAATATTCTTTGTACCTGTTGTGTTGGGACAATTTATTGGCCCCTCGTCTTATTCCTTATGCTGGGGTGGGACAACTTGAATTCTACTCCAACTCTCCTTCTTGAGTCCCACCTGTAGAACTCAGGCCTGGCGACGTTACTTACTTATTGTTAAGATTTGGGTACTTTACAATAAATTTCTTTCAAACAAAATATTCAAAATTTAATTTCATTCTGTTCTGTACCAACGTATTCAGTAACTTCTCTCAGTTCTTTCTAGTAACTTCTCTCATACAATACTTGTCCTTGGTTATAATTTTACAATAGTAGTGCGAAGAGTTGTTTCGTCGTAGTCGTACTTTATATCTAGTCTTAATCTACTTTCACCGATTCTAGTCTAATATTGTATACGGAGAAGGGTTCTAATTTTCTCCGTATACAATCTTAACCTACTTACAGGCTACACGATTTCTCGTGGCAAACACTTTGGTCCTAACTAAGCTGTTAGTCCTAGTCACTCTCGCCAGATTTATTCGCGGTCCTTCCCTAACTAACTACTTTGGTCGGCAGGCCCTCGTAGCCGAGTCTTCAAATTATGGAGATCTAACTTGTGTATACTCACACTTATCAGTATCCAGCGAGACTATCCAGACGACTACTCGCGCGTTTACTTTGCAAAAGGCCCGGTGCAGCGCATCTTCGGGGCTTATAAAGCCTGAGGTGCACCACACTAGATTTTGACAGAGCACACGTCGCACGATGTCCACGACCAATCATAATTTGCCACCAGAAATCATATTGCCCGACTCTAGATCAGTAGGTCGCAAGGAGTGCTGACGCGCGAATCAGCAACTCACTCGCCGCACGCTATCCATGTCGTGATCGACTGAGCGTATTGAGCAATCAGCCACCACCCAATGATCAGACAACAGAGCTGCAGCTAAAAAAACATAGTCTATTAAATAATTACTAGACCTGGCACGTTACATGGTTATATATTGTTTTCTTAAACTTAAATTATACAGTGGTCTTATAATCTATAGTTGGATATATCTATAAAATCCTTAAACCTAAGGTTACAATGGTCTTATAATCTACAGCTGGATATATCTATGTAAATATCCTTTATTAATTAACTTATGATGTGATCTAATTCGACTTAACATAGATTTTTCTCTCATCGATCAATTAAATCATTAAAACTAGTTGTTAAAATAATTATTGTAAATAGCGTTAGAACATTGACATATAAGTTTCTACGTGCCTCTAAAAGCCATTTTCGTGCTCATAGATTTTCACTCATCCAATTAGTCAAATAATAAAAATTAATTATAGAAATAATTATTATAAATAGCTATAGTACATCACCTACAACTGTGTGTACCTGTCTCGAAAATACTCGGACAACGCAGAGGAAAAAATCGCTAAAAAGTAGCCCAAAACAAAAGACAATGCAAAGGCAAATAAACCTTATAAATTGTGATCAGCCTTTTGGAATACTCCCCTACTTACGTTATACGTAGAATATATGAATAAATACTAAAACTGTAATCGCATACTGGAGAAACTTGATTGTACAGGTTACCATACTTTAGCCATAGATTCGTGCACTTTACGTTATTAGGTAATTCTATCCAATCGCATGGAGGCTTAAAAACTACTAAATGAGGTACTGCACTTACACTATTTGCATCGATGTAGGACATTTCTTTTAGAAGGAATTAGCTATTAGCACCTTTAAAACGCTGCACGTCTACAATAAGATCCATACTCCTGTTTAGACGATAACCCTTGTCTCGTTGTAGATTGCACTCGCTGCTAATTTTATCAAGCTTTATATACGCGGTGTGAGAGTTAGAGTGAAACATCATACTCATCGTGTGTAAGTACATGTAAAACGCATGAAAACCAACTCCTTCTCCATCACCTTTACATAAATTTTACATCCCCCTCGATAATGCACGACCAATACTTAATTTTGATCTCAGAAACGTATAAAGTCAACGCCTTCTCCATCATCGTTTCATAAGATTTACATTGCCCTACCCCCTTCGACCATTCACAACCAATACTCAATTTTGATTTCATAGAATATCGGGTGATCACCCCCTTCTTCACCTGTTTCTCATAAGTTTTACATTCACCAACTCCTTTAATAATACTTCACTTATGCTTGATTTTTGTTTCGAGGTCTACCCCTTCTTCAACCCATTTACATAAGTTTTACATTGCATTACTACTGTTCCCTTCGGTACGTGAAAGGACCCCGCACATTTTAAATGGAAATTGGTTCCCTGTTAAATTGGCTGAAAATTTGATATACTATAGATTATGATCTCCTGAACAAAAGTCTCCACGGGCGCAATTGGCGGAGAGCCACCGTTTTTGAGAAAAAAGTGAGCTGACTCGGGACAGCTGACAGATGTGAAACATCGAATTTGATAATGATTGAAAGAAGTTTATTATATATAAACAAAAATTTAGATCAACAAAAAAGTAGGATAACTACGCTTTCTCTCTTTTAGCCTGCAGTACACGTGACGTTTATGATGATGGATTATTGAGAATAAATATAATTAAGTTTGTAATAAACATTAGTTTTATTTTTGTAAAGTATATACAATCACGTAGTATCACGTATTATCACATATCTCCCACCATATTTACAGTATTTACAATAGTATCAATTTATGGTATTAAAGTAATAATTGGTCGATGATAACTGAAATATGTTACAAAAGTGCTTGACGCAATATTATCTAGATCTCTTGAAAAAACTGCATCGATTGTTGTTCTATATCTAGTTGTAGATATTTTTGGATCATTATTGATGCTTAATTGAAATTCTTCTGTAAGGAATTGAATCAATGGCATAGAATCATTTAATGCAAAATTAACATCAAAATCTCATGCTAAAATCATTGGTACTCTATTTAAATCAGTTTCTAAAATCCTTGATCCTTTGTTACTATACGGAAGTAATCGTTGGTATAAAAATGCAACAATATCTTCGACTTTTTGATTTGGCGAAATGTATACTACACTCATAATGAAATTTCTTCCATCTTCTAGATTAATTTGGCAAACACATATATCGCCAATCTTTGAGCTTGCAGCTTGAATTTCATTTGTATGTGGTATTGAAATATTAATATTTTCGGTAAGAACGTGCGATATATTATTATTTTTATAAATAGCCACTCCAACTGCTCTTACATTACTTCGTTTAAATTTAATTATGCAATCAAAATTTGGTATTTGAACGTTGTCTTCGTTAGGAAGCCATGTTTCCGATAATAATAAAAAGTTACTTTTTGTACAAATAGAATCTTGTAAATCTGCAGCATGTTTTCTGAGACTTTGACAGTTTAAAGTGAAAATTGTAAGTCCATCATTTGATGTAATAAAATCAGTGATTGTTGATTGTAAGGTAGTTAGTCTGTTTAAAGCTAATCTTTGATATTCCTCTTGCAAAGACAAAATTGAAGAATCAATTCTTCTTCCGTGATAAAATCTTAAATCATTGGAACGATTACATATAAATAACCCTTCAATACTTGTTACTCGTGATAATGCAACGTATAATAACTGAATAGAATGAGTTCTATTATATTCATAGACTATTTCATCATATGTACCTCCTTGAGATTTGTGAATCGTCAGCGCACATCCAGGTATCAGTGGAAATTGATTTCTTTTGTTTATAATTGTTTTATTATTGTTCAGATTGATACTTACAGTTCGACGAGTAATCGGAACTGCTTTTCTTCTGGCAACAGTACCAGTTTTTTTATCTGAGAAGATTAGCCATACTCTGGTAAGTTCTTGTTGCTCATTTTGTTCTACATGAGCTAATCTTCCAACCGCACCATTAGCTAGTCCATCCACTACGTCTATGTTTGTGGTAATAATATATGGCTTACCAATTACGAAAATTATTTCGTATGGTAAACCTCTGTATCGATAACTGACATCTTATGCAATTTTTGCCTGCCAAATGCATCCTGTTCTTGATTTGAAGTGCCAGTAATAACATCGATTGCTATAGATATTAATTTATTCTCAGCGTGTTGTAAGATCGATGTATTATATTCATTTACAGATGAATTTTCATGGAAATTTCTTCTTTTGTAAAAAATCTAGATTCAATAATGGCTAATTCATTGTCATCTAGAATAGAACCATTGCCAATTTTCGTAAGGATTGAAGCAAAAACCATGTTAGTTTGGCGCATTACTTGTGTTAATTCATAAAACTTTAGTCCTCGCTACAGCACAGGTCCAACCATCCTTTGTTTTACTTGTTTATAAATTGGAGTAGTTCGAACTGGTGGTAATTGTCGCAAGTCTCCTATAAGGATGATGTCAGTCCTCCAAAGTTATTGTCAAAATTCCCAGTTATTTGTTTTAGTCTACTATCAATCCGATTCCACAGTTCAGCTCCGATCATGCTAATTTCATCAATTATCAAAATTTTTACATATTTAAAGAGGCATCGATATTGCTGTGCTGCTTCCATGGATAAAGGAAGTAGTTTAGACACTGACATTTTTAATGCTGTATGAACTGTTGTTCCGTCAATGGCAACAGCAGCTTTATCAGTAGAAGCGCATGTAATGTATGCATTACAGAAGCTATCGGTGTCACTGAATCTATTGTAAATTTCCATAATAAATTTTATAACGAAAGTTTTTCCACATCCAGCTGGTACAGTAAAAAATAATTGTAACGGTGATTTCTTTTTAGATAAAACGTGATGAATAATGTGTAGAAGTAAATCCTTTTGCTTTTCGTTCGCGCTTCTCATTAACTCACAAAATCTATCAAGACTCATAAGGTTTTCTTTCCGCTTCGCAATTGCTCCTAAACTTTTCAATGTAGCGATTCTTAAATCATCGTTAATTGCGGCATTCGGATTCCTATACAATTCCTGAAAAGGATTAGCTTCAGGAAATCTTATCGCAATATCTTGAATTTCTGAGTCATCCAATGGATCCTCTTGAGGACATAGCTCTCGACAGATTTCTATAGTCTTTCCAATGTCCATATTAGATTCAAATTCTTTCCTTCTTTGTAAAATAATCTGTTCATTTTCATCATATTTGGTTTTAAATTTCAAATTTTCTAAAATTTCTCAATGTAAAGTTACCATTTCTCGTCTGTATTCATTGAAGTCTTTAGATATGTCGTAATGTCTGTATCGAATAACTCGTAGTTGTTGTCGCAGCACGTATAGTCCACGATTATTAATAGTATATTTCGATACAAATTGTGCCAAGGAAATATCTTCTAATTCCTCCGGCCTTTTCGGATATTTGTCAAACCAGTCCTCCTTCCAAATATCGGTTGAGTCGTCATCGAGTTCACTTATTTGTTTTAAGGTTTTTTTAATCCTTTGCCGTTCAATTGGCCAGCAAGTATTGATATATTGAACTGCCACTGAAGATTTTGACATTGGCTCTCGAAGAAGAAACCAAGCAGCTTCTTGACTAGACATCTCAATGGAATTCAACATGTCAACGTTCATTTTACGAGTAATTTCAACAATATCAAATTCTGGGTGTTCATTCATTATTTGAATAATGTTTCGTTGTAAATTACTGATGCCTCTGTTAGTTTTATTGACATACTCGACAACATATGCAGCGCAAGAATACTCTTCAGTTATTATCTGAAAATCCATGTTTGACTTTAGTAAATTAAAAACGATTGGATTAAAAGTGTTGTTCCATGTCTGCGAAGGATGCCGTTTATAAAAAATTTTTGGTCTAATAATACCAGATCTTATAATATAAATGTATTCGTTATCAGAATGAATATTATTGCTTTCATAGTACTCATCAAAATCACTGTAATGCTGAGATTCTAAATTATTTCTGATTTCAGCATATCTTTTTGAGTATTCTTTGAAATAAGGATCACTTTTTTCCATAGGTATTAAAATCATTGTATATTTAGCGGGCATAAATGGTGCATCAAATCGACATTTTTGTACTAAATTTGGAGCAGCAATTTTTTTGTAGCAGGTAAAAGTATGTTTATGTGTTTGCAAATTAATCTTTCCAGATGCTTCTTCAGCAGATACAGATATTAAACTATTAATTATTTCTATCGCTTAAACTTGATCGTTTCCCAGGATATCACTTGAAGCATTATCAAGCCATAGCAAAATGTGGGCTACCTCGATGCTGAAATTCAATTCTTTTAAAATAGTTCACAACTCTAAACTTTCCAAAAGGACTGAATTTTTTTGATTGTAATATGGTCATAATTACATTAACAAGCTTGTTAAAGTAAATTGCATATGTTACAGCATCGTTGTTGACCAATGAAACTTTTTCCATAAAATTTAATTCTGATGCTATAAATTCTTGCGTATCTTCTCTTCCATGAGCTAAAGTGTGTAATAATTTCAATAAATCTGGCCATCCTATTTCATTGGCACTCAGTGTCATAAATTCAGTTGGCTTTCCCAGTTGTCTAATTATTGCAAATAAATCTCGTTTTCTTTCAGACCAGTACCAAACAGAATTTGGTATTGATCGTAGAAATGCTAAATTAGATTCAATGCAATTATCAATATAATCTTGAGATTGTATTTGTTCTTTAGTAATCTTTGTATCTGTACCAACATTTTTAAAAGCTACTGTTAAACTGTCGCGAACTCTTATTCTCATTGTTTTGACAGCCATGTATAACAAATGGTATGGATCTACTCCCCGGCGATCTCGACGTCACAATCACTTGTTGGGATCATAAATGGTGCGACTTTAACTTCCTCTTTGAATTGTCTAAATTGTCCTAAATAAATCTTAGGAAAAGATAATTCTTCTGCATGCTCATCAAAGAGTATGCTTTGTGGGGTACTATTTGCTCCTGGTGCTATCCTTAAATATTTTTCTTCGTTCCATATTAAAGTTTGTTCTTGTCCAGTAATACTTTCTTGAATATCAATATTTTCACTGTAATTATCAATATTTTCTTGAGAAATGCGTGGTATGTCTTGATCAAAAAATGCTTCATTGGTTGTAATTTTATAATGTTTATATAATGGTGTAGTAAGCAAATATTGTACCCACATTTTAATAGAGCCAATACAAACTAATCCATGAACGAAACTACTTTTGTGAATAATTTTTTTTTAATGTGTACGTAAATGCAATGCTCATCGTTGATATTTCTCGGAAGCGATTTTACCATTGTGCCAACTACAACAGGAACGTTTATTATCTGTTCATATACTCCAAACTGACCGTGAACATGCCTCAATCTTCTAATTTACATGAAAGGAATACGGGGAGAAAGAAGCCTTTCAGTAAGAAAATTAAGTTTTGGTAAATGCCGAGGTATTTCTGGATAGTGAAAGCCATTGTAAACAGAGTAATTAGGAATCTTATTTTTATTAAGAGATTTATAACATGTCGAGCAAATTTGAATTGCAGTTGTATCTTGTCTGTTCTGTAAAAAAAAATAATTTAGGATTAAATGTTTTTATTACTTTGTAAGTAAAAGTTAACATAAATTTAAGTTAAGTAACTCACAACGATTTTGTTGATAATATTTTCTTGTTTAGGCAAAGGTTTCTTCAAATCTTTCATGAACCAAAGTCTATTGCAAATTGAACAAGCATGTCCAAACTGATTATGTTTAAAATTATCATTGAAGTATTTATGAGCTAATCTATGTCTTTGAATGTCACTATAAGTGTCAAAATTATAAACTTCATTAACACTGTTGTGGTTGCTTGAACTTCGTCAAATCTGAAAATAACATACGATAATAATTTAATAAATAATAAAATTGTATAAAGTAGAAAATAAGATTATATTTTAGTCTGTGTGCAATTTAAATTTATACCGTTCAGTAGTATTTTGAGAAATTATATTTTGTGTTTCTTGTGAATCGTTGTATGAAGACGTTTGTGAATACCTACTTAGAGGTGTTGCTATAGTAATAACTTCTATTGCATCTACGTTGTCTAAATTTTGAACTGTATGTACTGTCCGCAAATTTTGTTTTCTACATTCGTCTGAACGTAATCGGAGCTGTTCAGAACTTGATTTTGGCTTGTATTTTGTTTGCGCTTCTTTATGTCGTTTGGATGCTTGTAATAGTAAGTTTCATGTTTATCTCTAGCATTAACAGCTATGACTGATATGGTATTTCTCTGACGTAAATTTTGCTCATTGTGAGTTTCAAGTACAATATCCCCTATTTCTTGCACCGTTTGTGTACTAGAGACAAAATATAAAATTTTATCAATGCAATTAATATTAGTATAAAAAGTTGATAAAATATAAAAAATTTAAATAAAATTAATTATATTTAACAACCTTTGATTTGTAGTACATTTTCTGTCATACGAATTTGCAGGCCTATCATCGTTGAAAAAGTTTGCTACAATCTTGTCTTTTATAATTTCAGAGCTGTTTTTTATACCCTTCACAAAGGACAGAAGGCTGTTTTGAGTATTATGTTTCCGATTTATGATGTCTATCTGGTTTGTCAAATCGTTCAGAATGGACTGAAAGCTTTCTTGAGTTTTACATATTCGAATTAAACTTCTCTTTTCCTTGTGACACTGAATTTTCGCTGCTCGGTGTTTTTGATAGAATCTTCGTTGTCTCGCTCTGTTTTTAAGAGCCTCGTTTGATAAGTTATTTGGCTTATCGTGAATTTCAATTGCGATATCACCTATTTCGTGTGGCGTTATTATACTAGTAAAATAAAAATACATTCATGAGAGTTAATGTTAAAAATTGGATACCGGTATACTTTCTCAATATACACACGTATGCACGCATCGAGCATACTTAGAAGAAAAGCCTAAAAGCTTATACGTATAGTAAATAGATAGGGAGGGAGAGAGAGAGAGAGAGAGAGAGAGAGAGAGAGAGAGAGAGAGAGAGAAAGAGAGACTGCGATGCGACGCGTAGAGTTCATGATTTATAATTTTTATTTACTAACCTTTGAGTAGGGACCGAATTTTGTTGTTCCTGAAGTTTTATTTTCTTTATTTCCTTCTCGGTATTGGTATCACAATCACTCATATTTAAATGAAAAATACTAGGCATAATTTATCAAAAGAATACTTTTGTAAACAACATCGAACAAATAGTTTACCTATACAATCCGACACGTACAGTGATGCTCTGTCCAACACGTACACTGAGTGACGCTCAGTCCGGCAAGAGGTCCAACGCTTGGGTCTTCTAGGTGCATTTGCAAATTTATAGCTCTATCCTTCTCTCTAATAATTAGCAAAAAATTTGGTCCGATTTCCATTTGTATAGTATATGCGTATGCGCTTAACGTAACATACACACAGCCATATACATACAGACATATACAGCACACTCACAGACACATACATTCTCTCTATTCTCTCAGAGAAAAGCCCTGAAGAAAGTGAGTAGAGGGGGAAGGGAAACTCTGCGGCCGAACGGCCAAGATGGGCCTGCCACCTGCATCAAGCACTGTCTTAGAGAGTCTCCACGCTGAGTGCGATGCGACAGCGATTCGTGTAGTAAGAATATATCTATATATACACGTACTTCCTTGCATATTGCGCTCCTAATGTGGATACTCTCTTAGAGAGTGGAAGGGGAAGTCTGCTAGAAGCCGCAGCCGTGAAGAGAGGACCCGGCACGCGACAAGCTTGCTGTATGCGTAGGCGGAGTGGGGGGTTAGAACGTTTCGCCAGATGTTGGGATTTTTTTGGTCGGAAAATTCTTTTGTTTCCAGCTACGGTTTCACTCCTTGAGGCGCGCCTATAGATGTTTCACATCAAAAAATCATTAAAGATTGGAATTTTACTAGGTGGTGCGCTCCGTAGTTCTCCGACAAGGTGCGTACACCAGGTACCGGCGATGACTCTAAGTGAACAGGGTCGCCAATAACGCACTCTAGGTGATGCGCTCCATAGTTCTCCGACAAAGCGCGTGCATCAGGTACCGGCGATAAGTCTGGGAGAACAGGGTCGCCGATTACACACTCCAGGTGGTGCGCTCCGGGGTTTTTTGCAAAAGCGCATGCTCCAGGTGCCGACGATGTGTCTAGGTGAACAAGGTCGCCGATTATGCAATCTGCGCGTTGCGCTTTTCGATAAAACACGTGTAACACCAGTGGGGAAGGAATTTACATGAACAGGAAAGGCAAATACGCATTCCGAATGTTGCGATCAGTAGTATCTCTTCCTGTTGAAACGACCGGTTTTTGGAATTTCTTTTATTCAATAGCTAGAAAACCTCAAGACTACCTTAAAAGGGCAGAACAAAAATTATTTATTTCCTACACCTTATTAAGTACGAATTTTAAAAAACTACTTAGTTTTAGCGTATAAAACCCACTTATTGATGCGTACAAATGTACTAAAGTAATCATATGATATTAAAAATATTTTTCGTTCTGATTTACCATTAACTTCACTTCTGCCGATAATAAAAGAAAGATAGGAGAATATCTTAGGACCATTTCTCCATGATCGGTAAGGCCTCTTGGTCGAGAAAGCCTCCGAGAGTATTCCTCGACGGTCGAAAAGGCCTCTTGGTCGAAAAAGCCTCCGAGAGTATTTCTCGACGGTCGAAAAGGCCTCTGGTTCAAGAAAGACTACTAGATTATTTCTCGACTGTCGAAAAGGCCTCTGAGTCGAGGAAGCTACCGAGAGTATTTCTCGACGGTCGAAGAGGCCACTTGGTCGAAAAAGCCTTCGAGAGTATATCTCGACGATCGAGAAGGCCGCTTGGTCGAGAAAGCCACCGAGAGTATTTCTCAACGGTCGAAGAGGCCTCTTGGTCGAAAAAGCCTCCGACAGTATTTCGCGACGGTCGAAGAGGCCCCTTGGTTGAACAAACCTCCGAGAGTATTTCTCGACGGTCGAGAAGGCCTCCTGGTTGAGAAATCCTCCGAGAGTATTTGTCGGCGATCGAAAAACCCTCTTGTTCGAAATAGCCACTGAGAGTATTTCTCAACGCTCGAAAAGGCCTCTTGGTCGAAAAAGCCTCCAAGAGTATTTCTCGACGGTCGAGAAGGCCGCTTGGTCGAGAAAGTCACCGAGAGTATTTGTCGACGATCGATGAGGCCACTTGGTCGAATAAGCCTACGAGAGTATTTCTCGACGGTCGAAAAGGCCTCTTGGTCGAAAAAGCCTCCGAGAGTATTTCTCGACGGTCGAAAAGGCCTCTGGTTCAAGAAAGACTACTAGATTATTTCTCGACTGTCGAAAAGCCCTCTGAGTCGAGGAAGCTACCGAGAGTATTTCTCGACGGTCGAAGAGGCCACTTGGTCGAAAAAGCCTTCGAGAGTATATCTCGACGATCGAGAAGGCCGCTTGGTCGAGAAAGCCACCGAGAGTATTTTTCAACGGTCGAAGAGGCCTCTTGGTCGAAAAAGCCTCCGACAGTATTTCGCGACGGTCGAAGAGGCCCCTTGGTTGAACAAACCTCCGAGAGTATTTCTCGACGGTCGAGAAGGCCTCCTGGTTGAGAAATCCTCCGAGAGTATTTGTCGGCGATCGAAAAACCCTCTTGTTCGAAATAGCCACTGAGAGTATTTCTCAACGCTCGAAAAGGCCTCTTGGTCGAAAAAGCCTCCAAGAGTATTTCTCGACGGTCGAGAAGGCCGCTTGGTCGAGAAAGTCACCGAGAGTATTTGTCGACGATCGATGAGGCCACTTGGTCGAATAAGCCTACGAGAGTATTTCTCGACGGTCTAAGAGGCCTCTTGGTCGAAAAAGCCTCCGAGAGTATTTCTCGACGATCGAGAAGGCCTCTTGGTCGAGAACGCCTCCAAGAATATTTCTAGACGGTCGAGAAGGCCTCTAGGTCGAAATATCCTCCAAGAGTATATCTCGATGGTCGAGAAGGCCGCTTGGTCGAGAAAGCCACCGACAGTATTTCTCAACGGTCGAAGAGGCCTCTTAGTCGAAAAAGCCTCCGACAGTATTTCGCGACGGTCGAGAAGGCCACTTGGTCGAAACATCCTCCGAGAGTATTTCTCGACGGTCGAAGAGACCACTTGGTCGAAAAAGCCTCCGAGAGTATTTCTCGACGCTTGAAAAGGTCTCTTGGTCAAGAAAGCCCCCGAGAGTATTTCTCGACCATCGAGAAGGCCTCTTGGTCGAGGACGCCTCCAAGAATATTTCTAGACGGTCGAAAAGGCCTTTTGGTCGAGAAAGCCTCCGAGAGTATTTCTTGACCCAGAGGCCTTTCGGACCGTCGAGAAATATGATGGTGATATTTGGTGATTGATCGAGGTGGAACCGTATCGGATTGGTTAAATACAGAGAGTGGAGTCCCCCAGGGTTCAGTACTTGACCCATTGCTATTCGCGATGTTTATCAATGATCTGTCATCAGTTTTGCGTTATTGTAAATACATCATTTATGCTGATGACACGCAAATATATGTTAAATGTAAGCGACATGAGATATTTGTAGCAATAACCAAGATTTCGGAAGACCTTAATTCCATAGCGACCTACGCTTCAAAACATGGTCTCTCATTAAATTCAAGTAAAACTAAAGCAATGATTCTTGGCAGTGCAAAAAATGTATCTCATTACTAAATTACAGGTTTTCCGTAAATTAAAATTAATACAGATAGAATAGAATATATTACTGAGATTAAAAACCTTGGAATCTGGTTGAGCTCGGACTTGAACTAGAATGGACAGGAGTCTCATGTCTGCCAGCACGTCTAGCGTACTTTGATACAGCTATGCCCTCACCAGCATGCTCTTACACTGGACACGCGTAAAATGTTGGTTCAGATGCTTATGTTTCCGTTTTTTGATTACGCTTGTCTAGTGTATCATGATCTGACGGTGGAGCTGAATCTCAAAAGCTCTAAAGAGCTCAAAATGCGTGCCCCCGAGATGTTTTTGATAATATTCCTTGGATGGTCCATATAACGCCATATCGATCTAGACTAGGGTGGAGTACGATATATGATAGGAGGCAGTATTTTCTTGGCTCGCTTACGTTCCAATTGCTAAAGTCGGGTAAACCCAATACTTAGTAAAAAAGTTTAATCCTACTGCGAACGTAGACCTGCGTAAAACCCATGGGAGACATCCTACTAACTGTTAAATACACAAGTTTCATACGGAAATCTGCCAAAACTCTTTCACCATTTCGGCATTTTATTTTTGGAATGCACAGTTGCCTGAAATCACAGCACTGGACCCACGATCTGATTTTATAAATTAATTTAAAAATGCGCAGCCACGTATACTTCAAAAAATGGCACAAGAGACAATTGTAACTATTAATTTTTAAATTTACTTGTTATTTGTAACAAATAATTTATGAAATTGTACTTTAAGTGTAAAAATTATTTTTATATTTTAAGTTATATTTTATGTCATTTTTTCGTTTTTTTTTTATAAATAAAGTTTGTATTGCCTTATGCCAGATATAAAGTATACTCCCATGTCAATAAATAAATATCTATCTACCTATCTAAGTCAAGAAGTTGTCTCGGAGGCTTTTTCGACCCAGAGGACTTTTCGACCATCGAAAAATACTCTCGTAGTCTTTCTTGAACCAAAGGCCTTTTCGACCGTTGAGAAGTACTCTCGGTGGCTTCCTCGACCAAGCGGTCTTTTCGACCGTCGAGAAATACTCTCGGGGGCTTTTTCGACCAAGAAGCCTCTTAGACCGTCGAGAAATGCTCTCGTAGGCTTATTCGACCCAGAGGACTTTTCGACCTCAGGAAGAGAAAATACTGATCGCAACATTCGAAATGCGTATGTGCCTTGCCTGTTCATGTAAATTCCTTCCCCACTGGTGTTACACGTGTTTTATCGAAAAGCGCAACGCGCAGATTGCATAATCGGTGACCTTGTTCACCTAGACACATCGTCGGCACCTGGTGCATGCGCTTTTGCAAAAAGCCCCGGAGCGCACCACCTGGAGTGTGTAACTGGCGACCCTGTTCACCTAGACTCATCGCCGGTACCTGGTGTACGCGCTTTGTCTGAGAACTACGGAGTGCACTACCTAGAGTGCGTAATCGGCGACCCTGTTCTCCTAGACTTATCGCCGGTACCTGATGCACGTGCTTTGTCGGAGAACGGCGGAGCGCACCACCTAGAGTGCGTAATCGGCGACACTGTTCACCTAGACTTATCGCCGGTACCTGTTGCACACACTTTTCCAAAAAGCCACGGAGGACACCACCCGGAGTGTGTAATCGGCGACCTTGTTCACCTAGATACTTTCCCGGTACCTGGTGCATGCGCTATTCCAAAAAGCCCCGGAGCGCACCATCTAGAGTGCGTAATCGGCGACCCTGTTCACCTAGACTCATTGCCGATACCTGGTGCACGCGTTTTGTCGGAGAGCTACTGAGCGCACCCCCCTGGTGACATAGCTACTATGCCGGTTCAAAGAACACGTGACAGTGTGTACCACTTTGATTCGACGTACCGTCTATTTTTATTTTTAATCATTCTATTTGTCTAGAGTTAATGCTGCGCTATATAAATGCATAGGCGGTAGTGCAACCTAGACTCCGTCATCGGGCAGCTAGTTTACCTGCATAACTTTCAGAGTTGCTGTGCGTATGATCGATATGCTTAATTTTTTCTAAACCCGTAAATTCGCGCTATATCTATATGTATTTGTTTATAGTGCTATATATATACGAAGCGCGCCATAACCAACGTAAAAATCCAATCTTTAATGATTTTTTTCTCAAAAACGGTGGCTCTCCGCCAGTTGCGCCCGTGGAGACTTTTGTTCAGGAGATCATAATCTACAATATATCAAATTTTCAGCTAATTTGACAAGGAACCAATTTCCATTTAAAATGTGCGGGGGGGGGGGGATTTCCATCAATACTCGACTTTTTCATGGAAATAAAATGAATTTATGACTTTGAAGCTGCTCAGCAAGGTGGAACAAGATTCGCCCGATTTGATAGCGTATGTCGCGGAGACAATTCAACTTGCGTTTCTCGCTATATTTTATAACCCTTCGGTCGACCGCGTTTCACATGGACTCAGTGCCGTCTTTACGCAAAGGCCTAAGTGGCCCAGGCTTAGGGCCCCAGGCATGTTAGGGGCCCACCGGACCAACATTAAACCAAATATAAAAGACACAAAAAATAAAATTAATCAACTTAGTATCTATATTTTTTATTAATATTTATTGCATTAAATTTCGAAAAAATCGATGTTTTTTTATTTGCTTTTTTTGTAGCAAATTTAAAATAGAATATGCTCCCGAAAGCCGTTTTTCGATACGAAATTTTTTTTTAAATTATAGGCATAATACTAAAAAAAAATTCATGATTTTCCAAAATTGCATATTTTTCGATAAATACAATTTTTATGCTTTGAAAGTGTTTTTATTGAAAAAGTATATAATATTATATATATATCATCACGTTTTTAAAAGAGGAAGACACATTGGAATGTGCATTCCAATGTACGACGCATTCTGAAAATTTTAAATTTGGCGGTTATCGACGGAGGATAATGCCTATGGACAGTGAATTGTACTTTAGCCAGAATCCTGTTTTACCATTCTACTTGCAGGTTATTGAAGTTTTTATTTAATAATAAACAGTGACTTTATTTGAGTTTAACTAAATAATATTGAGATCGGTTCTTCAGTTAAGATTTTAGTTATAACCCAATAATTTTAACTGAAAATTGCTCTAGTATTTTATTTAGTTTAAAATCAAGTTTTTTGCACGTGAAGTGTACTAGTGAAAATTCAAGATTTGTTAAAAACAACAAGATGAGTGGTTCAAGAAATAGAAATCCAGGCTCATCTGCACATGGAAAGCGCAGGTTTGGAAGAAAGAAGAGGAGGCAACAGAGATTTTTTGGAGATCAACCATCGTCAACCTCCATCCCTTCAAGAAATGAAACATCGCCTGAAGCAGTTCCTTCAACATCTACTGCAGAAGCCCCACCAGAAAGAGAAACGCTTCCTTCAACATCTACTACAAGACCTCCAAACAGAATCCCTTCGGAACCATCAACATCAGGTACAGCAGCTACGCAACCAGAAATTGCACAGCCAGAAATTCCTGCTTCGAGATCAAGACAAAAATTAAAATCAAGTTATGTACAAGCTGGTCCTATTCAGTATAGAATATTTGACACTTCGTTACTTTTACCAGGATTACAAGAATTCCTGGCTTGCAAAAATTGTGGCGGTGATATTACTTTCAATGAAGTTAATATCAGAGGCCTTGGTAGCAAGCTATCTATTACTTGCACCAACTGCTATAAAGTTGCATTCATAGACTCGAGTAGACAAATTGGCACTAAACAAAATGCCTTTGAAATAAATAAAAGAGTAGTTTTAGGAATGCGAGCTCTTGGTCATGGACACACTGGTTTAAAAATCTTTTGTGGAATCATGGATTTTTTACCACCAGTTGCTCATAGTTATTTTGGAAACATCAATCATGAATTGAAAATTTCGAGTAAAAAAGTAGCTATTGAGTCTATGAAAGCAGCTGCGCAAGAAGGTTGCAGTAGTAGCACAGGTGAGACTCAAGAGAATGGCTGTGACACTGTATCTGGTGACGGATCTTGGAGGAAACGAGGATTTTCTTCCCTTCAAGGAGTATCAGCATTGATCCGCAACGATACTGGCAAAGTGATTGATGTTGCACCGAAGCAATCATTTTGCAAGGCTTGTGATGAGGACACTGAAGAGTACAGAGAGTGGTTTGAAGCACATCAAAACCAGTGCTCGGCCAATCATCAAGGAAGTTCTGTAAAAATGGAAATAGATGGCATCGTGGAAATGTTCAGAAGATCAGAGGCAAACCATGGAATCAAGTATAAGAACTACATAGGAGATGGTGACTCGAAAGTATTCAAGGCTCTCTGCGATGCCAAGCCTTATGGAGAAGATTTTGTCGTCAAGAAGAAGGAATGTGTTGGCCATGTACAGAAGAGGATGGGGACGAGATTGAGAAATCTGGAGAAGAGTTTGGCTGGCCAAAAACTGTCTGATGGTCTAGGCATTGGTGGGAAGAACCGTCTTACAGCTCAAAAAGTCGACCAGCTGACTCAGTATTATGGCAATGCCATCAGAGGCCATCATCGTTCTGTTGAAGAAATGTCCAATGCCATCTAGGCGACATTTTACCATAAAGGATCAATAGACAAGGAGCCAAGACATCACCTTTGCCCGCCAGGACCAGACAGTTGGTGTAAATGGCATGGGCCCATCATGGACGTAATCAAGCCAATTTACCAGGACTTGACACAAGCTGATTTACTGGAGAGATGCGTTGGAGGCTTCACACAGAACAGCAATGAAAGCTTCAACCAATCCATTTGGAAGCTCGTGCCCAAGGAAAGTTTCAGTGGCCTCGCAGTCTTGGAGATTGGCATTTACATCGCAGTTGCTTCTTTCAACGATGGAAAAGCTGGAATACTTGAGGTGATGAAGGGCTTTAACGTTAATCCAGGACTTTCTGCAGTAGACTGGGCAAAGAGTGCTGATGAACAGCGTCTCTTTTGGTCAGATAAGAGAGCACTGGAATCCACTCTAGAAGCTCGTAAAGCTAAGAGAAGGAGAAATAATCCAGATAATGATTCCTACTCAGCTGGAGCACACTGATTTCACAAAAATTTTCACACGTACCCTATACAACACTCCTAACCAAACACTGAAACTAGCATGAACACTGCAAGCTTCACATCACTTCAACAACACATACACTCAAATTGCACAAAATCTGCTGAAAATTTGTTCAGAGAGTAGCTAGCAGCTTTTTTAGTTTTTTTTATGTGCATTTTTTGCACATGCACATGAGCATCTAAGTCTAGTTTAGTCTGCTGCTAGCTCAACAGCTGATCAGCTGTTCTCTGACCTACTTTTCACAAATCACATCTGGACAAATATCCTTCTAGCTTCTAGTGTGCATTTCTTCTGCTCTTTTTACTACATCACTACATGGATGAGCAATGGCATTTGTGAGTATATTTTCATGTATATGAATTTCTTTTTTTAAACAGTTTAAAAATACTTCAACTCAAAATATGTTGAATAATTTTTTACATAAATTTTCCATACTTTAGAGCGGAGACGGCTCAGTAGGCAGAGTGTCGGCACTCGTGATCCAAAAGTTCTGGGTTCGATCCCGACTCTCGGCTTTTCTGTCATTGGGACACCTCTATGTTTACATACACCTGTATGTATATACTTAAGTGTCTTATAACGTCGAAGCTCCAGTGGTTCGGATTCCACTGTACACAATCTATGGATGTATTGTGTAGCTAAACTGTAGGTCCAGTTTGGGCGTGTGCAGTCCATGTGTGCGTCGAGCATATATATACGTATATCTGCTCGGGGCACAGACATGGCTAAAACATGCCTAGACTATAGGGAACTCCGCCGACCGGAGCCACAAGGTATACTCTAAAGGTATCACTGCTTGGAATCGGGCGGCGGGGAGGAAGGTACAGCATAATGGGCATCTGCCTCAGTGCTCGGTCATGGCACGTCCCCGAGCAAGGGCCGCCATGACCACCTCCACCACTACCAATCGGGCCAATTCCATACTTTGAGTTTGAATTATAGAAACATTTAAAAATGTGTAAATTTAATTTTTTAACCTATTCTCAATTTTTGTTTCAGCAGACATAAGCTTCCATAAAGAAGCTTTTTGTAAGAACCTACTCTCCAGACACCATCCTCAGATGACTACTTTTGGATAATATTAGGTCTAGACGCTGAAAACTATTTGTAAGTACATTTTATTTTATTAAATATTAAGTAAAACTTTAAATGCCTTTTACTCAAAATTAGTTTTTTCATGACTTTTTTTCACTTGCCGCAGGTTTTCTCAGGAACGGGTCAACCAATTGGGCTCAAATTTTGGAGAAAGCTTTGGAATAGGTTTTTCCACAAACTGAGTGGAGTAGAATTATCAAAGATAACTCAAAAGTGAATGTTACGTATGTTTACATATGTAACATTCACTATAATTACTAATATTATTAATATAAGTATAACTAATTGTATTAATTTTGTGTTTTTTAGAAATCTGTTTCACTCAGTTTATGAGGACACTCATAAGGAACATTTTTCACTTTGTTTCATCAAGATTAATGGTACGGTTCATCCAGAAGGTTGCGGCAAGTCCAGAAAAATGATGAAAATCATGTTTTTTGGTAAGTAAATACCTTTAATTGTTATCAAGTATTACACTCACTTAATGCACATTTCTAGTTCATAAAAGTGGTGTATAATACTTATATTTTGAAGGAAAAATATAATTTTTGGAGCACTTACATATATATTAATTTTTTATGATACTAATAATTTTGTTTTTTTTTCGGGATTTAATACTGTCATAACCCCTTAATAATTAAAAATTATTGAATTTTATAAATATAAAGTTATACTTTTTTCCTAACTTTCTTGTGTGCAAAATCAGATATAATGTCGTTGAAATTAATCTTATTTAAAACATCTGATTCAATATACATTGTTGATAAATAATTCAATCGAGGATTCAGCATCGCGTTTCTATGGTTATTTTTTAAATATTTTAGCGCAATAAAGTATATTTCACAGCTACAATTGGTAACCACCATACTTAAAAAAATCCTTAAACTTACTTCAATATTTGGAAATGTTGATTTCAAACATTCTTCTTTTATTTAAACATACAAATCTAAAATACTCAATTGAATTTGTGTCCTAGTTGCTAATAAATAATATTTAAACTGAATGAATTCAGATGTTAAAGATTCTGCCGATAAATCTTTATCATATTTTTTCGCAAGGCTGTTGCAACTTTCTTCTATTGATTCATCTAAGAGCTCACGTAAATGTGTAAAAAAACTAAAATCTTTATTAAGTGAATCATAGACAACCCGACGCTGTTTAATACTTGAAAGTAAAGAATCAATTATGGGATAGAAACTTTCAAAAAGTTCCAATTTTCAAAATGTCAATATCATCAAAAGTTGTCTCTTCAGATGGTCCTTTATCTCTTCTTAATTTAACACTTCGAGTTCGAATTCACTTATTTTTTTGAGGTACTTCTTCAACATTCGCAAATTGTTTCGCCTTGTTCAAATATTCATAGAACCTTTCCCTTAAATTATTAAGGGGTTATGCCTGAGTTAAAGTCGTCAAAAAATCGATTTTTTTTTTATTGACTTTTTTCATAGGAAATTGTCTGTAGAATGCGATGCTGAAGTCCCTTTTGCCCAAAAAAAATTGGGTAGAAAGCTACAGACCAAAAACTGAAGGCGTGCGAATAGCTTATTTTTAAAAAATCGTAATTTTCGCGTTTTTATTTGTCAGTGCTGTGTTACTGAACATGATTATTTTTCGAGCTTTTAATGCTTCTCATGCATAATATTTGTATGTAAAATACAATAAAAATATCTATTATGCAATTAAAATCCGTTAAAAGATATTAATAAAATGAGCAAAATTATGCAATATTAAAAATTTGCAAATTGCTTATTTCCACATTTTCCTCTTTTTTGTTTATTTAAATTAATAATTTATTTTTAAAAAAGCATTTGATTATTTATTATGCTTTATAAAAAATTAATTAGACGCAAATATTCGTCAATGAATAAAATTATGCAAAAAACGAATTTTGAATTTGGCGCTTACCGACGGGGCCGCGCGATATTCTTTCGAAAAGGCTATTCATCTAGTAACCTGTTTTACCGTATGATTGAGAATTCAAGAGCGCAAAAACACTTGCTTTGAATTTTCATATCAACTTTTATTCTGCATTGCTCAATATTATTAAATAATTTATTTTATAATATTGATAGCATTTGTGGTTAAAAAGTAGAGTAAGTGAGAGTGATTTGTGATCAAGATGAGTCCAGACTCAAGATATAGAGTTTCAGGATCATCTGACAGAAAAAGAAGATTTGGAAGAAGAAAGAGAAGACCCAAGATTTTTCATCAAAAACAGCAATGGGAAGTTTCGACAACAGCACCAGCACCAGCATCAGCATCAACATCTATACAACAAGAACAAGCAACACCAATCACTTCAGCATCACCTACGCCTGATACAGTTCCTTCAACGTCCAGGGAATGGAGTTCAAGATCTGCTGCGCAAGCTTTACCAGGTACCTCAACATCAGTACCGCCAGAAATTCCTGTGTCTAGGTCTAGACAAAAATTAAAATCAATTTATGTAGAACCGAGTGAAATTCAGAATAGAATCTTTGACATTTCTTTGCTTCTGCCAGGATTACAGGAGTTTCTGGCTTGTAAAGCTTGTGGCGGATGCATCAAATTTGATGAAGTTGATGTACGAGGTCTTGGTAGCAAGCTATCCATCACCTGTACATCATGTAACGCAGTTGCTTTCATCGACTCCAGCAGAAAAGTTGGAAAACAAAGTAACGCTTATGAAGTGAACAAGCGTGCAGTTATAGCCATGAGAATTCTTGGTCATGGGCACACTGGTTTGAGCACTTTATGTGGAGTAATGGATTTTTCTACTCCAATCTCTCACAGTAATTTTGACAAAATTAATCAAGACTTGAAAGATGCAAGCTTGATTACAGCTAAAGAGTCGATGAAAGCAGCTATGCAGGAAGATTGCAGTACGGAAAATCAAGAAGATGATCACCAAACTGTATCAGGCGATGGTAGTTGGAGGAAACGAGGACATTCATCTCTTCAAGGAGTTTCAACACTAATACGCCATGCCAATGGAAAGGTGATTGATGTTGCTCCGAAGCAATCCTTTTGCCTAGCCTGCGAGAAACGACCAGAAGAGGATACAGCACAGTACAAGGAATGGTATGAAGCCCACCGAGAAAAGTGTTCTGCCAATCACGAAGGAAGCTCTGGCAAGATGGAAGTGGATGGCATCGTCGAAATGTTCCAGCGATCTGAGTCCATCCATGGTGTAAGGTATGCAAATTACATTGGAGACGGAGATTCAAGAGTCTTCAAAGCACTTTCTGATGCTAAACCCTATCAAGATTTCACCATCACGAAGAAGGAGTGTGTAGGACACGTTCAGAAGAGGATGGGTTCGAGGCTCAGGAACCTGAAGAAAAGCTTGGCTGGCACAAAACTAACAGATGGCTTGGGCATTGGTGGAAGAAACCGTCTAACTGCTCAAAGGATTGACCAGTTGACGAAGTACTATGGCAATGCCATCCGTGGCCATAGTAATTCTGTTGATGAAATGAGAAATGCCATATGGGCAACATTTCATCACAAAAAATCTACAGATGAAGATCCAACTCACCACCTTTGCCCGCAGGGATCAAGATCTTGGTGCAAGTGGCAGAAAGCCAAGGCGAACAACAACTTGAAGAACTTCCACCATGGAGATAGTATTCCTGCTGCCATCATGAACGCAATTGAACCGATTTACGAGGACTTGACGAAGCCAGACTTGCTTGAGAGATGCATTGGAGGCTTCACGCAAAACAGTAATGAAAGTTTCAATCATTCTGTTTGGAAGCTCATCCCCAAGCATAGTTTCAGTGGTCTGACAGTCCTCGAAATTGGTGCCTACATCGCAGTCACTTGCTTCAATGAAGGCAAAGCAGAACTGCTTGAAGTCATGAGGAAGTTCAGCGTGTATCCAGGATCCTCTGCAGTCAACTGGGCCAAGCTTCAGGATCAGGAGCGGCTTCTCTTGTCCGACAGAAGAGAACTACACTCAACACTTGAAGCACGACGAGCCAAAAGAAAGAGAAGTCATCAGGATGATGACTACTACAGAGCTGGTGCTTATTAAACACACATACACACATTACACACATAACCAAATACTTATACACCATACACAACCTCACTTGTAAACAAACAACATAATTTACAACACAAACACTAAAAAACACTGAAACACATTCACAATTTTTTTCTGTTTTTTTCACTTTTGTTTTCCTTTTTTTTTAATTTTTTTCATTAAACACTTTTCACACACACATCACACATGTCACAGCATCAGCTCTGTAGAAAACAGTCTAGCTGAAAAGTAGGTCAGAGAGCAAGCTAAACAGCTGATTGGAGCTGTCTGCTTGCTTTCTGCCTCCTTAGCTCACCTGATGGACTGTTTTCTCTAACCTCTCAACTACATGAACTTGATATGATGATGATAGTTCTATTCTTCTGTTCATCACATGTAAGTATAGAAACTTATTTATTTACAATAAAAGCATTTTTATAGCTTAATTATAAAAATGTTTCAAATTTAGAAAAATTACTTTTTTTAATGATTTTTCATTTTGTTTCATTTCAGAGGACTGGACACGAATAAAATTTTTGGATTATCCTCAAACTTGACAAAGATGACCAGGATACGTATATCTTTGACTTAAATAAGGTCCAGGTGTGAAGAAAAATTGTAAGTATATTTTATATCATTAAATGTCAAGTTAAACTTTAAATGCTTTTTTCTCAAGTTTTGAATTTTTCTCATCTTAGGTCAGTTACCGCATGATTTCTCAAGAACCAATGGACCAATCAACCTGAAATTTTTTGGAGAACTCCAGGAGGCCTTTCTTCACTGCTTGAACGGAACAGAATTTGCAAAGATAAGTCAAAAGTGAATGTTATGTATCTAAACATACGTAACATTCACTATAATTACATATATTATAACTTATACGTTGCTAAAATTAAAAATTTTTATTTTTCAGTAATTTCCTGCGTTCAAGCTGAGGAGAAGGCAATTTAGAAGATTTTCCATCCAGTTTGGAAATAATTCATCAACCAGAACTTGAAAATTCATGCGGCAAAGGAAAAAATATGCAGAAATTTAGTACTGCATACATGGAACTATTTACATAGTAAGTATGCATAAATAATTTTTTAAAAATATTGAAATTTACTATTAATATGTATATTTTCATTAGGAAACAAAATTTTTTTTATATTCATTATAAATAATTTTTAATTACCTATTAATTGATAAATTGTTTTTTTCAGGTTTAACTCAGGCATAACCCCTTAAGATATTCGATTAAAGAATTTAACAAATCGACAACTGTACCTAAATGAATTTGTTCTTTTTGTAGTGTCAAATTAGTTGCATGAATTTTCGATAAAACATCATGCCAAACTATTCATAGAAATATATTATCAAATTCATTAAGTTTATTTTTAAGATTTTGAGCTTCGAGTCGTGCGTCGTTTGTTTCGATTTCATTTTCTATAATTAAAAGCATCCAAAAATCCATCATGTCCATTATAGACAGCACTTACTGCATTTTCACGAGCTGACCATCGAGTGTCAGATAACGATTTTGGAACCTTTTTCTTAGGCCCTAAGGCAGTTACCGATACGTGCCATCTATGCGTTGATGCAGAAAAAAAGTATAAATCGCTTGAATTAAAGAAAAAAATGTACATGCTTTCAGCATTAGATTGCATTCAGCTACCTTCACGTCTATTCAATTTAGAGAATGATCAGAACATGGTACGTATTCAGCATATCGAGCCTTCAATCTGGCTTGAAGTCCCAAATATTAACCCGACATATTTGCGGCGTTGTCATACGACTGACCTCTGCAATCATCTAGAGGTACATTATTATTTTGTAAATAGTTTATGACTACATTAGCCAAATATTCGGCTCCGTGTGCTTCAATTGGAATAAAAGTTAAGAATCTCTCAATCGGGCCTTCATCGATGACATATCGTACTGTGAAAGTTAATTGATCAACTCGTGTAACATCTGGCGTAGAATCAACCCATATCGAATAATACTTCGATTTTTTAATTACATCGATTAAATATTTTAAAACTTTTTTACCCATTATTTCAATGAGTTCTTCGCAAATATTTTCGGATAAACAAGAAGTATTACCAGAACCCTTATTTCCATATAATTTTAAATGATTTTTCAAAAATGGGTCGAACTGACTGATTACTTCAAGCAATCCCAAATAATTTTCATTTTTTACTGATCCCAATTCTTGATTAGAGCTTCGGAATGCGAGACCTCTACTTGCTAAAAATTTAATAGCTATAACAAGTCGCTCTAATAAATCGTGCCAATACTGAATCTCGTTATTAAACTGCTGTAACATTTTTTCGTCCATGCAACCCGTTACACTTTTTCGTTTACTGTATATCAGGACCTTCTTCGTGTTCTTTCACGCGTCGAATGCCATTTTTCCAATCATCAAAACCAAATGAACTAAACTGAAATTTTTTTTGAAAAAAGTCTACACACAAAGCAATATTCCCGTTCTACGATTTCACCATTTTTAAGGTTGCAAAAAAGAGATTTTTGTTGACGTCCACTTTTTTGTGTGGAATCAGTTTCATTGTAGGTACGAACGGATTTTGTAAAATCTGTATCTTTATTTTGGCAAAATTTTGGGCCTTGTCTGATGCAATATGAAATCAAATCTTCATTAATAATCCACAAAGATGGATCCGTTGAAATGTCGATATTGCTTTCATTTTCCGTAGAACCATCTAAAAAAAAATAATAAAAAATAAAATAATTCCATTCATTATATATTATTTTAATATATTACCTATATCACCTGATGTTTAAATTTCATCATTTTTTTCTTCATCCAACTCTGTAGATAAAATCAATTCGACAAGTTCCATGTGATCTTTGTTTTTCGCTACATATTAAAACGTAAACATAATTATACAATATTAATGATAACAATTCTCATCATTAGAGTGAATGTATATTAATTTAAATAAATGTAAAAATCTCATAGTTCATTTCAATGCCATTCATAGCAAGTACGATATTCAATATAAAAACAATATTCATGTTTTATAAATACTGAAAATTTTACTTACCTACGTCTGCTTTATCGTGTTCATCACTATGGTCTTGTTTAATAGAAGCAGAGGAATGAATCACACTACAATTAGTTTCTTCATTCATTTGGTCAAAACACAGATACGGTAAATACAGTTAAGGGGATATCTTCTTCCTTAATCGGTATCTGGTGGTATGCAGCGTTGAGGTCAATAGTAGAGATATACCTTGCCTTTTGAAGCTTATTCAAAATAGTATCCATGTACGGTAGCGGATACGCGCTCGCGGTTGTAACAGCATTAAGCTTCTAATAGTCAACACAGAATCGGTAACCCTGGTAGAAAATACAACAACTCAGATGGCCGACTCGCCAACGAATAAGCAATGACGTTGGCCAATGCATATAGCGATGGTTGAGCAGCGATTCACCATCGATCACCATCGACTGCTCTATCGACGAACTGAGAGAGCGCTAACTGCAAACCTAACCTCAATTTTTTTTTTCATATAGCCTTTCTATCTAAGTATACGCGTACAGATGTATGATAACGGAAATAATTATAGAAACAATTAATTACTCAATGGACAAATAAGCCGAGAGTCGGGATCGAACCTAGAACTTCTGGGTTACGAGTCCAACACTCTTCGTAGTGAGCCGTCTCCGTTCGTGTAATCTCTTGAATATAAGATAGATAGAAATGGTAACGCGTACTCACTGATTTTTCTCTAAAAACGGAAAACTGTTATCACGTAAAAAAAAAAAAATATTTTTCGAATAAACACTCAAGCAGTCTGACAAATTTTTAAGTAATATGTCAGTGTGCCAAAGTGATTTTCATTCTGAGTGATTGAAGTTCTGAAAATTATTTAACTAGTGACTATGAGTCCACCAGAACGGAAAAGTGAAAACTAAAATGCCGTACTTAATCATAAAGCAACGATTCTGTACCACCAGTATCGTATTATAACCTCAAAATTGTCTTTTTTGTCTCATTTCACATTTTGGCCATCCATTCGCCATCCACGGGTCGAAAAGCGTGACGATTTAAACGAGTTCGATGGCGAATGGATGCTGAACTCGTTGGTCAACAAGTCGAAAATTGGGCAGTCGATGGCGAATGGCTGCTCAATGTTTCTACCAGGGAAGGTACCATCCGATTTGCGGAACATGCCTACGGAGTGTGACTAGCTGTTGCTAGAACGGCGTATGATTCCCGCGTTCAACATTTTTAGCACTTGAGCATGTATCTCTTCCTCAATCTTCTTTGACACTGGATAATAACGTTGTTTGATAGGTCTCGCGAACTCCACATCAATACTGCACTGAATCAGATGTGTACACCAACGGTACTTCCCCAGCTGGAAGCCAACTGTCTAACAGCTCTTGTAAGCGTTTTCGCTGTTCTGGGATTACATCGGTCAAACCGATCACTGCGAGCGCGCTTGCTACTCCTTCTGAGAAAGCAGAATCTTCTAGAGGAACTGATTCGGTGATACCTTCGATTTGCAATCTATTCTCTCTAGGTAAAAGTATCGCATTATATGCTCGCATAAAATCCGTTCCAAGTATACATTCGGAATAGAGTGCATTTAAAGCCATAACATTTAATATTCGCAATTGATCAAACACTGTAAACTGCAATTGAACATAACCGTAAATTGGCACAAGCTGTCCATCAGCAAGTGTTGCACCTGGTCCAGTGTAAGGAACAATAGCCTTTTTCAGCGCTGAAGCTATTTATAATCCAATCGGACCTAAAGCGGTACGGGCAGCTCCCGAGTCACAAAGTGCTAGTTAATGAAAATGACTAATAACCACCCATATAGCCTTCAATCCTGTACAAATATTGCCTGAATATTGCATTCACGTATAGACAGGATTCGAGAATATTGCATGAAGGTTTCAAAACCTTAATGACACCCTGAAGAAATATAGTTTATGAGCGTAATGTCCGTTTTTTCATTGCAAAAGTCACTGAAGTTGTCCAGCCATGGTAATTGTGCAACATTGAGGCAATATTCCACCAAGGATTCTTAAGTTCGTCAGAATACTGTCGCAGTATTTTTTATTGTTTTGTTATAAATTTCTTCGTGCACCCAATCCCTATGGAATATTGCCTGAACATTATTTTTATAGAAATAATAAAATAAGGAATAACAGTTAGGTTTATGCAATATTCTTGATATATTCCTACTATGAGTTCTATTGGCTGGAAATCTGACATTTACGATCACCTGAATACCCTATAACCCTATAACATTCAAACAATATTTTGTCAATATTGATATCAAACCAAAAAAATAAAAAAAATGTTTAAAATACAATATTGTGAGAACCTTTCCGAATAGACCACCAATATTGCATAAACCTTTCTGTGAGTTGCAAAAACAGAAAATCGAAATTTTCTTGGAACATAACCTTGAATCAGTATTCTGTGAATATTGCATATTATACCAAAAATAACGATAAATATTAAAAATACAATATTATATAAACCTTTCTAAATATATCAGAAATATTGTATAAACCTTACTGTGAGTTGTATAGGTTGGAAATCTGATATTTCTGTGTACATAACTGTGAGACAATATTCTGTAAATATTACATATTAAACAGAAAACAACAAAAAATATTTAAAATACAATATTGGGAGAACCTTTCCGAATATATTACCAATATTGCATAAACCTTACTGTGAGTTGTACAAGCTGGAAATCTGACATTTCCGTGTACATAAAATTGAAACAATATTTTGTCAATATTGTATACCAAACGAAAGAATAAAGAAAATTTTAAAAATGTAATATTGTGAGAACCTTCCTGGATGTATCACCAATATTACATAAACCTTTTTGTGAGTTGTAAAAATAGAAAATCGAAATTTTCTTGGAACATAACGTTGAATCAATATTCTGTGAACATTGCATATTGTACCAAAAATGAAGATAAATATTGAAAATACAATATTGTACAAACCTTTTTAAATATATCAGACACATTGCATAAACGTTTATGTAGTTCCCCAGAGCAAAAAAGATTATTTCTATAAAAATAATGTTCAGGTAATATTCCAGAGGAATTGAGTGCACGAAGAAATTTATAAAAAAAAATACTGCGACAGTATTCTGACGAACTTAAGGGGTTATGACAGTGTTAAAATTTTGAAAATATCCATTTTTTTTTATTCACTTTTTTCACAGTTAGTAGTCCGTAGAATATGGACCTTAAAGCCATTTTTTGCTAAAAAAGTTTGCCTCGAAGATATCGACAAAAAACTGATAAATCTGTTTCAAGTAAATTTTTTAAAAATCGTGATTTTTATATATTTTAATTAGGCCAAACTTGTGGAAAGGATTGTTCTACCACACTTTTTACAGAGTAATTTCATGAGAAATCTTACTGAAAATACGACTTTTACGACGTTTTACAAACCGTTTTTTTCTCAAGAGTTATGACTTTATTTCCGTAAAATAATTAAAATCCGTAAAATTAATTTTTCTATGTGTCATTTTATGTTACTAAACTCAATGTGTTAAAATAAAGGCATTCAACAAATTTGAATTTGCCACTCGAACAGGTTGTCTCACAGCGTTCAGTCGAGAATGAAGATTACTGTTTGATCGGTATAGTAGAATTTTCTATAAAACAGCAGAAAGCAGCGAAACAGCTGTTTTTCATTCAAGACACTAGATTGGTGCAGTTAGTCTGCCAGCTGCTATAACTGTTTATAACCTCAGTGGTGTTGTAAAAGTGCAAGAGCTTCTGCAGAGTACAAACATTATTCAGATAAGTATTGGAAATTTGTAATAATTGTGTTCATAATGAGCTTTTTCTTTGTTGGTTTATTTTTTACTTTTAGGTGTACGGGTGCAAGCCAGCAAGATGGGAGTTTATAATGACTGTCTGGAGTATTATTTGGCATACTTTTTAACATATTGAAGTCTATTTAATAATGGTAAGTATTGTATGTAACTGTAATTCATAAACATTACTTGATTATGAATAGCTAACGATAATTTTCATTTTATTTTCAGCTTCTAAATGCTATTATCACACAGCATGATAGGCGCATACCACCAAATATACTTAATTGTATGTATATTTGAGTACCAAAAGCAAATCAAGGTATGTCAGATAGTTTCTGTAAGTATAGCTGAGTTCATTTGTATGATTTACATAATAAACTTTAAATGCCTTTTACTCAAATTATTTTTTTCATGCTTTTTGTGTACTTGCCGCAGCTGTCTGAAGGAACCGTACCATCAGTCCTGATGAACCAAAGTGGAAAACCTTCCTTATGAGCATGGTCACAAACTAAGCGGAGCAGAATTGGCAAACATAAGTTCAAAGTGAATGTTACGTATGTTTACATATGTAACATTTACTATAATTACTAATATTGTAAATATATGTTTAATCAATTACATTAATTTTGTGTTTTTCAGGAATCTGTTCCGCTTAGTCTGAGACCAGACTCATAAGGAAGATTTGGCACTTTGATTCATCAGGATTGATGGTACGGTTCCATCAGAAACATGCGGCAAGCAAACAAAAGTGATGAAAATGATGTTTTTTGGTAAGTAAATACCTTTAATTGTTGTTAAAAGTTATACTCACTTAATGCATATTTTTAATGCATAAAAGTGATGTATAATACTTATATTTGAAAGGAAAAATTTAGTTTTTGGAGCACCTATATATATTACTTTTTTACAGCACTAATAATTTTTCTTTGTTTTTCAGGTTTTAACACTGTCATAACCCCTTAAGAATCCTTGGTGGAATATTGCCTCAATGTTGTACAATTACCATGGCTGGACAACTTCAGCGACTTTTGCAATGAAAAAACGGACATTACGCTCATAAACTATATTTCTTGCGACGTAGCAATAAATATTGCTGCGTCGTGATTGTTTAATGCAGCCAGCTGACTCACTCTTGGCGAACTGACAGGCCATGGACCGGAACCAGCGCTCGGTGGCGCTCGCAGCAGTTGCCTCTAACCGACCGCGTGCGGAGCGCAGGATGTGAGATCCCGAGTCACACCTGCGCAGCGCGTCGGCGCTCGGGAGGGGGCACGGCAGGAAGCGAGGTAGTGGCAAGAGCGCGCGGTTACATGCGTGAGAGTGTATGTGTGCGAGAGAGAGGGAGTTGGCGCGCGAGAGAGAGAGGGAATTGGCGTGCGTGAGCGAGAGTGGGAGTCGAGCGTGTGCGAGAGAGAGAGAGAGAGAGAGAGAGAGAGAGATAGAGATAGCGGCACGAAGTTGACTGCGTTCGGGGCATTCAGAGAGACTGTGAATGCATGATTCAGGCGTGTTATGGTAGAGTCAGTGTTGGGGTTCGAGAGAGCCACCATGGGTGGCTTTTGATACTCATCGGCAATTTCAGACCGTCCAAGCGAGATCGATCTGGTACAGCTAGCTTCACGCAATACAAACTTGTCCAAGTGATGCTTGCGCTGTTGCGTACCACGTCCCGCATATTTCTGGTTTTCAGCGCGTTAAATTTAAATTCAAATTTAATTTATATATAACCCTGTAAATAGCACATGAAATAAAATTTTTTTTTATATGGTAAATACACTATTAATATAGATATACTTAGTGCTATCCGTGATTTGTTTACAGCGCGGGCCAATAGAATTATCTCTTTTCGTTAACATGCATACACTATAGTATATGTAGCGCACGGCTCACATAGACTTTATAATTTTTTTAGCATAATTTAAATATAATCTAAGGTCTTTAAATTATAATTTTTGACAAAATTAGTGCTCAAAATTACAGAATAAAAATAATTAAATTTACTTACCTTTCGTTGTAATTATAGTATTACGGGTTTTTTATCCCACTTATTCTAAAAATATATTATTTTATACAAATGTATTAATTGTATTTACCATATAAAAAAAAATTTTATTTCATGTGCTATTTACAGGGTTATATATAAATTAAATTTGAATTTAAATTTAACGTGCTGAAAATCAGAAATAAGCTGGACGTGGTACGCAACAGCGCAAGCATCACTTGGACAAGTTTGTATTGCGTGAAGCTAGCTGTACCAGATCGATCTCGCTTGGACGGTTTGAAATTGCCGATGAGTATCAAAAGCCACCCATAGTGGCTCTCTCGAACCCCAACATTGGGTAGAGTTGACTTTATGACAACTCCTGGACATAATAAAGACAAATAGAGGCATTATTTGATTAGGATGATTGTGGCTTTTCAAATGTCGCGCGCCTGGCTAGTTATCCGTAGAGGGAGCCACCTTACGGCTATTTGTGGGGACATAGCCCGCACGGCGGCAGCACCTCTCGGCAGAGAGAGAGGGAGAGAGAACAGCTCGAGCGTCGAGCTCGCCCCGCTTCCCCCTGCGCGTCAGTCCACGCTGAGAGCCCGAGCACTAAGCACCACCGAGCACCACTGGCAACACAGAACCAACAGAATAAAGATACTACGTACAAACCTGAACCAACGGCTTTATATCGCGGATGTCCCGCTAGCCCCACGCATCCCTGCCCTCCCCCTTCACTGGTGACCAGGACGTCTCGCCGAGGAAGCAGAGCAAAAGCCTCCTACGAAGCGAGCCGCATACGCAGGCAGGAGCAACAGGCGGCAGGCGCCATCTTGAAAAATTTTACGCGCGCAACAGCAAGCGTATCTTCGCCAAACCACGCCAGTGCAACAAAGTGCAAGTGTTAAGTGTCGCGAAAACTACAACACTCGCGCCACGAAAGCTCTCGGCCCTGCAACACCAACACGCAGGACTCCGACGAGGCGAAGACACTCGTCGTAACTATCTCGTGCAGGCACGCCGGCGAGATAGCGTTCAACGTAGTGCGTGCAGGCACGCCGGCGCACACACGTACAGCCACCGACGCCTGGGAAGCAGCCCACAGCAGCACAGCAGCAGAGCAGTCACAGCGTCGAGACATACACAGCAGAGGAGAGCAGCAGCACAGCAGCAGCATCATCCTCGTCACCTACAACAACAACATCGCCGCACAGCCGTACCCAGTCAGCACAGCAGCATCAACAGCACAGCCGAGACGCCGCTTCCATCAGCAGCCAGCCGTGCAGAACGCGAAGAATAGCTCTAAGGTAAAAAAATCCAACGTAACCGCAGCGTCGCAAGCGTTTACAGGATTTTCCTTTTTTAACCTCTGTGCCCGCGCGTGATATTTTTCTCTTTCTCATACACAAAGGCCGCGTCTAAGCAAGCACAGACTCGCAGAGTCTTACGCGCATCGCCACGCGCGCGTACTTTGTAAACACACGCGTAACCCGAGACGCACTCGAGCACAGAGGTAAAAGGTCGCGCAGCTTCAATAGTCATAAACTCAAAAAAAAAACACGTACAGTCGCTTCATTGTTTCGCCCGCAAGGGAACACACGTAAATTCTCTGCGCTGAAAAACTTTCAAAACTTAAGTGTTATTAGTACAGTACGAGCGGAGATCGTAAATTTTCGCACGAAAGATTTTCCTCAGCGCATCGCCGCGCCGCCTTCGACAGCCGTTAGAAGCGACCGCAATAAAATTTTTTTTCTCGTCGGAAAAATTTTTCTCCCCACTCGTACATACAACTCAGTCATAAATCCTCTCGCACGAAAATTTTCCCCAGCACATCGCCGAGCCGCCTTCGACAGCCGTCGAAAGCGACCGTAATAAAATTTTACGCCGGGAAAAATTCTCCCTTGTACATTAACTACAATATAAGCCCCATCTGGGCAAAACCGTCACAATATTCAACGGAAAGATTTAATTGTTATTGCTCCTCGGTTCGCACAGCTATTACCTTAATAGCCTGTACCCTCTTAATGATACACATTTACTTAATTGCTTTTCCCCGAGAGACCAATAACAATTAAAATCCCCGAAACATATTTACTTAATCGCGCTTCCCCGGAAGTTCAATAACAATTAAGACCGTCTCCGTCTCAATAACCGAAGCGAAACAATCAAGAGCAGACGGCTACACGTGAAGTAAACAACTTCCCCCCTAGTAGCTAGCGCGGGAAAATCGAACGCGGACGCCATTACAAAATTCCTCCCACCAACGCCGGCAGGGAGTAGGAGCGAGAGCGCCGCACGCGCGCAAGCGGACGGAGAGAGCAAGAGCGCTGATTCACCGCTCTCCCCCTCTCGCTCAAAAGCTGATTATATTACCGACAGAGCGGATGAGCAGGCGGCGCGGCGGTAGAGAGCAGGCGAGCGCTACCAACGTGGCGAGCGCTCCACACTAAGCGCGCGAAAGTCAAATCGCATTAGACTCTCTACTCCAGCGAGCGATACAGCACAAAAATTTCGAACGCTACATTCGACCGAAATTTTTTTATATACACAAATTCGCGTCACCGCACAGCGTAACTCCAAAAGCAGTATACCAGTTCTTCGAATTTCAAAACAATTTTCTAAACGTTTTTTAACAATTTTAAAATAAGTGCACAGTGTTTTAAAATTTTTTTACAATCAACATTTAGCACAAATCGCGCGAAATTCGAAGCATTGGTCTTGTTCTAAGGAGAATTTTTTTCTTCTCATTTTAATACCTACTAATAAATCCGAGCGATTACGTATGAGTTAGGCTAAAATCACATTTATTAATTACCGCAAATCAATTGTCAACGAATACAATTTTCTACGAGCCATTGTACATAAAAAAAAAATAAGACCAACTCCCCTCCACTCTCTCCCGCTAGCGCAGCTCGGCGAGAGGAGACGAGGAGTCTCCTACAGTGACACGAGGTCACATCAATCATCACTGAAGATTATTACACAAAAACACATAACTAACGACTAACCGCCGTATACATAAAAATTGAATAAACACTAATTTTTTTTCGTGCATCCACAGCACCGTTCGTTCCGCTGGAACCCTAAGACCGCTAGTCAACGTCACAACATCGCGCGTACACCAACTGCAGCCATCAGACTCACGTACTCTTACGCACCGACACCGTCCCCTAGGGCAGTTGCCCCCTCCCGGAGGTGTTGGCCGAGAGGTCGTCAGTCGAGGCGTCCAGTGTCGCACTACTCAGGGCAACGACCTCAACTCACTTTGCATCAGGGACACCGTCCCCTAGGACCGTTGTCCCCTCCCGGAGTTGCAGCCCAGTGCAAGTGAGAGCGGGTTCGCCCCTCAGGAAGGCGACACACAGCAAAGGTAAACCCCACGGTACTTTTTTCATCGCCATTCATTATTTTCCTTTTTTTAGAATCACGACAAACGCCCACGTCGCAGTCGAGTCATATCGGTACGCGATTCAGCACGACCCGTCGGACTCAGCTAGTGCCAGGGACACCGTCCCCTGGACAGTTGTCCCCTCCCGGAGGTGCAGCCCAGCACAGCTGAGCGCGATCGTCATACCAACACGAACGCGCACACTCCTGGAGCCGGCTTACGCCGGGAACATCGTCCCCTGGACAGTTGTCCCCTCCCGGAGGTGCAGCTCGGCGTAGCCGACCGGGACAACGGCGCTGATTCGGTCACGCGGTCGCGCACACACACATGAACGACGCGAACGTAAGTCTGTCACTCAGGTCGGGAAGGCAGATCCCCAAGCTACAAATTCAACCACCTACATACCTTCCTCTACAACCCATCGCACCTCCCAAGGGCGAGATGGCACTCACAAGGACACCCGATGCAACTCCCAGCACGTCGAGCGGACGAGATCAGTCCCACGCAGCAACACACAGCAACGAGACGAGTCAAGAAGAATTCGTCCTCGCAAACGAGCCAACCGCTCCCACGACGGCAACCGCCACAACAACCTCCAGCACTCCGGCAACCCAGGCGCCAGGCGAACCGTCTCAACAGCCACAATTGCTCACAACGGTAGCAACACCAACACGCCACGGCGCGTCGACGACGCTAGCCACCACAGCAAACTCCAGCCTACTCTCACGCCCCATAGCGCACACACACGTCAACACCACAGCTCGGAATTTGCTTCCCGTTTTCCAGGCCCAGGAGCTCCCAGTACACCAGCCGATGGTAGAAAGACTGCAGGCCGACCATGCCGCTCTACATCAATACACCGTCCAGCAGGCGAACCTACACAGTCGCCTCCTCGAGCAACAGCAAACGCAGATGCAACAAGTCCAGCAACATCTGCAACTCATCACCGAACAACTGACACTAGCGCTTCAACGCGCCTCGAGCACGGTTCTGCCTTCGCCCGCATCCAGCGTGTACGGTCCAGCCTCAGCCCAGCAACATCCTACCACCAACCTACAACCGGCAACAAACTCTTTCGCACCGCTCCCTTTCGCAACCAATCAGCAACCCCAGCCAACACAAGCAGGCATCTACAACGCAGTCTCACCGTTAACTGATCCATACAACATAGCAGCACAAAGCTTCAAACAGACGAAGAATCTCACATTCTGGCAATTCTACAAATACGACCCGGAGGGTTGGTACATACAGCTAGAGGACGCATTCAGAGCCAACGGCGTCACCAACGACGAGGAGAAGTACAACTTTGTCTGCAGGTACTTACCAACAGACACTCACAGAGACATCCACTACAACCTGACGACACTGGAGCCCGGGCGCAGACACGAACAGCTCAAAAAAATACTCATCGACAAGTACGCAGCCACAGCAAAGCAGCAGATAGAGAGGTTGTGCGGAGGCGCTACACTAGGCAACAGACGTCCATCAGAATTCCTGGCAGAACTTTTGAGACTGTCAAAAGGAACAATCAAAAGAGAAGCCACTATCAGACTCTGGAAGGCCAGACTGCCCAGAGCAGACGAAGCACATGCTCTCTTGCAGCAAGAGCAGAACGGATTCATAGCACAGCTCACGAGCTTGCAACCGCCAACATCACATCCGGACAACACATTCGAAGCTCGACTGGCAGCAATCGAAAAAGCCCAGTCTAACTTTTTCCGTCAAAGCCGGAGCAGAGAACGCTCAAACTCGCACAACGCCAAACAACACGGCAAGCCAAATAACAACGGGCAACGAGGAGACCACTCAGCAACCTCACAAACCCAGGGTCGGCCAGCGACACCAGGGCAACGCCAAAACAATAACCAACACACTAGATGTTACTACCACCGCTGTTTCGGCTCAGACGCAAGGAATTGCATCCTGCCGTGCGATTGGGTCCGCGCAGCCGAGGACTCCTACACCGTGAGATCCAAGACTCCAACCACGCAGCAGGAAAACTAAACGCCCCAGCTGTCGAGGAGACTGACAGCAGGTCGAGAGCATCTCTACGTCTCCACGTTAAGGACGAGATCTCCAAGTTGACGTTTCTCATCGTCACAGGCGCAGATCTCTCCATACTTCCACCTTCGGAGAGCAACAAACTGACACCGTCAAAACCACAACTCTTCGCAGTAAACGGCACCGCCATCAGCACATACGGCACCACAAGACGGACGCTGGACGTCGGACTACCGTACACGATAGCCTGGAACTTCACAGTCGCCGACATTCCACACCCCATCATTGGCGCTGACCTATTAACCGCCTACCATCTCCTCCCGGACTTAAAACTCGGGAAGCTGGTAGACGGCACAAGTAAAGTAGAAGCCGTAGGCTTCGTGAAAGAAGTCGAAGTCCTCCAGATATCTCTACTCCAACCTGGCCACAAATACCAAGAGATAATCAACAAATATCCACATGTGTTCGGCCCGGACCAATTCCGCAAAGTCAAAAAACGAGAAGTTCTACATCACATCTTAACGCAGGGACCACCTGTATCACAACGTGCAAGACCACTGATCCCAGCGAAATTCAAAGCCGCAAAGAAGGAGTTCAACAAATGGCTCAGCCTCGGCATTTGCCGCCCATCGAGCAGCCCATGGGCAAGTCCATTACATATGGTACCAAAAAAGGACGGCACCTGGCGACCGTGCGGAGATTTCAGAAAACTGAACATGATAACCATCCCAGATCGCTATCCAGTACCACGTCTCCACGACTGTATGACTTTTCTAAAAGACAAAACACTCTTCTCAGCACTGGATCTACGACAAGCTTACCATCAGATCCCGGTCGCGCCAGAGGACGTCCCAAAGACAGCAGTCATAACGCCATTCGGCCTGTTCGAATTCCTTGTTATGACATTTGGTTTTCGCAACGCGGCTCAAACGTTCCAGAGATACATTCACTCCGCTCTGGGCGACCTAGACTTCGTCTTCGTTTACATCGACGACATACTCATCGCCTCATCCTCGGAGGAAGAACACCGGCAACACTTGGAGTTAGTGTTAAAACGCTTGACCGAGTTCGAACTTTAAGCGAATCTCGACAAGTGCACCTTTGGCGTAGAAGAACTGGTTTTCCTCGGACACCTCATCTCCGCCAAAGGCTACAAACCCAGCCCAACCAAGGTACAAGCAATCCAGGACTTCCCGAGACCCTCAAACATTGAGGAGCTTCGCAGATTCCTGGGCCTCGTCAACAGCTACCGAACGCTGCTCCCACACGCCGCTGAGACCCAGCTTCTTCTACAAGCACAAATCACAGGGTGCAAAAAGAAGGACAAGAGACCAGTCCACTGGACGGACGACAGCATCGCAGCGTTTGAGAAATGTAAAAAAGACGTCGCCGACCTAACATACATGGCTTTCCCGGACGAGAAAGCAGAGCTTCGCCTCATCTGCGATGCCTCCGACACAGCAATGGGCGCGGCCCTAGAACAGCTTCAAGAGGGCACATGGACGCCCCTCGGTTTCTTTTCACGTAAATTCTCAGCCCCAGAACGCAAGTACGCAGCGTACGATCGCGAACTCACAGCAATATATGAAGCAATCAGGCATTTCCAACATCATCTGGAAGGCGCAGTATTCAAAACCTACACAGACCACAAGCCTCTCATTTACGCACTGCAACTCAGCACCGAGAAGATGCCGGCCATCCGGTCACGCAGACTCTCCTACATAGCACAGTACAACACAACATCTTCACGACTCCAAGTATGTTCCACTGGGACAACGACAACCTTGAAGCAGACGAACAACTGCTCCAGGTGAGAGCAAACATCGAGGCATTCAAACTGCCAACGCTGTACGACGCACTGCAATTCAGAAAAGAGCAAAAAGAGGACGAACAACTCCGCTCAATTCTAGACGACCCGTCTAACCCTTTGAAGCTACGCAAGCTAACTTGGGGCTCCCAACATGCAGAGTTCTACTGCGACATCAGAGAAGACGTCATCCGCCCGTACATCCCTCAATCCCTAAGAAAAGAAGTTTTCGACACTTTCCACTCACCCTCCCACCCAGGTCCACGAGTCACAGTCCGCTTGATTAGACAACAATACGTATGGCCGGACATCAGAAGAGACACGGTCAAATGGTGCAAACTTTGTCAACCATGTCAAAAGGCCAAGATCTCACGCCACAACAAACTTCCTCCAAAACATTTCCGTACACCAGATGCCAGATTCGACCACGTCCACCTAGATCTAGTGGGGCCTTTCCCCACAAGCAACGGAGCCACTCACATCCTTAGTATCATCGATCGATACTCGAGATGGCCAGAGGCAATACCAATCACAGACACGTCGGCAGACACAGTCGCTCACGCCTTTATGGAGCACTGGGTAAGCAGATACGGTGCGCCAACCCTGCTTACGACAGATCAAGGACCACAGTTCGAATCACGCCTGTTCTCTCAATTTCTGCAAGTGATGGGCATCCACAGATGCAGAACCACCTCCTACCACCCAGCTTCTAACGGGATGGTAGAGAGGTTACACAGAGAAATCAAAACGGTGCTCGCATGCCACGAGCATAACAACAATTGGACAAAAATTCTGCCGTCAGTGATGCTCGGTCTACGGAACAGAATCCGACCTGACACCAACACCAGCCCATCACAACTGATCTTCGGCAAAACCACAAGGATCCCAGGCGACTTCGCCCCTTTTACAGACGAAGAGCCAGACATCCGAGTTTTTTACGAGTTCCGAGAAACGATGAGACAGATACGACCGGTTCCAGTGATCCACAAGTCAGACACACAACCCTTTACACACAAAGGGCTGGACTCCTGCACGCACGTTTGGATGAGAGAAAAACCAATAAGACCTCCGCTCTCCACTCCGTACATCGGCCCGTACGACGTCATCTCCCGAGACATGGAAAACCACACCTTCACCATCGACAAAGACGGCAGCAGGAAAACAGTGAACATCACTAGACTCAAACCGGCTTTCCTACTTCACGAGGAGGAGGAAGAAAATCACAGCTCGGCATCTACATCATCGCCACCACCCCAAAACCCGATGCAAGCATTATTCAATATCCCGCAATCACCCAGTCACCCAACAAACCAACAACCCAGTCCTCCCGAACCGTCGCAAGACGACACCCCAACCCCAACCCCACCCACTCCAACTCAGCCACCCACCGATCGACAAGTCGACAACCAACTCACGCCACGTAATCTCGCGGCTCAGCCTCTCGCGACGCAAGCAGACACAACCGCCGCGACCGATCGACAACAAGATAGCATCCCCGCACCAAGCACACCCGCGACTCAATCCGCGACGCGAACAGACATCACAACTACAACCGATCAAACACCGAATAGCAACAAACGGCAAAAACACATCCCCAACATTCTCAAGAGAAACCGCGTAACTTTCTCAAACAAGTTACAGCGGCAATAAAGTCACTCGATTTCTAGTAGGCAACACCGGCTCAGTTACACCAGGGTCGCCGTCCCCTAGGACAGTTGTCCCCTCCCGGAGGCGCCACCCAAGGCAACTGAGAGAACGAGCACCTCGCAGAAAGGTGACACACACACACACACACTCACACACAGCAGTATGGAAGGCATTGAAGAGCAACAAGAGCTACTGCAGCAGTACAAGAGCTGCTCCGCTGACCTCGCGATCAAAGCGGACTGCTTCAACGCGGACCTGGCCCTCGAACAGTTTCAACAAGAACTGCGCAGGCAGACCGATCGCAGAGAAACGCAAAGGTTGAGGGCACGCTACCCGGCCAACGACGTCACGCTAACGGTACGATCACCGATAGCAGTAATGAACAACATCCCGGTACGACAACTCTTCATGTACAACATCCACTACCAGCTAACCAGAAACCAACTGCGCGCTTGTTTGGAAGCACAAGACGTGGATCGCTTCGACATCGTCAAACTCACCAACACCAGACGGGACGAGAGTAAACGCCGACGCGGTGGCACTCAGGCGTCTCTGGTCTTCGAAACATTGGCCGGCTCGGTAAGAACGCAAATCCGCTCAATCAAAGGCGAACTCATCTTCACCGACCGATTTGGACGGCAATCACAAATCCGCTGCCGCCCCGACAACGAGATCATCAACACCCGTACACCAACAGAGATCGAGATGCCGAAGGTCAAGATCCCCGACACCTTGTTAAGATTATTCCACTGTACCACAGTAACCAAGTTAATCGCAGAGCACTCCCAGGGCACAAATTATCTCAATCTTTACGAAGCCACAGGAGAGTTGAAAACTTTGGAAGGAATGACCGTCGAGATCGACCCTTCTGCAGAAAGATATAAGCACAGCAACAACCCCCTCGACCTACTGAGAAAAGACAACCAAAAATTCTCAGTCAAGTCATACCGCTTTGCGGATCGAAGCACGGCGCCAGGCACGGCAGGGGTGATGACACTTCTCAACGATAGATGGAGACCTGGAGGCGACCCCATCATCATTAGCAAGATTGATTTGTCCGCAGTCGAGGCCACCCCTCAGCTGTGTGCCACAATTACAAACACCTGTGCAGTCAAAAATCTCGTCTTCGGAGACACTCCAAACTGTAAAGAATCACCACTCCCAACCGCACACCTCATTAACATCAGCTTCTTCCGCAATCGCAACGCCACCCTGATCAACTTAAAAAACAGCGAGATACTCCAAAGCGTACAGTTCACAGAGTGCAGCAACGTAGATGCGGAAAGCCTGACAACGGTAATTAACAGCTCACCGAAACTGTCAAAAGTCAAACTGCAGGACTGTACCGGGAAAATCCCGCACATCCTTTCGGTAATGGAGACGGTCATGGGCCCGAACAATAGCATCGAGGAGTTCGCCCTAGAGTACTGGACCACCCGCGAATTCAGCGACGTAAGATACCTGTAAATTGACCTTAACATCACATACACACTCCGAAGCCTGTCACTCCGACACAACATCTTTTTCGCGCCCAAGATTTAACAAATTGCCGATCGTGCTCCCAACCTTGAGTACCTCGACATAGAAGGGATAGCACTGGACACCTCAATCAACTTCTCAAATAACAACAAGCTCTCATCGTTAGTCATCGAATATCACGGTAGAGTAATCGAAACATTGAGGTCATTGTCGGCCCAACCGACCCTCAACATTGTAATCACAAATTACAGAGGCCGACGCCACTCTAGAGCCCTAAATCATGGCGACATCGAGAGATTGAGAGAAATCATTCAAGGCAGCGAAAGAGTGAACATTACATTCAAGAGGCTAAAACTGACTAAGTCAAGACAGATCGAAAGTATATGCAGGTCTCTTCGGGTCACCCTGGTCACTGCAGGGGAGGACATTCTCCTCTCCCGAGTCGGCTAACCCTTCAGTTCTTCAAACTCCTGTTCCCCATTCCTATTCACCACTTAACCTTTTTTTTTACATACTTGTAAGAGCCACGGCTCCATACAACGTAAACAGTAGATATTAAGTATTCAATAACTAGATATTAAGTTAACCAAGTAAAACATCGTCAAGTATTTCTGTAAAATCCAAAGAAACTATTGTAAAACCAAAACCACAAATCTAACACTTAATGTAACTATATATATTTTTTT
Organism: Philotrypesis tridentata; assembly: GCA_018906965.1. Classification (NCBI taxonomy): domain Eukaryota; kingdom Metazoa; phylum Arthropoda; class Insecta; order Hymenoptera; family Pteromalidae; genus Philotrypesis; species Philotrypesis tridentata. The sequence continues at coordinate 88,839 of JACCIB010000084.1, forward strand.
ACCCATTGTTATTATCAACAGAGTCTACGAATGTATAACTAGTTTAAGTAAAACACCCTTTACGCATTGTTACATAATGTTTAAGCTACAAAATCCGACTATTGTTGACAATCAAAAATGTACAACCATCATGTAACGCCAGTGGTCAACACACACTCAATCAATGTAAATCTTCTCTTTAAACGCGCAGAGAACATTAGAATCAACCCCAGTCAGGCAACTCCCTCAAACTCAGTCAATTCAATTCAAATCATGGAGTCAGAACAATCGAATTCATTTCAAATCATAAAGTCAGAAACCATACAAATCACGGAGTCAGAAACCAACATCCACACGACTACCCGATTTCTTTTTTTTCAAAATAAACAAAAAAAATTTCGTGGAGAGTAGTGTGGGGACACAGCCCGCACGGCGGCAGCACCTCTCGGCAGAGAGAGAGAGAACAACTCGAGCGTCGAGCCGGCCCGCTTCCCCCTGCGCGTCAGTACACGCTGAGAGCCCGAGCGCTAAGCACCACCGAGCACCACTGGCAGCAGAGAAGCAAGGAATAAAGATACTACGTACAAACCTAACAGCGCAACATCATTCGCCCGAGAGGCCACGCATCCCTGCCCTCCCCCTTCATACACATGAAGGAAGCATACCGTGTTAAAAAGTGTAGAATTTGCAACCAAGCGGGAAACTAAGAGATGAAGAGGTAAAGGATGTATTCCAAGACAGGGGACAACAAAGCCTCAGAGAAGGACAAAGAAGCATGAATCAAGAAGACGAGGGGAACCAGCTGGGCAAACGACTCTGGACAAAAGCATTAAGACTAATTTCACGGGGGACAACGAGAAAGAGATGAAAGACCTCAAGGAGAAGATCGCGGAAGCGGTAAGAGTAATTCGACAGAAAGCGCTTGCGATTGAAAAAATTAAATTAGAGCTGAAAACGCGTGACATCGAATTGATAGAGCGAATCGAAAAGCACGAAAAGCATATGCAGAAATGGCAGGAAAGAGAAATTAAATTGCAAGATAGCGGAAAAATGGGAACACGATCAAGAAGAAGTAATGAGTAATGGTAGAGCTTCAAAACGCGAAAGTAAAGGGGAGAACGATCGTAGCAAGAACAAACGGAGTGATGATAAGAATTTGATTTGAAAAATAACGTCGTAATAGGGTCACACATAAAAAAAGGGATAGTTAAATCAACACTGAATTTAAAAGAGGAAAATATGAATATATGATCAATATATAACACACGGAAAATAGAGAAGTTGTGGAAAAACTTCGAAAGGGGAGAAAAAGGTCTCATAAATGAAGACAAAATAATAATAGTCTAGGAGTCAGGGAGTTAAATTGCGGGATCGGAGACTTTCCAGGTTCAATTTTATTGTCAAAATATGTTAGTAGCAACCCACTCAAAGTAACCCTAAAATTTCGACTTCGGGCCTGATCGGGAACATTGTTATTATTGCAAAATAAATTTCAAAACAGCACTTTTTTCAGTTTTTCGCGAATAACTGTTTTGTACCTCATTTTATTTAAAAAAGGGTAGAGAGGAAAGTTGTTCATTATTGAATTTTAAACAAGATATATGTGAAGCCGAATACAAAATTAACTTTTATCATCTCTGAATTGTTAAACAAAGAAAAGGTTTTCTGCAATTTTTCATATTGCTAGTTTTTATAATAAAAATTATTAACATCAGATAAGCTCTCAAATAAGACTTTTGGTATTATCACGTACGAGCTTTTCGGCTCAGGTAACCGCCGGCGAAGCTCAGGTGGCACCTCGTGCACAAGTGCGAGAGCCGAAACGCTCTCAGGCAAACCTGCACTTTGTGCTGGAAACTGCAGCCTTCGACTCGTTGCATCAGAGGCTTCAGCACGTATTCTTCCAAGCATCCGAAGACGGTCAAAGAGTGAATACAACAGGGAAAAGTCGACATTTGCCTGTTTCACCCCCCCCCCCGGATGCACACGACCTTGAAGGACTTGCTGCGAATGCTGCCAATCACGTAGAAGCAGATGCGCCAAAAATTCGTCAACCATCCGCGAATGACAGGAAGGCTTCAAAGTAACACCTAAAAGTTCGTTGAATTTTTTTATTGTTTGTGCAACTGAGCAAAGGAAGAACTCAGGTCGCTGAGGCTCGGAAAATTTTTCCGAGCTTAAATACAGTACTGGATCAGGGAATAATCGGATGCCGCACTATTGTTCCCGCGTGAATGACACAGGTAATTAGTCTAGTGTTTGTGTACATAAACCAGTGAGGCACTGAACATCAACTAGTTGCATGCGGTTTCGCTAATCGTACGTGGGTACATAGTGACTGTGGTCGTACATAGCAGTAGCGCGAAGCATCAGCCGGTGCCAATTCAAAAAAAGAACAATTTAAACAGGCTCCCTATCCAGCGAACCCCACACCGGCTGATAGTCCTAGAATAGTACAGCAAACAGCAAGGGCGCAATGCCAAGAGGTGTAGTGGTTTTGCTTCCAGATACAGGGAGTCACGAGAAGCTACATCATCGGAGTTCGAACACTACTTAAACCGCGACTCACAGAAAAACCCGTGCTCCGCTCAAAAGCGTACAGCGTAGAACCAATTTCCACAAACGCTGGCGAGTGTTGCGAAGTCCAGCAAAGCCGATCTCGGTCAACTAAGCTCACCTGGGCCCCCAAGGAAGACATCCCGCGGGCAACATCGTAGCAGCCGTACAACCGCAGCCACCATCGCCGCGGCCACCAGCAAAGCAGACAGCATCATAGCAGCCAACACCATCCGAACGCACCAGCCTCCATCGAGCGAACTTCTATCATCATCACCGCTCTGTAAGACTATTTTTTACGATACGCGCAGCTTGGTTTTTTTCTCTCTCCTCCCTCCGCCTTTTCTGGGAGAGCTAGGAGAGTAAACAATCGGTCGCGTCGAGCGAAAGTCGAAAGAAACACGCGCTGATGGCCGACAAAGGGAAACGCGCGACATAACGATACGCCGCGCGAAAGCGACTTCACAAGGTTCTCGGTCGACGAGAGCCGGGAGCCAGCGATAGCCACGGACCCCCCCCCCCTCTCGCCGGCATCACTGGCAAGCGTCCGGGCAACCTACGGCGAAGCGGCAAGCGTCGATCCGCTGGGCATCGCCGAATTGCGCCGCCGTATTGGTGGGCTGGACATCAGCACGGGACTACGGGAGATCATTTGGGGCCCGTTCAGAAAGCCCTTCAAAACAACTGGGCGGCTTGAAATTAGTGAGCGATTTGCGGGAAGCGTCGGCAACCTTCTTGAAATCAAAAACATCGCTTCCGTTAAAGCGTTGGACCCGATAACACCCGAGGCTCGATCATTCGACGAGAGAGAAGTCGCAGCACAAATACGCAAACTTAGCCGCGCGGAAGGATTAACGCTTGACCAGGTCCCGGTGGCCAACTGCGAATCAGCGCAGGTCAAACCGCGCAGTAGAGAAGAAGCAGAGGGCAACCGGCTACTTTTCACGATCGCGGAAAGTGCGGGCGCCGAAACGATGACACTGATCGCGCAATTATTAGCGAACCGCACGCAAGATGAAATTATTAACATCATACGCGCGAGTATGATGGATGATCGCCCGCGGTCAATTATAACACCCGTGCCAGTGGTCAATGCGAAAGCGCGTGCGGGCGAGGGCGACGGGCTCGCGACAAGCTCCGTAAAGAGCTCTCGCGATGAATACTCGGGCCTTCGCGGGAGATCCGGATGAGTCCGAAAGGAGCTATTTTTCTAATTCCTTATACGACTCGGATATGAGCGTCAACTCAGTCAGTACATATTACAGAGGGGTACCCTGTACTCAACCCTCACTCTCACCCCCACCATCACCGCCCCCATACTAAAACAACCCACCAGTGTCTCCGAGCTAAACCATGGCGCTAGGGCCGGTCTCGCTGGCCGAGCCGTTAGCCAATTATTGGAATAACATGAATCCCGACGGCCCCTCAGTACCGCGCAGGTTCACCTAATTTACACAAGCCCTAAATCTAATTCCGTATTTCGATGGCGATCCCAATTCGCTAACAGGCTTTGTGACGGCCATATGAAACTCTCGCTGCGAGAGGGACGCGCAGGACAGATTTTCAAATTACAACAGAAACAACCACGGCGGCAGAGGCAGTAGAGGCCGAAACCGAAGCCAAAACGGCAATAATAGCCAAAATAAGTCGAGCGGTGGCAACGGTGATAGCGCCAAAAGCAGCGAAGCAAAATCGGCCGGTAATCAGTATGTTATTAGCAGTGGCAACAACACAAAAACTAGAAGAGTGCTCGCCGCGTTCCCCAACAACGGGCGTCTCTCTAAGTATATCGATAAGGTAGATAACATAGTAAATAACATTGAAGCTCTTGAAATTAGTTCGAAACTGGACTCGAATGGCGGGCCATGTGAGAAACGGCCGATCCCAGTTGAGCTCCGGTCCAAAGCGAAAACTCCGGATTCTCAAATCCCGGAGTCGCACAGAGAACCACCTTCTGAAAAAGAGGAAGGTGGCGAGTGCGCGCGCCAGCGTTCCGCAGCGGATTATCCACCATCACGGGCAAACGAGGTGAAAAGCATAATGCCGGAATCGGAAGAAGCTCAGAGTCTCGGAGTCGAAAAAGACGTGTCGGGCGAAAAGCAGGCCGTTGCGAACATAAAATTCTTGACCGCGGGGAGGCAGTTGCTGATTGTAACTCTGAGCTCTCAGCAATTTTAAAAGAGTAAAGGGAGACTTTATGTTGATTCGGGAGCCGATATCTGCACAATAAAGGTAGGGAAACTAGCAACGTGCTACCCGTTTAACCGCGATAGAAAAATAGTAATACGCGGCGTGACAGCAGATAAGGAGCAAACGCTGGGCGTTGCGACTGTATTTTTACACGGGGTGCTGTGCGAGATGCACGTTACCCCCGATGATATTTTTCGATTGATACTGACGGCATCTTAGGTATCGACGCAATGGAAGCGTTGGACCACCAACGCAAGGTACATGGAAGTCAAGGGCACAAAACTCCCGCTCGACACGATAGAGAGCGTTACGATACCACCACGCGTGAAAAGGGTTATAATCGCGCACGTGCACAATAAAGACGCGAGCGTGGGCGGAGTACCACTAATGGATCTGCATTCTGACTTTTTGTTCAGAAACTTTTAGTTCGTAAACGCCGAAAATAGGAACAGCCGCATGTATGTAGTGTGTATAAACACGAGCAACGCCGAGGTTACGATTCTGAGTCCAACAGTAGAACTTATGGAATGCGAGGCAATAGAATCGGGCCCCAAGCCCCAGCCGATGGGGACGGGTCGGACGAGGAGATCACGGATCCCGTCACAAACGTAAGGAGAACGTTTGGTCATAACCGTAAAAAGTATAAAGAAGTAAAATTCTGGAATGACAATCTGCAATGCGACGACGTGACAAGACGCGATAGAGTTGCGAAAATCATGGGGCTCGTAAACCTCAACAGTTGTAACGAGAGAGAATATATTTGGGAAGTCGTTGAAGAATATACAAGAGTGGAATAATGAGAACAACATGCATCTCTTCGAGCCAAATCAATTTATTCTTTGTCTACGTTTCGAACTGTTTCAGCTCCTCATCAGGGCTTGAACAATACAAATTGTAATCTAAATCTAAAACGCTGCTGGAAAGTAAGTCAACCAGTTTTTGCAACGACCGACCACATGGCACAGTGCCGGTGTCGCCAGATGGTGATGCGATACCGGCGGAGATCAACGATCGACTTAACACCGAGAACGCCTGCGCCGCGTGCTGAACCGCTTGCTTGAGGCGAACTTGACTGTGAAGCGTAAAACATGTCAATTTTTGAAAAAGGAGGCTCACGTGCTCGGCAACATCGTCAGCGGCGGCTTCGTAAAAATGGACCTAGATAAAATACACTCGATGGTCAACTACCCGCTGACGACGGACGCAGCAGAGGTAAAACAGTACATGGGTTTATTTAGCTACTATTGCCTATTTGTAAAAAACTAGCAAAACCGTTGTACGACATTCGAATGATAACGCGAATGATAACGCGACGTTCGAAAGGTCGGAGAAATAAGAGTCAGCATTCCAAAACTAGAAACGAATTTTATCTATCGAGCCGGTGCTGAAAGCCCACGATTTCATAGTAACAACTGATAGTAGCGATTTCGCTTTGGGCGCTATTTTAAGTCAGAGTAAATTAAGAGGGGATCAGCCATGTTCGTTCACCTTCGCTGTCTCAAATGCAGCGAGCTAAAATATCCGACATATGATAAAGAATTGCTGGCGATCGTGTTCGCGAAAGAGCAGTTTCACTGCTTATTATACGGTAGGCGTTTTACAGTAGTAACAGATCACGAAGCTCTTAAACATATTTACACAACGAGGAAACCGACATGCGCTTCAACCAATTGAAAGCGGCGCTTATCGGATATGATTTTGACATAGTATACCGTCCCGGCAAAAAAACGTTACGCTGATGCTCTCTCACGCAACCCAGTAATCAATTCCGGCGATGTAAATCCGAATCTACCGCGAGAAAAGTTATACCAACTAGCGTACGAGTAAATTGACGCGACATCCGACGACGACGTCACCGACGCGCACTTGCACGAGAAGCGCATGCTACGTGCGAAGCAAATAGTAAATCAAAACAATCCGAAATCTATACCGGATTCGGCAGAGGAAGAGCCAAGGGTAGATTTCGCGGACGTACCGTGAAATTAGGACCGCCGTCGTGAGGAGTCCGATTTGAAGTCCTCAGCCTCCTTTGGTACTATTTTAGTTCAGACCTGCATAAGAAAAAACCGGTGCATGGAACCGCTAGCGCGACTTGAACGCGACCCCAATGTCTAGATATGTCAGCAACACAGCTGACGCGACTACTCACGACCTCCGATCTAATACAATCGTGCGGAGGACCGGATTACACCGCGAAAATCTTGCGCTCAAGCTCGGCCTTTGGAAATGTCGACTGCCCGTTCGCTCATGCATTCAGCAAAAACACATGCATGCATTACGAGTTGCCGGATAAAAAGCGCATATTCTGTCATATCCTCGTAGAAAATGCAGACGGTATAATTCATCTAAGCCTATGCGGACAACACTTTACGCTACATAAATTGTTAACAGCGATAGTGCCCCGAGCACGCACAGTCAAAGCGATGAGTCCCCACCACCCAACGACGGGCCCGGCGAACCACAATCGCCGGTATTTGGGAACAAACTCGCGAAATGTAAAAAAATAGAAGCGAAACCACCACCGTCGAAAAAGATTCACGGCAACGCCACGAATGACGAGAACCGCGAGGAGCAGGATTCCGGCGCAGCAAGCAGCAACGCGCTGACACAGCAGCAGACTTTATCCAACGCGGCAGATACAGGGACGATAGCAGCGGCCGGCACGCCTAGCTCACACGAATCGGACAGCGGTGTCGAGAACGACAACGTACAGCTGATGGGGCAAGGAGCGAATATAAATGAATCCGCAGACGGAGGCATGTCGCTCGCGCCGAGTCACGCGCAAACAGCTGAGCCTGCGATAACTCATGCCGGCGAGTTGGCCGAAGGCGAGAGAGCGAGCAAACAGGGCGATGTGAAGACGTCTCAGCCTTTGATCACCTCAGGTCAAATAAAGAGCATCCTTTTAGATACCACGAACATTTGGTATATCGAGCGACAACAGACAAGTCTCTTTCTACGGAAATCCAAGAAGCTGTCCCAAAGCGTAACGTATAACCAATCCATCGGGGACATTGCCGACAACTTGACCGAGTTACAGATGTCAGCCGTGCTTAATTTAGTTTAATCTAAGCGGTATATTATTACGATCGAAAGATAAACACGAAACAGTTTCGAGAAGGAGAGATGGTATTCCTGTTAAGGGAGCCAAAAACAAAAAATAGCGCCAATAGAGAAACTAAAAATGTAACCATTAAAAACGAAGAAACGACCAAAATCGTGCACGCTAACAAACTTAAACGAACGAACGAATTAGCAAGGCAGATTAACTCCGAATCGGAAATCCCATAAGAAGCATCGTTTTCTTTCCGGTTTTTTCGCGGCGCTGGACGCACCGTGATTGAACAAAAAAACAACACAAATGATATATGCAAAAATATGTTGCACAACGTGAGAGCGGATGTACCAAAAGGGTAACCACCCGAAGGACCCTCGCGCAAAGTACACAGACTCGACGGAAGCTAATTACCGACCAAATAGCGCCCCTGGCCAATTCCAGCTCAGAATGGAAGATAGTCCAGAAAGTGAATCTGAATCCCTATTTTCAGGCGGGCCCGGTAATCGAGGACAATGTTCGAAAGATCATAGAGGCATGCAGGCAGAAATGCGAATGATGCAGTTATAAGTGATAAGCGAGTAACGTCGCGCGACAGGCGGAGCGGGTGCGAAATTTATTGTCCGTCGTCAATCGCGAGGAGAAGCACGAACGTAACTACACAAATTTTTGTACGGAATTCTGACGCAATTGAGATGCAGGCCGCGATAAGATCTGTAGCAAATGATACGCGCTGGACTGTCGCACTGCTGGAAAATGAGACGCAGATGATGGAGCGCGAACTAGACGCGAGGGTGATGAGACTCGAAACTGCAACATCAGTACTCGAAAACCCATCGGCCTATGATAGTAAAGAGATCGCGATAGTAATCCACCCGCAACTGAAGCCACTCGAGACCCTACGCGAAGCTATGCAATCAGTAAAGAGGACAATCACGACAGCCAAATTCCCCCTGTCTGAGGAAAAATTTTCGGCCCTGGCAATTATGCTGGTGTTGAAAATCACCATCTTGTTCACAGAAGGCTATTTAATCTATCAGGTAGCCATTCCGCTCCTTGACCTGCAGGACTTCTTCCTGTTCAGGGCATCGCCGGTGCCGGCAATGCAGCACACGTTGCATACGTGGAATATCGCCGCGTGTATATTCAAAAACGTGGTGAAACTACTCGAGTTAGACGAGCTGCGGATAGCTGTGAATCCGGAACCAGTACGCGATATCAAGAAGAATACGCTGTGTGAGGTCAGAATAGCCGCCGGGAAAAAAATGCACAATGCAGCGACGTGTGATGTTCGTTTTAGGCAGGTGCACGACGCCTTTTGGCTGCGACTAGACAAAGCCAACGCATGGTTATTCGCCACCAGAGTGCCAGAAAACCTATATACACAATGCGTCAGAGTGGAGCAATTAACAGACGCTATTTTCGGAAGCGCTTAATCGCGTCACGAACAATATCGACCGCACTAAACAAATCAAAATTTGAAACGGTCAATATCAACACCGGGCGAATAATCGAAACCATGAATAAGGCGTCCAACATCGAAGTCGAATTGATAGAATTGATAGAGACAGAGGTCGTGAGCTGAACAGACCACCAGCGTAGTGGCGATTTGGAGAGTTTAAAAACAGGCGCAGCGCTCCACGAGATAGCGGCAAAAGTAAACGAGATCGCCAGCCGCAGGGCGACGTCCTTCTAACTGCATAATTTGAACAGCAGCACGTCAATATTTGGGCTGTCGATCTCGAGCGCGATTGGACCCATTATAAACTAGGAGCAATTGGGTTCGTGGCATATCGCAGATGCAGGAACAGCCCCATCGATAGAATAATTCAGCAGCAGTAGTCGATCATGGCCCTCGAGCAGGCTCAATGACTCAAAGAGCAACATCCAGGGCCACAACGGACATAAGAATCAACCTTTGAGCGCTATCACCCTCTTAGCCACCGCGACATCATCCAGCTTGGACAACGCAACGTATACCAAAGTGCCATTCTCCAACGTCGGGCCTCAATAAATTTTTTTTCTCTTGCCTTCCTTCCTCATAGTATCTCGATTTGGCCCTTACGCAATAATAACCCGCGTTCACTTGAAGTATATTAATCATGAAAGCGTCTTACCTATATCAAACTAGTTGCATGTACAAAAATCGGGAATTCTAAAGTATGAGAACACCAGTAAAAATTAAATAAAATAATAATAATGATAAATAATTCAGTAAATTAAAATTGAATAAAATAATAGTAATAATCTTCTACACTATATAAAGAGAATAAAATCCCGAAAAACAGTCCTGTAAAGAATCCTCGATTCTGACAAAAATAGATTGTAAAATTTAACTTTGTTGCAATCACTGCGTTCTCTGTTCCGGCACGCTTCCACCCCAAGTAAAAAAGTTGGGCCTCGCCTAATCAGTTTTTTAAATATAGGCCTATAAAGATGACCCAAAATTTCAAGAACTCGCGTAGGAACGTACGTACGGGTACTATTTTATCCTGAAGCAAATAGAAAATTAAAAATATAGTTGGATAAGTTTAATTGTTTTTAAATATTCTACACATTGATGATAAAACAATTTTGAGATTTTTTAATTAGACCCATTTTTTTATTAAAAATGAAAATCAATTTCATCAAATTCCTATATATATCATATATATGGTTATAAAATGGAAACTAATGGATGGAGATTGCGAACGATGGGGGGATCTGCAGGTGTTGTACCTCGCAGATCATTTTCGTCGACCTGGAGGTCACCCTGATATCTGGACATCGTCTACAGGGACAATTTTGAGTTTTCAGGTATTTTTGCAATACAATTGGTGCTGATGCTTGTCGATGGTGTTTCGTCGACTTGGGGTCACCCTGACACCTGGACATTGTCTACAGGGATAATTTCGAGTTGTCAGATAATTTTGCAGTACAATTGGTGCTGATGCTTGCCGATGGTGTTTCGTCGACTTGGGGTCACCCTGACACCCGGACATCTTCTACAGGGACAATTTTGATTTGTCAGGTATTTTTTTTTGTTCTGTTTGCGAGTTGTACAGATACTTTTGTAATGAAAATAACTATCACTATGAATTTTTTTGGATTGCACTCCAACCTGCTGTCATTTTCAAATATAATATATCGCATGAATAAATAATTTTATATAATGATAATAATTTTCATGTACACCATTTTATTTAAATACTACTAGTGTTCAACAATTCGTATTATTGATTAAATTAAAATTTATAACAAATTTCAATTTTTTATATATTTTTCAAACCTACAGAACTGTCATACAATTCACCCACATCTTCTGACATTTTCAAATATGAAATATTGTATGGATAAAATAATTTTAACTAATGTTTATATAATAATTGTTATATACGCCATTTCATTTGAATCTTTAATAGTGCTTGATGAGAAATATCATTGTTTGAATTATAATTTATTAAATATTTGAATTCTTTATATATTTTTGAAACCCCAAAGCCCTAATACAACTCATCACAAGCTTCCAGCATTGTTAAGTATACTATATTGCATGAGTAAATAATTTTAAATAATGATTATTTTATATAACATTTTATTTAAAGAATGAATAGTGTTTGACAAAATTTTATTATTGATTCAATTATTAATTATTAAAAATTATAATTTATTATATACTTTTCAAGTCCCCAAAACCATGCCACAACACACCCCAAGCTTCTGTGATTTTGAAATATGATATACTGTATGAGTAAATAATTTTAAATAATCACAAGAATTGTTTAGAATGATTCTATCGCTCAATGATAGGTATTAATAAATGATAGACTCTATGCATCTATTCGAGCTAATTGGTCAATTTATTGCCGACGTTTCGAGCTCTAATATGAGCTCCTCTTCAAGGCTACAAAATTTTTTTTTAAATGTACAAAAATACAAAAATACATAATAACATTAAATATAAAACAATTAACAATTTACAAATCTACAAAAATTGAGCTTTTGCTCGAGCCGGATTTTTGCGAGCATTGTGTTAGACGATCTTGAAACGCAATCATTGAACATGGTTAAAGCGAGCGTGGCGTTATTCTATAGGTATGTGGATTATTGAGAGGGAGAGACTAGAGTTTGTTTTATCTATTTTTAATAATTATAATAGCTCGTTGCAATTTACGTCCGAAATAGAAAATAACAATAGTTTACATTTTTTGGATATTGCAGTAATTCATAATGACAAAGGTGATATTATTATAATCTTTTAGACAGGGCGATTCTGTTGTCTGATCCATATTTTCACAAAAGGAATATCGAACATGCAAAAAAGATTCTCGTGCTAACGACTATCGGCCTGATTGCATAGAAAAGTTTTGCAGGAGACGTATTGCTCGCAAACTTGGTCTCGTCAGAAATAATATGGAGGGCATAGATTCGAGCAGTTCGAACAATTCTGGTAACAATAATAATAATAATTTTTTTAGAGAAGGGTTATAGGTCTTGCTGTCCCCGCGATGGAAACTGGGTATACGTTCGATTTTAGTAACATAAAAATTATAGATAGAGAATCGTCCATCTTTCGGAGACGATTCTCGGAGATGCTTCATAATTAGAAAGTCATAATTATTCAAATTCATAATTAGTCCTCAATAATTAGAAATAATAAATTAATAATATTGTCACTTTTTACTGTATGAAATGAGGTGCTGCGTGATAATCATGTGGTGTACGGGTCGCGGCGGGTGGGGTGCGGTGGTACACCGCTCTGTGCTCTACAATATCAGCCAACATAAGATTCCGCGTTGCTGGGCAACGTCTGGACCATGCCGCATTGCTAGCCTTTGCAGCCATGGAAGGGGCAGTCTGTTTTGCGGCAGGAGCTCTTCGACGTACTATCTGATACATAGATCATTGCTACCTCTTATCCGCGTGTGCTGCCCTGGTACTCGTGATCGTTTCTCGAGGCGTCTGAGGCCCGGATCAGTTTTATTTGTATGTATGCGCTAGGATCTGTACGTGTGAGTGCTCAAGGTCTCTACGGGCGCGGACTGAATTTCATCAGTTATTCGCTGTCCCTTAGTAGTGTCGCATCAACATCTGGCGGTACTGAGGGCGAGCAGTCTGCGATCTGCCAGTAGTAATTTAATTAATTTGTTCATAACATACTTGTAATTTTAGTGCCGAAGTATGGTGGTCATATTTAGCTGTGGCTTTGTAAAAAAAAGATGACAAAATTTTATTAGGTAAAGATTTGTAGATTGTTAATTGTTTTATATTTAATTTTCTTATGTATTTTTGTATTTTTGTACATTTAAAAAATTTTTTTGTAGCCTTGAAGAGTAGCTCATATTAGAGCTCGAAAAGTCGGCAATAAATTGATCAATTAGCTCGAATAGATGCATAGAGTCTATCACTTATTAATCATAAGAATTATTTTAAAAAACATTTTATTTAAATAATTAATAGTGCTTTACAAAATTTATTACTAACTAAATTATTAATTTTGTGACGAGTATCGCCACGGCGCATGCTTGCTTTATTTTATCATTTGCTTGTATCATTTGCATGTAAGTTTTCAGACTGTTAGAGCTGTACGAGAGCGATGGATTCGCGAACGCGCCGTATGGTGAGAGAGCGAAGCTGGTCAAGGAAGGTTAGGCTAGATTCGATTCGGCTATCGAGCGTGTCGGTTGTATCTAAGAGAGATCACAAGCTTCTGTATTTTGCAAAGAGTAAAATATTCTGGGACGTTGTCGTTTTACAACATTAAGTGCGAGTACGCTGTTTCACCAGTTATCTAGATCGTGGTGTAGACTGCAAATCGTTTTTCCCGAGTGGAGCTGTGCGTGAAGCATCGGCGATATTTTGTAAGTACCAGCTTCTCTCTCTTACTCTCACCAATGCGTAGCATCCGTGGCTCTCGTTTCTTGTGCCGAAGAAGCACATGTATGTAAGTTTATTTATTGTAGAATCAATGGTTTATTTTAAGAAAATTAGTGTTATCTCTGAAGAGAAGAAAGATGCTCCAATAAAGCCACGAAGTGAGCATAATAAAGATCAGGATTGTTGGGGTCCATGTAAACCCTCCGTCAGGTATTATGGCTGTGGATGGCCTAGACATACGACTAAAACATGTCTGCGGAGTGCTCGCAGAAGAAGAAAATGAAAGCGTAAATGAAGCGTCCGAGAACTCAGAAGGCTCGGGAAACGAGAAAAGGAGCAAGTAGTTTAAGCCCTTACTTCTCCTATTGTTTTAGCGGCCTCCCAAGAAACAAATCAGGCTACTGAAGAAGCAGTGATGCCTATTACAGTATATGACTCATCCAATGTAGACTGCAATCACTGGTGGACACCAGTAGTTATTGGTGATTTTCATTTACGTGTACTTCGTGACTCGGGAGCTGCACGTACCGCTTTAGGTTCGATTGGAATACAAATAGCTTCAGCCATGGGGAGGATTATTGTTCCTTATACTGGACCTGGTGCGCAACTCGCTGAAGGACAGCTTGTGTTAATCTAGGGCTACATTCAAGTGTAGTTCACAGTGTTAGACCAATCGCGAATATTAAATGTTTTGGTTTTAAATGCAAACGATTCCGAATGTATACTCGAAACGGATTTTATGCGAGCATTTAACGCGATTCTTTTACCTAGAGACAATAGATTACGAGTAGAAAGTATCACCGAATCAGTTCCTCTAGAAGTTTCTGCTCTCTCAGATGGAGTAGCAAGCGCTCGCGCAGCCATCGGTTTGGCTGATGTTACTTCAGAAGAGCGAAACGCCTACAAGAGCTGTTAGACTGTTGGCTTTCAGCTGGGGAAGTACCGTTGGGGTGTACACATCTGATCCAGTACAGTATTGATGTGGGGTCTGCAAGACCAATTAAACAATATCCAGTATCAAAGAAGATCGAGGAAGAGATGCATACTCAAGTGCTAAAAATGTTGGACGCGGGAATTATACGCCGTTCTAACAGCAGCTGGACAAGCCCCGTAGTCATAGTCCACAAATTGGATGGTACCTACCGATTCTGTTTTGACTATCGAAAGCTTAGTGCTGTTACAACCGCGAGCGCGTAACCGTTGTCATACATGGATACAATTTTCAGTAACCCTCATAAGGCGAGTTATATTTCTACTATTGACGTCAGTGGAGTATACCACCAAATACCGATGAAGGAAGAAGATATTCACGTAACCGCATTTACCGTATATGGATTAGGTTTGTTTGAATTCACCCGTCTATCTTATGATGTAGTAGACGGGCCCTTGACTTTTCAAACGAATTAGAGCCGTAAGCCTTTTCCTATTTCGATGACATTATCATCACGACCGAGACTTTCAATGAGCATCTGCGTTGGTCAGGTGTAGAGAATCGCGGAAGTTGGGTTGACTATGAACCGAGGTAAGAGCAAGTCTTGCTGTGACGAAGTTGCATATCTAGGCGTTATGGTGAATCGTGAGGGATTTTATCCAGATCTTCGGAAAATTGCTCCAATTTGAGATTATCCTGTTCCAAATACTCTGACCAAATTGAAGAGATTCATGGGAATGGTTTCCTGGTATTGGAAATCTTTAAATCGGTTGAGCGATATCGCGGAGCCGTTGAACCTGGTGTTACATGGCAAAGCAAGATTTACTGGCAGTACAACAGAATGCTTTTGAGCAAGTTAAAATTATACTTGTGACAGCGCCTGTGCTACACAAAGCATCGTTTGAAGATGATTTAGACGAATAGCGAATCGCATCTTGGAAATATATTTAAGAATTAATTGAAGATCAGTGGTATTTTCCGATTATCAGCGAACATTAGAAAAGCCTCACGTCTGCTATCCAAACTTTTATCGTCTGCTATCCAGGGCATTAATGCAAAACTTGCACCGAAGTTCGCCTGTCCATTTGAGATTACTGCTAGAATTGGATGCGATGTTTATTCTATGATCAATGAGCAAGGAGAAGAATATGCTTTGAGAAGACACCTGTTAGCGACATCAAACCATATGTTCAAGGAAAAGATTTCACGTTTGCTGAGGATACAGGTGAAGACGAAAACTTTGTTGATCCTTCTGCTGCAGAAGACGGTCATCTTGTAGAAGATGACGTTTCAACCACCAAGGAAGCGACCGTTAGCGAGACGAATGAATGTGAGGGGCGAAATATTGCGCTGAGTAAAAACGTGAATGTTCTATGTAAGCAAGGTAGGTCGTGTAAAACCCAAATCGTCGTTTCTCGTGATACGAGGGCTCCTGGGGGGAGGAGGTGACTCTCGCGAAGTCGCGAGAGAGCGAAGCTGGTCAAGGAAGGTTAGACTAAATTCGATTCGGCTATCGAGCGCGTCGGCTGTATCTAACAGAGATCGCAAGCTTCTGTATTTTGCAAAGAGTAAAATATCCTCGGACGTTCTCGTTTTTTACAACATTAAGTGTGAGTACGCTGTTTCACCGGTTATCTAAGACGTGGTGTAGACTGCGAATCGTATTTCCCGAGTGGAGCTATGCGCGAAGCATCGGCGATACTTTGTAAGTACTAGCTTCTCTCTCTCACTCTCACCAACGCGTAGCATCCGTGGCTCTCGTTTTTGCCGTGCCAAAGAAGCACAAGTGTGTAAGTTTATTTATAGTAGGAATCAATGATTTATTTGAAGTAATAATATACGCAGTAGCATTTTACCAGATACTCTGTTTGTTTTGCTTGATTTCTATAATAATTTCCCTATCTTTTTTATTCAAAATCCACGGAGAATTAAAGTGGAAAACTCTACATTTAACGTGGACATTTCCCGTTATAATTTATAAAAATTATAATATTTTATATATTTTTCAAACCCACAAAACCATGCTACAACACACCCCAAGCTTATGTGATTTTGAAATATGATATAGTATGAGTAAATAATTTTAAATAATCATAAGAATTATTTTATAGAACATTTTTTTAAATAATTAATAGTATTTTATAAAATTTGTTATTAAAAAATGTTAAGTAATTGTAAATTTTAAGTTTTCATATATTTTTGAACAACCTAAAACCCTAATACAATGTATAACTATTTTCTATTATACGTAAGTACGGTATATTATATAAATAAAATTATTTTTAATAAATACTAATACTATACAGTACACATATACAATATTATATTTGTTTAATGAGCAATCTTAATTAAAATCAAGAGTTTTATTTGGGGCATAGAAGTCCCCCAACAATTATGAATACAATTCCGACCATTTGTCATTCTACAATATAATTTATTATGTAAGCCCCTAATCAAATAGCTAAACAAAATACCTTGTAATCATATATATTGTAACAGGGCCAATTGGTCTTAGCGCGGCGACCACGGCATGTCGCCGCGTCACCGAGACTTACCTGTAAACCTTGCAAAAATGCTACCCGGCGCAGCTCTTCTCGGTGATCCGCGTTGCTCTGCTAACAAAACCAATTGTCTCTTGTACAAGTGTGTGATGCGCCTGAGCATCACACTTTCCGTGCAAGGAGTAATTCTTTCGGGTCTGAACAAAAGGGCGAAGCGATAATACAAGTAAATGAACACTCGGAAGTTTATTCTAGGTAAATGAGTCCGTGAATCGTATATTGTCAATAGAAAAATAACATGATAATCCGCATCAACGGTCGCACGCACGACAGCGAAGAGATATTCGCTCGCACTTGGACAAGGAAGGATCGAGAATTCTTTGGCTAAGAATACTCGATCGTCCGCGACCTTGTCAAGGAAATAGATCGTATTCAATTCGACTTACGATTGCACGAAGCACGCGTTGCTTCCTCCGTACGCTAACTCGAGCCGCTGCTCTTCAACGGGAACCTAGTCCAGGAACTCAAAGACGGCTCGGAGAAGGCGTCCCTTCTCAAGCACGTAGATATTGTAGTCCGCGGTCACCTCGGAACACGCTAAAAAGAACTTTTTAAAAAATTAATATTTAGAAACATTTTTAACAATAAATAGTTTTATTTTTGCCAAGTTAGAGAAACGGGGTACAATGCATCTTAAAGTACGTAAAAAACCGTGTATTTCCACATAAATTTTGTCAAAATCTGACCAATAGGAACCGAGATTCGAATTTTCATTCAATAGATAATCATGCGCGAAATTCATCTCAGTGCTTGTTTAAATGATACTTTAAATGATCACATTTTACCCGGTAGCTAAAGATGGGTTAGTTCGTTTCAAACGACGGTTTGAAACGAACTAACTAACTTTCGTAGTTAATTGATTATCCTGGCAGCTAAAGCTGTTATTGAAATAAATTTTATTTTGATTTAATCTGTTTTTTGTTTCAGTTTTAACGCCATGTGAACTAAATTGTCATCGGTGCAATGCAAACACCCGAAATTGCCATGTTTTCTAAAAAAATCCTTTTTCTGCTACATTCACAACATTTTGCACAACCTTCATATGCATGTAATGAGAAAATAATTATTTTCGTGTTTGTATGTGCATGATATCTGATGTGTAAAAGTTGTTTAAATATCAGAAAAAGGATTTTTTTAGAAAACATGGCAATTTCGGGTGTTCACATTGCACTGATGACAATTTAGTTCATATACCGTTAAAGCTGAGAAAAAAACACGTCGAATCAAAATAACATTCATTTCAATAGCAGCTTTAGTTGCCGAGATAATCAATTAACAACTAAAGAGTACGAATTTTGACTAACGCCGTACGGCGGTCCCGCACAATCGCGTCGCCCGGCCGACGAGTCACGCCATCATTTAAAGTATCATTTAAACAAGCACTGGGCTGAATTTCAACTAAAAATATCAAGTAGTTTCGGCATAATCATCGATTGAAAAAAAATTTGTATCTCGATTTCTATTGGCCCGATCTTGACAAAATTTATGTGAAAATTCATAGTTTTTTACGTACTGTAAGATGCATTTTACCGCGTTTTTCTAACTTTAAATTGACGAAAATAAAAATTATTTATAGTAAAAAATATTGCTAAATATTAACCCATTTTGAAACAGTTCTTTTTCTCGTTTATTAAGGGGTTATGCCTGAGTTAAACCTGTACAAAAGATATTAATAAGTAATAGGCTGAAAAAAATTATTGATTAATATTATAAAAAAAATCTTTCTCCTACTTAAAATGTAGGTATTAAACATATTTTCAACTATTTTTAAAAAATTATATATCAATACTTACATTGTAAACAATTACATGTATGAATCACTAATTCTCAGTACTTTTCTCCCTTTGCCGCAGGATATCTATATCTATAAAATATAAATTTTAAATATTTAGTAACTCATAAGATGATTATATCAGTAATTATAGTGAATATTACATATATTCACATACGCAACATTGACTTTTACCTTGTATTAGTTAATTCTGCTCTATTCAAGCAGTAAAGAAATGTATTCAGAAGATTTTCCATTCTATCTGGTGTCAATTGATCATCTGGATGCTGAGATATCCTGCGGCAAAGGACCTAAAATCATAAAAATATCAAGACTGAGAAAAATGCATTTAAAGTTTATCGAAACACTTATGTACATTTAACTGGTAGAACTTACATGAACTACTTGGCATATTTTTCTTATATTTTGGCATAAGATACCTATATATTAAGCCATGTATGAAGACCCGGGTGCTGTACATGTAGATATACCAGTATCGAAAGCTGAAATTGAAATGTAAGTTTTTAATACGCATTCACAGTCAGCATGTTTTAGATGAATATAAATTTTGTCATTGCTTACCCATTACTTTATAGGATCATTAGTAATTGCAGTAGACTTTGAAACGATCTAACACAAAGGCATCTTCTCGTGTACATGATATTTATAGCCCATATACCCGAAACAATGAATACACTCAGAAAGAACAGATTCTTCACAAATAATATGTTGTTTATAGTACAAAACACTTATCAAAAGTTGAACACTAGTGAGACTCAGAAGTTATCACAACAGCACAACATCCAGCTTGCACTAAACTATAGACAGCAGACGAAACAGCTGATGTCTGAATGAAAACTCGACTAGGTCGGTAAAACAGTGATTTCCTGTTCCATATGCTGTAAGGTGCCATGTTTTTAGGCGGTAATTTAAATTTGCACGTATGTTTTTTACCCCTTTATAGGTTTGATTAAAAATTACAAGACTAAATTTAAATTCTAAATTTATTTTATTTTGAACATTGTAACGGGGATTGTCCACGTTAAATGTAGATTTACTCTACTTAAATTCTCCGTGAGTTTTAGATAAAGGGGAACAGGGAAAACCATAAACTCGCAAATGAAATACACAAGTGACGTTCGGTAAAAGGCTATTGCATATATTATGTTAATCAAATCAAAGAAGCATAGCAGAATAAACGTACAAGTGTGCTTCGTTAGCACGCAACCTCACGGTCAAAAGAAAGCTAATATTGTTGAACGCGCTGGTGAGAGTGAAAGAGAGAAGCTGATACTTACAGAAATGCGAAGGACGCTATCACAATAATCAGCCTAAACTGCGGTCTCGCTTCAGTCCAGCTAGCTGGTGAACAGTGGGCTCTCGCAACGGTGTAGATCTCTCCACTCACACACGTAATCGCAATTATCGCAATAATCACCGACAATACAAAATAATTCTATAGCCGGAGTGGACGCTCTCCTATTCCACAACACGCGCGCTCGATGCTCGAATCGAATCTAACCCTAGCCTAACGTGACGCTAGAAGCTTCTCTCTCACGCGCGCTCTCTCACCAGACGGCGCGCTCACAAACCCATCAGCTCTCGTACAGCTCTGGTGCGCGGGAACATCTGAAAAGTCAACTCACATGCAAATATATAAAAACATATGTATTAGAATAAAATATGCATGCGGTGTGACGATACTCGTCACATGCCCCCCTTCCAGACGCTGGGTAGCTTTTACAGCGTACCAGCTCTCCAATGCTCTCACCAGCATGCAAAAACGACCAAAATAATAAAATAATGGGAAAAAACAAAATAAAGCATTTCTTTGCAAAATAAAAACAAAAGAAAATAAAATTTCAAAACACAGCATTTCAACTCAAACACATGCAAAAGCAAAAAAAACAAACTCTAACTAAAGGGTTCAATAATTGAAAAAAACCTATTAGCTCTCTTTTACAAAATTTTTTATTTGAGAAACCGTATTTTTATATGCCTCAAGCGTAGTCGCACTTTCGGCCTACCGAGGCTGTCTAGCGTGTTTGTCCCGGCGCGGACATTCGCGACCCCGCTCTACTCCTGGCAAACCACAAACGTAGCAGAACGGCACGCGCTTCCGCTCCAGCCTGGCCGCCTCCAAGTTCGCTAACCGGAGCTCCTCTAGCTCCCGCTGGATCCGGTCCTTCGCCGCATTCCTCCTCTCTTCCACGGCCGCCTTGGCTTTCCTCTCCTCCGAGCGGACCCGCATAGCTTCATCGCGAGCAGCTTCAGCCACCTTCTCATCCTCCACCATCCGGAGATAATTTCCTGCCACCTCCTGGCCCAACTTCCCCGTGTCGGAGAGAAAGAGATCGAATTGCCGAAAGGCAAACTCAGCCGCTCCCCGGTACTCCTTACGAAGCCTGCGGGCGCGGTCGAGCTCCCCCCTCACCACGACCCATCTCTCCTCCACAAAAGAAGGGTCCCAGAAAGGCCGCTCAGCCATTACCCTAGGACTTGGTGGATTCAAATCCGGAGTTTCCACCACCCCCGACGCTGGCAACGGAATCGGCACCTCGGACACCGGTGGCAACACGACGACCATTCCTCGCCGCCTTCTCGACGCCATCGGTACCAGCTGCTGGTTGCCGTCACTCATGGTCCTGGATAAACGATGGTTGTTGTCAGGAAAATTCCGGGGTTCTTCTACCTAATACCCTACTCTATCCTAAACATTCGCCCTATTTGATCGCGTACGTCTTGGAGACATCTCAACTTGCGGTTCTCGCTGTTTACTAGAACCTTTCGGTCGACCGCGTTTCGCATGAAGTACCGGTGAACCTCTATTTTCAGTTTCTGACGCATCAGACTCTGCGAGAGTCGCTTCCTCCCCCCCCAGGAGCCCTCGTATCACGAGAAACGACGATTCGGGTTTTACGCGGCCTACCACGCTTACGTGGAACATCCACGTTTTCACTCAGCGCAATATTTCGCCCCTCACATTCATTCTCTTGGCTAACGGTCGCTTCCTTGGTAGTTGGAACGTCTTCTTCTACAGGATCATCGTCTTCTTCATCAGAAGCATCAATAGAGTTTTCATCTTCATCTTGATCTTCAGCGAACGCAGGATCTTCTCCTTGAACATACGGTTTGATGTCGACAACATGTATCTTCTCAAAGCATTCTCCTTGCTCATTAATCATTGAATAAACATCTCGTCCCATTCTAGCGGTAATCTTGAACGGACCAGCAAATTTCGGTGCAAGTTTAGCATTAATGCCTTGAATTGCAGACGATAGAATGCGATTACGCTTCCAGACCAAGTCACCGATATTAAATGTAACTTGCCTGCGTTTCGCGTTGTAATATCGTGCCTGCTTTTGCGATGCACGTTCGATATTCTTCTCAACATCTAGTTGCAAATCAAATAATCTACACATTCGCTCTTCCCAGTTCTTCACTGCGATCTTCTGAACTTCCTCTCTAGCAGCTTTTTCTTCTTTCCGCCTGGTACTAAGCGGTGGCGCAGGGTTTCTTCCCATGTTTAGGAAAGCTGGACTAACTCCTGTAGACTCTTGCACAGAAGTATTATATGCAAAGGTTAACTCGGGCAAATACTTATCCCAGAGCTTGTGCTCCTCCTCAATAAAAGCAGTGATCATCGTTTTGAACGTTCGATTTACACGCTCAACTGGATTCGCCTGTGCGTGATATGGCGATATCATCTGATGCTCAACGCTGCTTTCTGTCAAAAACTTTTTCATAACCTTGTTACGGAATTCCGTACCATTATCCGACAGAAATATTTCCGGAGTACCAAATCTTAAAAACACACGCTCTTTCAAAGCATTTTTAATACTAATACCATCAGCTTTACGCAAAGGTATCACCTCAATCCACCGAGTAAAAACATCTAACAGGATCAACAAATAGGTATATCCATTCTTAGATCTAGGAAATGGACCCATCATATCACCAGCTACAACTTCCCATGGACCAACGAGTTTCTTCTCTTTCATGGTACCAGCAGGTAACAGCTGTTCCACTTTACACTGTTGGCACACAGTGCATGACTTTACAAATTTCTGAACATCTTTATACATTCGCTTCCAGTAAAAATATCTTGCGACTCGCTCATACGTCTTGCGACGACCCAAATGTCCGGACGTGGGCTCGCAATGCGATTCACGAAGTATTTGCGATATTTTGTCTCTGGACACGACCAGCTTCCAAGCATCCATATCTTCTAAGACGTCTTCTAGAATTGGTTCAGGCTTGTAATTATACAACTTACCAGCAACAATCTTCCAATCTGGAAACTCGTGAGGCTTTTCTAAAGTTTGCTGATACATCTGTACGTACCACTGATCTGTAATGGTTTGTTGAATGTCTTTTAAAGATGCAATTCGTTGTTCATCTAAATCGTCTTCTTCAAACATCCGCGATAACGCATCTGGGACAAAATTTTCTTTGCCAGGTCGATATTCAATCTCATAGTCATATGACTGCAACTCCAATGCCCATCGAGCTAATCGACCATTAGGGTTACATAGATTACAAAGCCATTTTAAACTTGAGTGGTCTGTAACTACTTTAAAATGATAACCCTCCACATATGCACGAAATTTCTTAATTGCCCAGAGAACGGCAAGACATTCCCTCTCGGTAACTGACTAATTACGCTCCGCAGAGGTTAGAGTGCGACTCGCATAAGACAAGACGTAATCTTTTTCATCTATTTCTTGCATGAGTACCGCACTAATACCGCTGTCGCTCGCATCAGTTTTGATAATAAATTGATGATCAAACGATGGTCTGTGTAACACAGGCGCTGTCGCAAGTATTGTTTTCACTTACTCAAACGCGTCCTGTTGTTCGACACTCCAAGTGAATTTTGCCTTGCCACGTAGCACTAGATTCAGCGGATCCGCGACATCGCTCAACCGATCCAAAAACTTCCGGTACCAGGAAACCATTCCCATGAATCTCTTCAATTTGGTCAGGGTATTCGGAACCGGATACTCCAGAATCGGTGCAACTTTCCGAGGATCTGGACGAAATCCCTCACGATTCACAATGACGCCTAAATATTTAACTTCGTCACAGCAAAACTTGCTCTTACCTCGGTTAATCGTCAACCCAGCTTCCGCGATTCGCTTCAGCACTACATCTAACCAATGCAGATGCTCATCGAAAGTCTCGGTTGTGATGATAATGTCATCCAAGTAGGAAAAGGCGTACGGCTCTAATTCAGGTCCAATGAGCCGGTCACTCAGCGTTTGAAAAGTTGCAGGCCCGCCTACTACACCATAAGGTAAACGGGTGAATTCAAACAAACCCAACCCAGATACTGTGAATGCCGTTAAAGGAATATCTTCTTCCTTCATTGGTATCTGGTGGTATGCTGCACTGAGATCAATTGTAGAAATATATCTCGCCTTCTGAAGCTTACTCAAGATGGTATCCATGTATGGCAACGGATACGCGCTCGCGGTTGTAACAGCATTAAGCTTCCGATAGTCAACGCAGAATCGGTAGGTACCATCCGATTTGCGGACCATGACTACGGGGCTTGACCAGCTGCTGTTAGAACGGCGTATGATTCCCGCGTCCAACATCTTTAGCACTTGAGCATGCATTTCTTCCTCAATCTTCTTTGACACTGGATAATAACGTTGTTTAATTGGTCTCGCAGACCCCACATCAATACTGTGCTGGATCAGATGTGTACACCCCAACGGTACTTCCCCAGCTGGAAGCCAACCGTCTAACAGCTCTTGTAGGCGTTTTCGCTGTTCTGAGGTTACATCGGCCAAACCGATGGCTGCGAGAGCGCTTGCTACTCCTTCTGAGAGAGCAGAAATCTCTAGAGGAACTGATTCGGTGACACCTTCTATTTGTAATCTATTCTCTCTAGGTAAAAGAATCGCGTTAAATGCTCGCATAAAATCTGTTCCGAGTATACATACGGAATCGAGTGCACTTAAAATCATAACATTTAAGGTTCGCGATTGGTCTAACACTGTGAACGGCAATTGAACATAACCGTAAATCGGCACGAGCTGTCCATCAGCGAGT
This sequence comes from Philotrypesis tridentata, assembly GCA_018906965.1. NCBI lineage: Eukaryota > Metazoa > Arthropoda > Insecta > Hymenoptera > Pteromalidae > Philotrypesis > Philotrypesis tridentata. The sequence continues at coordinate 113,798 of JACCIB010000084.1, forward strand.
TTCGCACCTGGTCCGGTATAAGGAACAATAGCTTGTTTCAGCGCTGTAGCTATCTGTAATCCAATCGGACCTAAAGCGGTACGCGCAGCTCCCGAGTCACAAAGTGCTCGTAAATGAAAATCACCAATGACCACTGGCATCCACCAGCGACTGCAGTCAACATTGGATGGATCAAATACTGTAACAGGCATCACTGCTTCTTCAGTAGCCTGACTTGCTTCTTGGGAGGCCGCCACAATAATAGGAGAAGTATGGGCCTGAACTACTTGCTCCCTTTCTCGTTTCCCGAGTCTTCTGAGTTCTTCTCAGTCGTCTTATCCTCAGAGTTCTTCTTCTGCGAGCACTCCGGACAAGTTTTAGTTGTGTGTCGCGGCCATCCGCACCCATAACATCTAACAAAAGGTTTACATGGACCCCAAGAGTCCTGGTTTTTATTATGATCACTTCTCGACTTCCTAGGAGCATCTTTCTTCTCTTCAGAAACAGCACTTATCTTTCCTGATTGACTGTCAGATACTGTAGTCGCTGCCTTCGCTTGCGACTTCGCTCCTTTAGAGATAGACTTCTTACCCCGGTGCCCTTGTGAAGTAGAAGCTGAGGGTAACCCCAACTCAGCAATAGCATTTCGCACTGCCACCCTTATAGTTTCACCTATATCACCAGGATCCGCGATCGTCGCAACAGGTACTCCGCCTTTAGTCTTCTCCGAAGTCTCCTGAACAGGTTTTTCTTTATAAGCCAGTTTCGGCAATAAACATCTGTTAGGTGATGGAGGAGGCTTATAGTGATTTCTATCATGAATCAGCTTTTCAGCGTTCCTGGCCAACATGATAAGGTCTCCTATATTCTTCACTTTCCTTTGAGGCACTTGCATTCTAACTTCTGCCAGCATATTATCATATATCATTTTCAGCTGTACCGCAACCTCCGGCGGATCATCAAGCCTACTCATGATCGCTAGCATCGCCATGATGTGATCACGTACTGGTTCATTTTTTCCTTGTGTGCGCGCCTGCGCTTCCGCTAATAACTTCATCTGAATGTCTTGGTCCATACCGTAGCTTTGCCTAGCATCACTGCAAAAATCTTTCCAAGTCTTCCAAGTTTGACGCATTTGTCGACACCAGATTAACGCTCCGTCCGTCATAACATGGAGTAACGCATTCAATGAATCCGTATCATCTAAATGCGATGACGCCCTACATTCATTCATTCTTTGAATAAATTCTTCAATGCAACTATCTTTACCACCGTCAAACTGGATTTTCCACTCACGAGCAATTTTTCCAACGTCACGATACGTTGGTCTCGACATCGACGAATATTCATTAACTGCCTTACTCGTCGAAGCAGCTGATCCTCCCCCCCGAGACACACCTTGGGGTTCTACTTGAGATGGTAATCTGTCCATTCCAGTCATCTTTGTTACTTGACCGGGTACAAATTTTGTCACGTTAGAATTTATCTTAGTACTGTGAGCATCCGGTTCTCTATGTACAACAAACGTATCTCGAAATTGAACTCGAATCTGCTCTACCTCTTCTGTCAACTTGCAATAATAACTTGTAAGGTCCACCATAGACTTTTCCATGCCAGCAGCATACGCATTCCATCTGGCTTCAGATTGTCTAGCCGATTCACGCTGTGCAGCTAACTCTCCTCGCAAACGTGCAATCACTTCTTGATGACTATCTTGCTTCCTGTCTTTATCTTCAAAGTCGTCTTTATTGTTACCCGCGATGTCCAATCTTGCGTCAACGCTATCTTCGCAAGTATTTCGCTGCTGAAGTTCCACTATTTCTTCAACTTCATTATGCACCTCTGCCATCGCAACAATGGGATTCACTCCAGAAATGTCAACATCATCAACAGACCCTCTGTTAGACTCTAAATCACTGTCTCGCTCTATCCGGAAGATATCATCTAAAATTTCTTCTTGCTGATCAGTTTCATCTAAATTTGATGCTTCTGACTCTACAGCGGTTGGCAATCTAAGTCTCACCCACGTCGTCGACTTCGTCTCATTAGACAGATTTTCTTCTCTCAAAATAATCTTCTGAAATGTCGCGTCTCTTCTCGACATTGCGATTTCGCTCGGTTCATCCGTCCTCACAAAATCATACGCAGTGTAATCACCGCGCAATCGCCTAATTAACCTACCCATATTACTGTACCTACTTTCGTCCGTTATCAATTCAAATCTACGCAATAAATCATTTAGTCTATCTTCTGACAATGATATTGCCCATCTCTCAATTTCTTGATCTGCTTCCGCAAAAATATTTACTCGCATCGCCATTGTAAATTTTGAATGCGACCTCGCTAACTTAAACGAATTTTTTCCGTCGAAATCAAAAAATATACAAGAGACAAATTACGAAAGAAATAAACTAATAATGACCAAAATTTAAATAATTGAACAATAACCTATTTCGCGTGTCACTCTTAATTCAGTCACAGCCTCCTTCGTTCGACAATCTGTGTAATTCCAAATTACACTTATGTAATTTATTAACAACACTACGACCAGACAAGGAAAAAAAAATTCAAAAGAAAATTTTCCGATTCGAAAGAAAATTCCAAAATAAAATTTACAACAAAAACCAAAATTTTATTACCGAGCTGTACTCGAATTAAGAGTTTACTTTCTTTAAAATTTAAATTGAAAAAAAAATTCCGCTTAAATTGTATCACGAACAAACAAAATAAAATAAAATATTTCGTCAATAATCTCAATTTAAATTCAATAAACCTACACCGAGAAATAAAGTTCAATTTCAAATTTCAAATTCAAACAGTAATTTACCCTGCCGGTTAGTCCACGCTTCGCCGTTGCAATACGCTCCGCAAAGTATACCTGTATCTAAACCTATCTCGGTGATACACTGATACACGCACACATACAATCAGCTGAGCGCGTATGCTATATAGCTGTTAGCAACGCCAAAATCACGCTATCACACACAATATATAAATTAGAAAAAATTAACCAGTCGATTTGACTGCAATTATATCAAATAATATAAATAATAAAAATAATATTTAATATCACTAGGAAAAACAATTATTTACACTTAATTGTTCAATCAATAATATTCAAAAAATTATTCCCCTAGTATAATCGCAATCTGAGATTCGATTCGCTATACTACTATTAATCCAGTAATTACGTATACTGATTAATCGCCAACATCAAGCATATAAATCACGCGACGAGAAAATAAAACTTATTTCCCGAAATAATATTTCAGCCAATGCTAAAATTTTCGGTAGCTGGAAGCGCGCAATGTTTACGTTCACGGACGACAAGTCTAGCCGCTCGATGTAAACACTCGGCAACGTTCGCGCTCGCTCGCTACACTATACACGCAATGTATATCTCCGCACGCTTATCCGCCTATAACGAACACTCGCGATTTCGCACTAAGTTTTTCCTACAAAATTATTCCCTGCTCTAGCTAAATCTAACCACTGATGGGCGCCAATGTAACGGGGATTGTCCACGTTAAATGTAGATTTACTCTACTTAAATTCTCCGTGAGTTTTAGATAAAGGGGAACAGGGAAAACCATAAACTCGCAAATGAAATACACAAGTGACGTTCGGTAAAAGGCTATTGCATATATTATGTTAATCAAATCAAAGAAGCATAACAGAATAAACGTACAAGTGTGCTTCGTTAGCACGCAACCTCACGGTCAAAAGAAAGCTAATATTGTTGAACGCGCTGGTGAGAGTGAAAGAGAGAAGCTGATACTTACAGAAATGCGAAGGACGCTATCACAATAATCAGCCTAAACTGCGGTCTCGCTTCAGTCCAGCTAGCTGGTGAACAGTGGGCTCTCGCAACGGTGTAGATCTCTCCACTCACACACGTAATCGCAATTATCGCAATAATCACCGACAATACAAAATAATTCTATAGCCGGAGTGGACGCTCTCCTATTCCACAACACGCGCGCTCGATGCTCGAATCGAATCTAACCCTAGCCTAACGTGACGCTAGAAGCTTCTCTCTCACGCGCGCTCTCTCACCAGACGGCGCGCTCACAAACCCATCAGCTCTCGTACAGCTCTGGTGCGCGGGAACATCTGAAAAGTCAACTCACATGCAAATATATAAAAACATATGTATTAGAATAAAATATGCATGCGGTGTGACGATACTCGTCACAACATTCAAAATAAAAGAAATCTACGATTTCATAAAAATTAGCTATTACAGTACATAATGATCTAGTAAATAATTTATGCTTTTTTAAAAATAAAATTGCGTTTTCAAAAGGAATTTGTGAATACATTGAATGTTACATTTTCTATAAAAACGCAATTTTTTTGAATAATCAAAAGCACTATAAAACAAAATATGAATAATACGCAATTTTGAAAAATTGTATTTTTTTGGTATGCGCCAAAGTGGAAAGTCTTCCTTATGAATCTGGTCACAAACTGAGTGGAGCAGAATTGGTAAAAGTAAGTTAAAAGTGAATGTTATGTATGTTTGCATATGTACATTCACTGTAAAATATTGTCAATATAAGTAGAATTAATTGTATTAATTTTGTGTTTTTTAAAAATCTCTGCCACTCAGTTTGTGAGGACACTCATAAGGAATATTTTCCACTTTGTTTCATGAGGATTGATGGTACGGTTCCTCCAGAAAGATGTGGCAAGTCCAGAAACATGATGAAAATCATGCTTTCTGGTAAGTAAATACCTTTAATTGTTATCAAGTATTACACCCACTTAATGCACATTTCTAATGCATAAAAGTGGTATATAATACTTATATTTTGAAGGAAAAATATAGTTTTTGGATACATATATACATATATATTAATTTTTTATTAGACTAATAATTTTTTTCTTTTCAGGATTTAACACTGTCATAACCCCTTAAGTACGTTATAGGCTGTCGATTAGAGGCGCTTGGATCCGGTTATCGTTCCATGGTCAAATTGCAGATAAATTTAAAATTTTAGGGTAAATAATTTTGCAATAAGACGCCATTTTGAAATATTGAAATCGGACACCGATTTTTAGATTGTTCATACTAAAAGTCATATTTGAGAGCTTATCCGATGTTAATAATTTTTTTTTGTAAAAACTATAGCAATATGAAAAATTGCAGAAAACCTTTTTTTTGTTTAACAATTTAGAAATAAAACAACTTACAACGAAAAAGAACAACTTTCCTTTCTACCTTTTTTTCAATAAAATGAGTTACAAGTTGTTCGCAAAAACTGAAAAAAGTGCTTTTTTGAAGCTTAGTTTGCAATAATAACGATGTTCCCGATCAGGCCTAAAGTCGAAACTTTAGGGTTACTTTCAGTAGATTATTACTAACATTTTGACAATAAAATTAAACCTGGAAGAAAGTAGCGAACAAAAATACAGGGATCTCGGACTATAATAAGTGGAGACTTTAATATAAGAATAGGGGAAGGGACCATTTTATGGGGAGAATTTATAACAAGGAAATCAAAGAAAGAGTGAGTAAAAGCAAAGCAACAGGTAACGGTGTGAGGAGAATGATCAAATTCGTGAAAAATAAAGGATGGATCATATTAAATGGTTACGCAAAAGGGGATGAAGAAGGGCAATTCACGTACATCGGAACAAGAGAAAGTACAGTAATTGACTATTCAGTGGTCAATGAGGAAATGTGGAATTTAATAAAGGAGTTCCGAGTCGAAAACAGGGTGGGCTCGGACCACTTCCCTATCTGTGAGTATTTAATGCTCAGTCAGGGCCAAACAGAGAACAAGAAAACAGTTGATAACGGCAAAAGGGGCAAAAAAGGAAAAAAAGAAGATGTAAATTATTACATGGAGTGAAAAAGATGCCAAAATAATTAGAGCGGTCTTGGAAGAGATTGAGAAGAAAGAGTAGGAGGAAGACTCGGTCGGAAAATGATGGTAAATGTTAAAAAATGTAATAAGTAAGCGGTCAAGAGAAAAATGGTTAAAGTAAGAAAGTGAAAAATAGGAATGGAAAAATGGTACGACATAACCTGCAAAATAAAAAAGAAAAGTGGAGAAGACCCTACAGAAATAGAAGGGAGATGAATGTGAGAAGGATACATACTTGAAACGAAGAAAAGAATGGAGAAATTACTGCAAAGAAAAAAAGAAGTTAAATAGAGAAATGGAAGAACTTGCGCTCAGAAGTGTAAAAAGGGAAAGAGTTGTATAGAAATACCTGAACAGATTTAGGGAAAAGAAGGAAAGGGTGGAAAACAACATTCAAGAGGGCACATAACTAAACTATTTTATGAAGCTTCTGGACAATTTACACATAAAATAGCTAGGGAAAAAAAGAATAGTGAACGAAACAAGAAGTTAAGAGAAAAAAATCACAGCAAGGGAAATCAGGTCGGCGTGGAATATATTGAAAAAGATGAAAGCGGCAGAGTTACACACAGAATGAGGCCTGGATTCATAGGGGGGGGGGGGAGCTAAAAAAGGATTAATATGCATAATCGGCAGAATTTGTGACAGGGTGGAGATACCATAAGACTGCAAAATGGGAATTATTGTCGCCATTTACAAAAAGGGCAATCCAGAATAGGCAAATAACTACAGGGGCATATCTCTAGCAACAGCGTATAAAATATATACGGAGCTGATCAGGGCAAGGCATGAAGAAGAAGTAGGGGAAAAAGAATTGTTACTAGAAGGGCAAGCAGGTTTTTGTACTTTTGTGCATATTTACGACAGTAAAAATAAAATTCTTTCCCCTCTGAATTTATATTTTAAAAAAACGCTTAAATAACGAAATTTTTATTTTAATTCGTTTGTAACGTCAGGTCTGTTAATTAATTAGTAGAACATGTCATTTTAAATCTAGTATCATATTGAGAATTCAGCTGTAGCTTTGCAATGTACATGCGAGTATTAGGCGGCGGCTGCTTGCAGCAATACGCCAAGTCGATCGCGACATCAATAGCGCATGGCAAGCGAATTGCTGACTGACACGTTAGCACTCGCGATCAAATGATCCGGAGTGTGAGGAAACAATACTTCTGGTGGCAAGTAGTTATCGGTTGCGAATATCCCCGATCGGTTAATCGCCGGAATTAACGGGTTATGACAGAGTTAAAATAACAAAAAAATCGATTTAGTTCATGTGCGTCTTTTGTACAAAATTTACCGTACAATAAAAGACCGACACCCGTTCTTCCATATAAAACTTTTTTGGAAAGTTACAGGCATAAATACTAAAAGAAAACATAATTCTCGAAAATCGCATATTTTGTTCTATAAGTACAATTTCATGTGTTATAAAAGTTTGTATTGAAAAATGTAGTGGATATATATAGTACATAAGACCCACTATATATACATTCAAACTATGTATGCATTTCAATGTAAGGCGCATTCGAAAAATTTTAAATTGTCGGTTATCGGCCAAGGTAAATGGTAACCACAGTGAATGGCACTCTAACTAAAATCCTGTTATAACATACTACTAGCAGGTTGTTAAAGTTACTATTAAATAATAATCAGTAATTGTTTGACTAAATAATATTCAGTTCAATTGTTCAGTTAAGATTTTAGTAATAAATTCATAATTTTAACTGAAAATTGTACAAGATTTTATTTAGTTTAAAATCAAGGTTATTGAAAGTGTATTACTGTATAGTGATAATTGGAATTTTATTAAAAACAATAAGATGAGTGGTTCCAGAAGAAGAAAGCCAGGCTTATCTGCATATCAAAAGCATAGGTTTGGAAGAGAAGAAAAGAGAAAGGATTTGTTATAGAAGTGAACCATCGTCAACATCCATCCCACCTTCAAGGAATGAAGCACTATCTGAAGCACATCCTTTATCATTTAGTGCTACTGTACCAACGTAGAGAGAAATGCCACTTCGTTCAACATCTAGTGCAACATCTCCAATGAGAACCACTGCGGAACCATCAACATCAGGTACAACAGCTACTCAGTTTGCACAGCCACAAATTCCTGTATCGAGATCAAGGTAAAAATTAAAATTAGATTATGTAGAAGCTGGTTCGATACAATACAGAATTTATGACATTTCCTTACTTTTTCCTCGATTACAGGAATTTCAGGCTTGCAAAAACTGTGGCGAAGATCAAAGGGCGCGGTACCACCACTCAAACGAAAGCTTGCGACAAAACTAACAAAATCACATCACGGTCACATTTTCTGAAATTGCTTCTATCAATTGGCATCTTAACGATGCTGACGTGACCTCTGGTGGCAAGCTTCTCAATTCATTTCTCAACATGGGAAAACCTGTAAATGGGATGAAGTAAATTGTTGCAAATTAGATAAGTCAACTTTATCATTCATACATGATAGTTCGGATCTTAATGTAATTTTAGAAGTATTAAAAAGTTTATTGATTTTATAGTAATTAAAACTTTAAGAAGCACGGGTATAGGGTTAAGATGCTTATAGCGAGTAGTTGTAAAATCAGTTAAAGGTATTAATAATTCTAGTATTTTATAATAGATAAATCGAGGTTGCAAAAAACGATTATGATAGTTTTAGCTTCCTCAATTCATAGGTTCTATGTGATAATGAGGTTTAAAAATTTATTTCATCAAATATAATATCACCAAACGAAAGAGCATCAAATTTTACATCGGAAATGATTTTTTACTCGATTTTCCTGAGTGTGATTTTTTGAGATAATCAATGAAAATGATATTAACTTTACGAGTGTGAAGGAAAGAAGGAGTGGAGGAAGCGCCGAGGCATAAGCTCTGTGTGAATTTAATATTTTTTTCATTAATTATCTCAGAAATTCACACTTATGAAAATTGACTAAAAAACCATTTCCGATGCAAAATTTGACGCTCTTTCGTTTGGTGCAACCTACTTGATTATCGGAGAAACCGTTTACAAGATATAAACAATTAAAATTTTCAAACGTTATTTTCACATAGAACCTCTGAATTGAGGAAGCTAAAACATAGTCGTAAATCATAATCGTTTCTTGCTACCTCGATGTACCTAGTATCCAATACTAGAATTTTCAATACCTTTAACTGATTTTACAACTACTCATTTTAAGCATCTTAACCCTATACCCGTGCTTCTTGAAGTTTTAATTACTACAAAATCCATAAACTTTTTCACACTTTTTATACTTCTATAATTACATTAAGATCCGAACTATTATGTATGAATGATAATGTTGACTTATCTAATTTGCAACAATTTATTTGATCACTTTTACAGGTTTTCCTATGTTACAAAAAATAGACCTCACCTCGGATTGAGAAGTTTGCCACCAGATGTCACGTCAGCATCATTAAGATGCCAATAGATATTGTAAAGTGAAATTTCGGGTTCCTAGATTCTCTTGAACAGAGAAAAATGAAAACTGAACAATTCATCCGGTTACGTCAGTTCTACGTATTTCCGTAATAATATATAGACATCATACATTAATATAAATATATACTTGTACACGCTGCGCAGATACAGACGATGTTTCACAGTGCAACATTGATTATATTTATAATAACCAACGTGGATATTTTAATTAATAATTTAACATATTATTATAAAATAGTGTGAAATATGACATAAATTTAATGTTTTAAAACAGTGTCATTTTTAAGTATAGTGTGAAATAATCAAGTCAATTTCGTACATAATGATCAAGATGATGAATAGTATATAATTAGATTTAGTTTTATTTTGATATATAGCAGTACAATATAAATAAACTTTTAGTAAACTGATTCTTTGTTTACATCTTTTTATTTATTTTTCAGATATTTTCTTTTTCCATTGTGGGAGGTTACGCATAACTGTCAGGTTATACAGGAAAAGCCATTCAGGTGACAAACTCGTAAAGTGAAAAAAGTATTTTTATACGACCGTGTCCAGTGTCCCGTTTCCCGTGTGACCTCTTCTTTTGCAATTACTTCATCTTTTTTTAAGGATAACACTTTATCTACACCCACAGATTTATATGCATACCTAGTGCACTCTCTCGAAGATGATTTCCCGTCAAAACTTGCCGCCCCGTCCTATTGTATATAAGGATGGATACATCTTCACATGACGGTTCTGCTTAACCAAGTAAGAAATCAATTTCAAAATTTCAATATAGAAACTTTCGTGATAATAGTAAGCTTAATTTTTAAAAAATGAATGAAGTTGAAATATATTCAGAGTTCACACGTTTAATGTTAGTTCTATACTTACATGTTTACAAGAACCTTTGAAGAATATATTAATGGTAGTAGTAAAAATAATTGAAAGCATTATAATATTTGGATTATAAATTGGTATTGACAACTTTTATTTTATTTTCAGTATCGAGATACCATTACAGACTAAAATTCAGCACCCGGGTCACCTAATATACTTTAGCGTATATGTGTCGAAGTACAAAAATATAATTAAAATATGCTAGATAGTATCCGTAAGTAATACTTAGTTTGTTTTTGTGATTTTGATGTGTATATTTTAATTGCATTTTATTCGGCTTTAGGATTTTGATGATTCTAAGTCAGTTGCCGCAGGTTTTCTCAGCATCTATTAGACCAATCAAGCTGCAATTTCTTGGAGAACTCCAGAAAACCTTTCTTCACAGACTGAATGGAGCAGAATTGACTAAAATAAGTTAAAAGTAATGTTACTTATATGATCATATATAATATTCTTTATAATTAGCAATATTATCAACTTATATATTATCAAATATTTAAAATTCATATTTTTCAGCAGTCTTCCGTTCAAGCTGTGAAGAAAGGTTATATTCAGAAGATTTTCCATCTAGTTTGACCTTTATTCATCACCCGGATGCTGAGATTTCCTGCGGCAAAGGAAAATAAGTGCTGAAATTTGGTGAACTTTACATAGGATTGTTTATATAGTTTGACGTGGTACTTTTTCCATCCTTGGGGAGGCGCAGCACCACGTGATGATGATTCAGGTTAACCGCGAGCTCGTATTTTATTAATTGAATGGACGCCCGAACTCGCGATCTGGTTACTCTTGTACTGCCGGCTGGAGAACTCCTTACGCTCTGGGTCGTGGGCGAGAGGTGCAGGGAGGGAAATACGCAAAAATGAATGAACGCTTCTTGTAAAATCAACACTTCGTAATTTATTTTTAAATCAAAGAGTTAAGTGTTTGTGCTCTGTCACTACGCGGGCTGACTCTAAGGTTAGAACTCGCGGCGGGGAGGTAACTCAAGTGAACACTCCTACCTGTCTCTAACTCTGGTACTCCACGTCCTCGCGTACTGATGAGGTCTCGTTCCCTGTGGAAGCGCACGCGAAAGAAACTGATAATGGCTCGGAAAATGCACACGGAGGGGAATATTCGAGTTGCTCTGGTAGTATCCTTATAAAATTCACTCTGGCTTTGCTCAACGTCCAATCGATACCTCGATACTCTTTTTGCCTAGGTCCAAGCGGTACTCCCATACTCACTCTCTTATGGCGTCTATCGCTGTCTCACTCGCACTCACGCATTTCCGTCAGATCGCTCTCTTTCGCCTATCACAAATTTACACGCTTTCGCACCATATAGTACAGTCATACTCTCGTGCCCTCTTTTATAATTTTTTTAAACGCGCGCGAAATTCAAAATACGCTTACACGCTTGTCTGGCTCTACATACTGTGTTTACACATTTTTACTTGGTTTCGCATCTCGGCACGCTTACATTATTGTTTGCCGCTCGCATGCACGCTGTGGATCGAGCCGTAGTCCTCGACCTTTTCCCAATATCACTCGGTGCTACACGTTGCCTCCACTCTCTCTCTCTCTTGTCTGTCTCTAATACGCATTCTCACTCGCTCGATATTTCCATCCTTCTCGCACTCACGCTACAGTTATGGCGGCCGTCGCTCGCGCGCATTCGCCTCGTGCTGCTGCTGCTGCTCGGCAGCAGGCTGCTCTCGGCGCCGCGCTGTCTTTTTCCGTCTCTATTCGCTGTCTGCTCTCTGTAAACACCACGGAGTATTAGATGTTGTTGTCTACCTCGTGTGGTGTCCAGGCGAGCAGCTGTTGATGGAATCCCCGTCACAATAGTAAGTATAGATAAATAATTTTTTAAAAACATGTAAAATTACATATAATATCTATACTTTAACTTGGAAAAAGATTTTTTTTCTACAACTAATAGATCATTTTTTTAACCTATTAATTGAAAATTGATTATTTTCAGATTCAACTCAGGCATAAACCCCTTAAGAGATTTACTTCATAGCGGTCACCCAACCGAGTAGGAACCTTGCCTAATGCTGCTTAAATTTCATGATATAAAGTTCATGGTGTGATGTATTTGGCCAGAACTCATCACGATATTAGTAAACTCAAATTTTAATATCTAAGAGCTACCTTCTATCGAATTGCGTATTTATTCGTAAAATTGTTAATGTTGATCATTTTAGACTTATTTTCATAAAACTTTCATCAAAGACATGAATATTTCATGAATGTTGCTAGGCGAAGTTCCGGTCATACTGTATTGATAGCCAATACGGTTATGGAAGAAACGTTTGAATTTGCCTCGCGGGCTCTCGGCCTTACTACATGGTATGAAATATTTGCCACCTCTTCGAGCGTATAGACCAAGCCTCCTAGCTCAAAAACACGTCATTTTTGGTCACGACACCTCTGGTAAAAACAGGCACCGCTGTTCGAATGATAAAAATGCGTAGATGACGCCTACATAAATTTCGAAAACGAAATATTTCCGGAAATTCACCAAACAACGGAAAAAAGGTACGAGTTTTCGGTTATTTCCTTATAAGTCAAAAAGAAATATAGAAGAGAGCACATTTGTAGCTCTTAAAATTATGAACAAAATTATGTATCAAACGCCTCGATCGAATCAATAGAAGCGGAGATAGACGGTGCGGAAAAGCTTGTATATCTATATATATAACTCTCCTCTCGCCGCTATATTTATAGATTTACAAGCTTTTCCGCACCGTCTATCTCCGCTTCTATTGATTCGATCGAGGCGTTTGATACGTAGTTTTGTTCATAATTTTAAGAGCTACAAATGGGCTCTCTTCTATATTTTACGTTACTCCCTTACTTTTCGACTTATAAGGAAATAACCGAAAACTCGTACCTTTTTTCCGTTGTTTGGTCAATTTCCGGAAATATTTCGTTTTCGAAATTTATATAGGCGTCATCTATGCATTTTTATCTTTCAAATAGCGGTACCGGTATTTACCAGAGGTGTCGTGACCACTGCACATGCTAGGAGGCTTGGGCTAGTATGCGGGCTGGGTATGTCGGTTCTTGTAACGGATCAGCGGCTCATATAGTATTTAGTTTGTATGTGTGTAGCTAAATTGTTACGAGTGTATTAGTTCTCTAATTATAAGGCAGGGTTGCGCTGGAAAATCAGTCGTTGATTGTCCTCCGCCAGTGTCGCTCGACCATCTGTCGACACCGGCACTGTGCGTCGTTTGTCAGTCGTTGGGAAAAAGTAAGGTTGTTTTTAATAATTATTTATTTAGTTTCTGAAACATTAATTGAGATGTACTAAATTTACTGAGTTTATTTTAGGTAATTTATTTAAATTTATATGTACAATTTTTAATGTAATTTATTTTATTATTATTTTTGTAAAACCTTGTGTTGATTTTTTAGCCATGATGAGGAGCTGCATCAGCTCGAAACGTCGGCTTTAAGAACAAATTTCAGGTTTGCTCGCAGAGATGCATAGTTGTCTTTTTTTACATTCTACAATACTCGAGCGATAGAAGCATCATATATAATTTAATTTGGCATTGCATCACGGACATGCCGTCACCGAAGATTATAAGCAAAAGTTTAAACGAAAGATCCAGCCAGGATCCAGTGATTTTTCCATCTACATCGTCTGGGGGCAATGACCGACGACTTAGTCACAGTCGAGGGAGGGTCAACGACATCAGGGAAGCGTTGACGTCAGAACAAGGTTCAACGACCGCCGAGATTCGCGAGCGTATCAACAGTAGTAATAGACTTTTAATATCTGGTATTGACGAATTTGTTATTGACGATTTTGACTTCCCGGCTTCCTTCAGAAGTCGTAAGGTTTTTCAATTTATTTTATATCACTATGGGCTAGAAGTTAAGAACTTTTTGCAAGATTGCTGACATTACAGCGCGACTATAAAAAAAGTACGTATCAATTAAAATTCTTATTAGAATGTCGCACGAAGGACTTGTTTCTTAATTATATTGTCAATATACAGGCACGTAGGTATTTCCACAGTAGTTTTGCGAGTAAAAAGTCTAACCTAGTCATTAATAATCTACGTGAAAAAAATTTAAAATTAGAAATTATTGATTGAAACACTCATCTTTGTTTTTTAAGAAAAAATATTAATTTCATTGTTGACGATATAGCTAGTTTGACTAGTAAATCTTTTTCTGAAAAAGTATTACAATTTTCTCAAAATTCTCATGATAGTTTTAGTAGTACTTTAAAGAATCAATATAAGAATAAGATTTTGTACCTGCTTGAAAAATCTTTCGAACATAGACATAACAACTCTTTTATGGCAAACTTTAGCAATATAAACATTACAGCACTAAAAAAAAAAGTTATTGTGAATTACAAAATTGTTCTACTGAAATACAAGAATTACGGAAAAAATGGTTAATTAATCTTTCAGATATTTCACTTCCAGATTTTGTTTCAAACGTTATGTCTATGGGGTAAAAATTTAATTTTTGTATCAAATTCGATTTCAAACAAGCTGTGGAAATACTTAAGAGCCTTGAAAATGTGTATATGTATGATCGAAGTCAGAATGGAAGATTGCGAGACGGAGTGTTATCTATTTTAAATTCACATATAAAAAACAAACCACACTTGCCTTATAAAGAGAGGGTCATGTCAAAGGATATTGACGGGTCAAGGTCAACCCGTCTGCGGGGGTTAAAAGACGCATTAAAAAGCTGATTGACCTTTGGAGTACGCGAAGTGTTCTAGAGTGTGACTCGACATTTAGAGGTTCATCTTCTCAGGGAATCAAGCACACTTCGCTTCCGAAAGCATACGGCCTTATAAAAATTCATAAACCGGATAATCCGGTTCGTATAATAGTTTCTGCAGTTAACAGTCCAACGTACTCTCTCGATAAATGCATTTCTAAATTACTTTCGAAACATTCTCCTTTGCCAAAATCTAATATAAAAAATAACCTTGAACTAAAGAATAATTTGAATAAGATGAAATTTCCTCCGAATCACTGTCTGGTATCCTTCGATGTGGTTTCGCTTTTTACAAGTTCGACAAAAGAACTAATTATTTCTGCAATCAAGAATAGATGGAAGTGGCTTTCATGCATTAATTGTATCTCCAAGGAGTTTTATAAACAGTTCTCGGGGGCCCCTATGGGGTTTTGCTCTAGCCCTGTTTCTGCGAACATAGTGTTAGAAGGGCTAGAAACATACAGTTTAAGGGGTTATGACAGGGTTAATATTTACAAAAAATCGATTTTTTTTTATTTGCGTTTTCTGTAGGAAATTTACCATAGAATAAGCTTCCGAAACCCGTTTTTCAATATAACATTTTTTTTAAAAGTTATAAACGTTATAAAAACATGATTTTCAAAAATCGTATATTTTATTCTGAAATTACGATTTCATGTTTTATAAAAGCATACAACTATATTGCTACATATATGTATACTATATATATATATGTACGGCACATTCGAAAAATTTTAAATTTGGCGGTTACCGACCGAGGTACATGGTATTTACAGTGAACGGCACTCTAAGTAGAATTTTGCTTTACCATACGACTAGCAGATTGTTAAAGTTGCTATTTATAATTATCAGTGATTGTTTAACTAAATAATATTCAGTTCTTCAGTTAAGATTATTGTTATAAACTAATAATTTTTACTGAAAATTGTTTAAATATTTTATTTAGTTTCAAATCAAGGTTATAAATAGTGTATTATTGTGAAGTGAAATTCAAAGATTTATTAAAAACAATAAGATGAGTCGTTCAATAAGAAGAAAGCTAGGCTCATCTGCACATGGAAATCGCAGATTTGGACGAAAGAAGAAGAGGCAAAGGATTTTTTATAAAAGTGGACCATCGCCAACACCTATTCTATCTTCAAGAAATGAAGCACCATCTGAAGAAGATCCTTCATCGCCTACACCACCAGAGAGAGAAATGCCACTTCCTTCAACATCTAGTGCAAGATCTCCAACAAGAAGCACTATGCAACCATCCACATCAGGTACATCAGCTACGCAGTTTGTAGAGCCAGAAATTCCTGTATCGAGGTCCAGGCAAAAATTAAAATTAGATTATGTAGAAGCTGGTCCTATACAATATAGGATTTATGACACTTCCTTACTTTTACCAGGCTTGCAAGAATTTCTGGCTTGCAAAAACTGTGGCGGAGATGTCACATTCAATGAAGTTGATATCCGAGGCCTGGGTAGCAAATTATCCATCATTTGCACTAATTGCCACGCTGCTTCCATTGACTCGAGCAGACAGATTGGTCGAAAGCGTAATGCCTTTGAAATCAATAAACGAGTTGTATTGGCTATGAGAGCTCTTGGTCATGGACACACTGGTTTGAAAACCTTTTGTGGAATCATGGACTTTTTACCACCAGTTGCTCATAGTTATTTTGGTTCTTTTTTTCTTTTTTCTATCAAGAAGAAAGAATGTGTGGGACACGTACAGAAGAGGATGGGAACCAGACTTAGAAATATGAAGAAATCTTTGGCTGGCCAAAAGCTGTCTGATGGCGCAGGGATAGGTGGAAAGAACCGTCTGACAGCTCAAAGGATTGACCAACTAACACAATATTATGGCAATGCCATCCGAGGCCATCACCATTCTGTTGATGAAATGTCCAATGCCATCTGGGCGACATTTTATCGCAAATCATTAACAGATAAAGAGCCAACACACCACCTTTGCCCACCAGGATCAGACAGCTGGTGTAAATGGCAAGTTTCCAAAGCCAAGAAGAAATTAAAAAATTTTCACCATCAAGATAGTATTGCTGTGCCAATCATGGAAGCAATCAAGCCAATTTACGAAGACTTGACCCAAGCAGAGCTACTAGAGAGATGCGTTGGAGGCTTCACCTAGAACAGCAACGAAAGCTTCAACCAGTCCATCTGGAAACTCATCCCCAAGGAAAGTTTTAGTGGCCTCACAGTCTTGGAGATTGGAATTTTCATCACAGTTGCTTCCTTCAATGATGGCAAGGCAGGAATACTTGAGGTGATGAAGAGTTTTAATGTTCATCCGGGATCTTCTGCAGTAGACTGAGCCAAGAGTGCAGATGAACAACGTCTTTTCTGGTCAGACAAGAGAGTAATAGAATCAATACTAGAAGCCGGAAAAGCTAAGAGGAATAGGAATAATCCAGATGATGATTCCTACTCAGCTGGGGCATACTAATTTCCCAAACCCACACACAAATATACAATCACCCACTCCTAACCAAAAACTGAAACGAGCACTCACTACAAGTTTAACATCACTTTTTATCAACACAGACACATCACAAAATCCAATGAAAATTAGGTCAGGGCAGAACTAACAGTTTTTCAGTTTTATTTTTTTTGTACATAACCATGCACATGAGGAGCATCTCTACTCATCTCTGGTTATAGTTTAGTCTGCTGCTAGTTACAGCTGATCAGCTGTTCTCTGACCTACTTTTCATTCATCACATCTGGACAAAACCTTCTAGCTTCTAGTGTTTACTTCTGTTCTTTGACTACATGGATGAGGTGCAGCATTTGTAAGTTTATTTTTAACTATTTAGATTTTTTTTAAGATCATTATTAAAAATATATTAACTGAAAGTATATTAAATCATTTTCCATAAAAATTTTCCATACTTTAATTTTCAATTATAAAAATTTTTCAAAAGTTGTAAATTTAATTTTTTAACCTATTTTCACTTAATGCATTTTTTTTTGTTTCAGCATAAGCATTCATATTGAACCTTTTTTGGAAAAATAACTCTCCAGATGTCATCCTCAGAGAGCTACCTTTGGATTATATTTGGGTTAGACGCTGAAAATTATTGGTAAGTACACTTTATATTACGAAATATTAAGTAAAACTTTAAATGCATTTTACTCGGATTTAGTTTTTTCATGATTTTTTTTACTTGCCGCAGGTTTTCAGAGCAATCGGTGGACCAAATGGGTTCAAATTTTGGAGAAACCTTTGGAATAGGTTTCCTCACAAACTAAGCGCAGCAGAGTTGGAAAAAGATAAGTTCAAAGTGAATGTTACGTATGTTTAATGTAACATTCACTATAATTACTAATATTGTCAATAATGTGTGATTAATTGTATTAATTTTGTGTTTTTCAGGAATCTGCTCTGCTTAGTCTGAGACTAGACTTATGGGGAAGATAAACCACTTGGATTCATGAAGATTGATGGTACGGATCCTGAAAATTCTTGCGGCAAGTAAATAAAAATGATGAAAATCATGATTTTTGGTAAGTAAATACCTTTAATTGTTTTGAAATATTACACTCACTTAATGCATATTTTTTATGCATAAGAGTGATGTGTAATACTTATATTTCAAAGGAAAAATATAATTTTTAATGTACCTATATATGTTAATTTTTTACAGCACTAATGATTTTTCTTTTTTTTCAGGTTTTAACCCTGTCATAACCCCTTAAGCATTCTATAGACGAGTGTACCGCTGTTTTGCAGATACGTGGTCAATTGCCTTCTGATTGTTGAAAGGGAGAAGTTAGAATTTGTTTTGGCTACTTTTAATAATTCACAATAAATTGTTACAATTTACCTCTGAAATCGAGACTAACAAAAGTATTAATTTTCTTGGTATTTCTATATTTTATGAACAGAATGGGGATATTTTCACTAATTGGTATAAAAAAAGTACGGCTTCGGCCAGATACATTAATTTCTACTCCCACCACCCTCAAAATCAGAAGGTAGCGATCGTTTACAATCTTCTTGATAGAACGATGTTACTATTAGATCCAAGGTTTCATTAGCAAAATATCGAACATGCAAAAAAGATTCTCATCGCTAATGATTATCCACGTAATTTTATTGAAAAATTCTGTAAAAACGAATTGTGCGCAATCTTGGCCTCTTAGCTGGCAATTTGGAGGGCACAGATTCGGACAGTTCGGGATTGCAGGGTAATAATAATAATAATAATAATAATAATAATAATAATAATAATAATAATACTACGAGAAATAGTTTAAATAATGAAAATAGTGATCTCAGAACCAGAATTGCGGTCTTTCCTTACTAAGAAGGATTTAATTGTAAATTAAATACAGTATTAAAAAAGAATAATAGATTACTAGTAAATAAGATCGATTTAATAAATTTGTCTACTAAATCTGCTGTTGGTGATGCGAGAAACGTGGCTTATAAAATTGACTGTGCCAACTGCGAATCTACTTATATAGGAGAGACATATCGACCTCTGAAAAATAGAGAATCGGAGCATAAGCGTAACATAGCGAAGGGAGACATAACCTCCCCGATTGCAGTTCATGCGATGGAAACTGGACATTCTTTCAATTTTGATAATATTAAAATTGTTGATAAAGTGCCGTCTGCTTGTCGTAGACGGTTTTCGGAAATACTACATATATATTATTTTTATTGCACGCTTAATAGGGCGGAGGACACGTGCCACCTCAAAGCTAGCTACAAGAATGTGATTTCAAATTTAAAGTCGAGCCCACGTAGTGGCAAATAATTTATAATAATTTATAATAATGTTGTAACTGTTTTTCATATGAGTACGGAGGTTGGGTGACGGTAGTACACATGGGAGATGCATAGTTGTCTTTTTTTACATATTTCAAAACGATTTAGGGCTAGGGAATTTTTTACAATTATTAAACTGTAAATAACAAATATATAGACGAAAAAGAAATGAAATTAAAAGTATCAGAGTAGAAGCTTTATAACATATTGTCTTAAATGAAATCAAAATATTCATTTCTTGGATGAACGTTTTATGAAAATAGGTCTAAAATGATCAACATCAACAATTTTACGAATAAATACTTGATTCGATAGAAGGTAGCTCTTAGATATTAAAATTTGAGTTTATTGATACCATGATGAGTTCTGGCCAAACACGTCACACCATGAACTTTCTATCATGAAAGTTAAGTAGCACTAGGCTACGTTCCTACTTGGATGGGTGACCGCAATGAAGTAAATCTCTTAAATTCGAAAAATTCTTTTTTTTATTTTTATCCAAATACTGATGGATAAATTGATACTAATCCACTGTCCAACGCATTTTCCAGAATGTTTTCCGCAATATTAATAGTTATGATTTAATTGCATACATTCCTGCAGATTTCTACAGAAGCGAAATGTATGTACAAGAAAGGTGCCAGCGAAAATGTACATATTTCTGCACAAATTTGTACAGATGTTGATTTTGAAATTCTATTCAAATTGATGTACGTTTTCGTGCAGATATTCTTATACACTTATCTGCAGATAACTCTGCATATATACTTATAGAATTCCCTACATGCTTCTCTATACAATTCACTACAAAATTTTCTACATATTTTTTCCATAAAGGAGGTATAGAAGTATATTATCTGCAAAAATTTTTGTATAGAGATGTTTATATAGGTTTATATAGTCTTTCAAAAATCTACACAAATATTTATAGATTCTTCTACTGGGAGTCTTTACTAATATCTATAGAATATTTGTACAGAGTATTCTACATATACGTGCACAGTTCCATGCACATTATTCTACAAATTTATCTATAGAGTAATCTGCACAGATACATGTATAGTTCCCTGCACAATCCTCTGTACGTTTACCTACATAATATTCTGCAGGTTTTTGTCATAAGGGGATGGTGACTGCATTTAATATTATAAAATGTTAATTAATCAATATAATCGCCTTCTAGGTATAAAAATGACAATTTATTCGAAAGAGTAAAGATCGAAGCTCTTACAACTTTTTCCTGTAAAAAGCTGTCGGTATAATATAGTAATTAATTTTTATTCTACATATTATTTTTCCTATTTAAATACTCATTTATTTGTTTATTTCAACACGATTGGCTTTATTGAGGACAGCCTCGCAGAGAGAGAGAGAGAGAGAGAGAGAGAGAGAGAGAGAGAGAGAGAGATAGCGGGAGCGAGTAAGCAAGGAGCTGTTGACCGATCCCCCCCCCCCTCCCCCGTCGTGCGAGAGTCCGACACGTGCGCGGGCGAAGAGCGATCGGCTCCGAAAGGCCCGAGACGGGCCCGGGCCAAGGGGGACCGATGCGCGGAGAGTGAACGATTGTGTCGGGCAGTTAAGCCTCAGTGCGGCCGCGCGGGATGCGGACCTATTATTAAGAGGGCAGCTAATCCGCTGCGCGGCCGGGAGAAAATCGCACCGATCGCGGAAATGAGCTTATGACTCCCGAAATGGCCGAGGCGATGGTATATGATGGGGCATAAATCACATAAACGGTCGGGAAAAGCAATTGTCGCGGTAAGGCGAGGCGAGCCCGGATACGCGCACGAGCACGGTGTGTATGCAAGTGTGTGGCGAGCCCAGCTACGCGGGCGAGCGCCGTGTGCGTCTGTATGCATGTGCCGGAATATACTTAATTATATATAAGTTAAACTAAACATATTGATCGCTGTAATATTATAATAGAGCAATGTAAGGCTCTCCTCGTTTCATGTATGTAAGTCGTCATCTTAATAACGGAATAGCATGTAAGGATAATAAACAGTAGGAAATAAGGCTACATTACTTAATCCGCGAATAATCATAATTAGTGCTTAAGAGTATGCATGTGATTGATGATTGGGAGCGTAAATGTGTGAGTGCACGAGAGCGACAAAGTGCCAAACCTGTAGGCACGTCGAGTGAATGAGGGGGCGAGCGGACGAAACTGTATAGAGGCAAGATGCGCTCCCCCACCACGAGTGAGAGGAAGGGAAAAGGCATTGCGGGCCGCTTTTCCGGGTTTGAACGAAAAGGTCGGTCAGAATGCCCCGAGCCTCCGAGCTGTGCGCACGTATATAGTCTATAATCTGTGTTGACATATACATATATATAGTTATATCACCATTTACGAATGTATCACTTGTAACGTGGAATTTGCCTCGCCCGTCCGAGGATTCCAGTTAGTGTACAAATTGATTTATTCAACGGCTACTTCTCACTCTCGGGTCCTAGGTTCTGAAAAACGGAAAAACGCGCGGGGAAGAAATGGTAGCAATAGGAATTCGCAAATAAAGAAAACACAATAATTATAGTATAAAACAATAAATTCAGATATATTCTGAAATCTTCACATACAAATAAATACTGGCAACAGAAATATGAATTTAATTAAACACATGGGCCGACAGCCATATAACTAACTCCACAGTCCGGCTGGCGTACCTAAAAGAAAGGGCCGCGAAAATCCTCTACGAAGAATTTATTTCCCACCAAAGGAACAAAATAGAATTCAAAAGGGAAACCGCGATGTGAAACTGAAAAAGTCGGGAAAAGAAAGAGAGATCTCGAATCAAACCGACACGTGCCGAGCGGCAAACCGGCTTTCACCCAAATAAACGAAATAACTTCCACCATGGAAAAATAAAATAGAAATCTCACCAAAATCCACTAATAGTTTCACCCAATATCCTCAATAATCGAACTCCAACAATTCTCCACAGCTCCACCAAAAATCCAAACCAAAAACGACTCCAACGGCCACGAGGCTGGATTAGAATATGGCGTCACCGACTGGCGAACACAAGATCGGAGGGAAAAAAAATCCAAGGTTGTTACCGGTACAAAATCCAGGAACAGAGTGAACGAGGACGACGCTCCGCTCGGGGAAGTAGCAGCGATTTCCCACCTCGCCTCCTTCCTCACGGGAGCGTCGTCCTGGCTGGAAAATTTCCATTGGTCCTGGAAACCTCCAAAATTCGCAATTGGCCTATTTAAACACCACTACTAATTCGTCACTTATCTATGAAATTTCCCAGCGCCCTCTTTTTCTATTCCTAATTTTTCCATTGGCTAATAAATCAATTACCGCCCTCTATATCATTCATCAATATGTAAATTCCGCGCCCCCTTTATTGATCTTAATCAATTAATCAATATCGATAGCCGTAAGGTGGCTCCTTCAATACATAAACTAACAGCCGCGCTAATTTCGAAATCCACAGAATAACTTAAAGAATTAATTGGAAAACAACCTTAATATTTCATGCTATTCAATAATGGAAACCAAACGTTATCTCACTATCCCTCTATCCCCCTATA
Source organism: Philotrypesis tridentata (assembly GCA_018906965.1). Taxonomy (NCBI): domain Eukaryota; kingdom Metazoa; phylum Arthropoda; class Insecta; order Hymenoptera; family Pteromalidae; genus Philotrypesis; species Philotrypesis tridentata. Next base: position 137,066 of record JACCIB010000084.1, read on the forward strand.
CTAATGTAAAGAGAAAACCTCTATATTGAACATATATCGATCGCCCGGGAGCAGGCGCCCTCTCGATCAATCAATAACGGCCGATAATGAAGAACGCTCTCCCGCGCCGCATACTCTCTCGCTTTATCCAGCACACGCTCATCTCCCACTCTCGCCAACTTCTCTCTCCCGCGCACGCCGACTCTCTCTCTCTCTCTCTCTCTCTCTCTCTCTCTCTCTCACGCTCACACTCACGCCCGCCCCTCTACACGCAGCCGCATGCATGTAACTGCGTGCGCGCTGCCGTCTCGTTTCCTGCCGTGCCCCCTCCCGAGCGCCGACGTGCTGCGCAGGTGTGACTCGGGAGCTCACATCCTGCGCTCCGCACGCGGTCGGTTAGAGGCAACTCCTGCGAGCTCCACCGAGCGCTGGCTCCGCTACATGGCCTGTCATTGTGCCGAGAGTGAGTCAGCTGGCCGCAATAAATAATCACGACGCAGCAATATTTATTGCTACGTCGCACACTAAATAAACTGGAAATCACCCCACCATACATCTCCACCTCACCCCAACAGGCTTTTTCTAAAAGAAACTTTGTTATATTCGCGCACTGATTTTAATTACAACCGCGACGATGCGGGGGAGAGCGCGCGATTCGTAAAAGGCTTTGCAATTTGTTTAATCAAACTTGGCGAAACTTGAGTATATGTAATATATGTTAATTTATCAAAATTATTAGCTTGGACCTTTGGTGATTGTCTCGGTCTATCGTACCCAATTAAATGTCTGAATCTGCTAGTTTGTTGTGTTAAAAATCGGTGCAGAAAGAAGTAGCCCTGGCTAGATAATATTGACGCTGTAATGCAACCAATGGACCTGCTGCAGCAACAACTCGAATACAAGATAGATTGGTACTCGGGATGTAGACGGGGAATTCAACGAGAAGAAATATCCCAAAAAATGCACTACTTATTTGCACAAATATTCTGCCAAATGAAATACTTTATTTGATGACTCTACGTTTAAATTCAAATACAAAACGAAAATGCCACTCAGGTTTCTAAATGAAAACTTATTACTTACAGGGGAAAATACGACTACTTAGCTCGAAAGCTCAAGACGCTCTGCCGGAGGGCGCGCAATTATGCATGGGAGAGAACGCGTCACTCTCTCTTCCACTAATTGTTCTTTTCTCTCCCCCATCCCACTCCTTGCTTCATTAGCTACTTCGCTTTCTCTTGCGCTCATGGACTTGAGGTGAATTCCGGCAGTGCATGGGAGGGCGAAGCACTCGATCAGCGTTTCGAGGGATGGCGAAGAAATAACCTTATCGCTTTGCCTTTGTCTCGGTTTGGCGACAGTTTGGCGCATATATTTCTACTCTTAAATCTATGCGTTACGCGACGTTGCAAATTTTGTATTTCGGCATCGGCATATAAAACTTGAAAATATGACTTACTAATTGATTTTTATTTTTGAAAAATATTCACTTCCTTGTAAACTTATTTTATTCTAGAAAAAATTAATTAAATAATCTCAATAATTTTAGAATTGTTATGTATGGGGTGCGGGTACTTGAAGGAAGACAAGTCCAGTTGGATTCAACTCTTCTATTGCCGTTCTAATGAGGAGAGCTCTGCTCTAGTCTGTAGTCGCTGGTGATCTGCCCGCGAATCCTAGGTTACGACAAGTCGGAGGCTGCCGTCTCATGCACAAAGTATAAGCTTGTCTGCACGCAAAATGAAAAATAATTATTGTGGAATGCATAGACGTGGCGATCGGCTCCCCCAATTTTATCTATATCCCTTCTGATTTGCGCGCTCTCATTCTTGGCTTTCTTTTTTTCTATGCATCGCAGCTAGCGTAAGTGTGGTCGTACGTCGCTCGTGTGGTGTGTATTTGCGCCAGCGTACTTTGTCTACGCTAAGCCTCATCGCTGGGATTGCGTGCCTGCTGAAGCTGCGTTCGGATTTATGACGATAGGTATTGCACCTAAGGCGGGGCTGACGCTATAGTTTGCTTTGGTGTGTTTTGCTGTGGAACTTTCTTTTAATTCCTGCTTGATGACTAAGAACGTGCTATTTAAGATAATAGTGCCATAGTGTTTGTGCATTGTAATAGTAATTCCGGGAAAAAAATTTTTTAACTGGTCATTTTGGCAATTTTGTTTTACTACTCTATTATTTTAAATAGCTCACCAAAAATTTTCTTTTGCATGTCGTGTCGTAAATTAATTTAAAATAACTACCTCGCGCGCGACTAGTACACCATGCGACTGGAGCTGCCATTCGCTGTTCCGCGCTATTTCTTCTTGCTAGTTCGTGAGTGTGGGAATAGCAGCTGGTGCGTCTAGTTTGACGGCTAAATTTGGACACTGGAGCAAAGCATGAGCTAAAGTCGCCCCTTTTATCGTTTTGCTCTTTTCGTCTCACTATTCTTATGCCTTTACCAATAACGATTAACGAAAACGAATTTGCAGTCGATCATGCTGGTCTACCATATCAACCTAGTCAACCGCAGCCGAGTTATGTATGCGCTAATTTCAGTGAACGCCACTACTACGTCCCACCCGGTTACAAATACCACTCCGCCATGTGTTCTCTGATGCATATTTATGTGAGTATCCACGATCTTTCCGTAGTTTTGTGTTCTTCCGCCCCGGCTTTATAATTTATTTACCATATGTTTCTTTGTTTTAGTTAAGAACCCGGCGTGTCAACGCTTCGTCCTTACCGAGGTGCTATACCTCCTGCTGCCTGTTACGTGGTCCACGAGATCGAATGTTCCGGTGGGGAAATAAGTTTGTTCCATGCATGGTCAATTCGCTGGCCTTGTGATTTTATTTGATTTTAACGCAATTTCGTTGTCGGTTACAGCTCGTCAACACCAACGTCTCAAGGACTGGGCCCGTTGGCAGACCAAAGAACCGTTTGACCATGACAGACTATGAAGATGTAACGTCCCAGGTCCATTAATTTATTAATTAATGAATCTTTTGGCCAATTTGAAGAAATCTTAAATTATACAAAAAGATTAAAGAAAATTCTTAAAGATGCAAACTACTACCTAAATAGGTAGAATTTTGCTAGAACCTACAGGTTTTTGCTAGAATGGCTTTTGTACGAAAATTACTTGACATTTTATACGAAAATTAAAGTAACGAACCAAGGTAATTATCAAAAAATCGTCAGTAAAGAAAATTCATATTCAGATAGTTATAGCAATGTAGAGTCAGATGAAGATTTAAGTAAAAACTTTCTTGTGCTGTCTTTCTCGGATTTTTCTTAGGATAGTGAATGAGACAAACATAGTCAAGGAAATTCAGCAAGGGATTTCTGTATAATGGTATTGGAGAATAATACCAAGCAGGATTTCCATTTGGAGGAAGATGGTAGGTTTTTACCAGATAAAAAAGTAAATGGGACATATTATTACAAATTAATATTTGACTCAGAAGTGAAGAACGAAAATATATTTTATGATTATTTAAAGTACGATTTGAAGTCTTCAAATTGGGAAAAGAATAATCTAAATTATATGAAGAAAGAAATTCAAAAATTTTAATAGAAAAAGTACAATATATAAAATCCATAGATAATACTAGAGTTTTGTAACAATATTCCACTTTTTATGAAGAAAATAAGTATTTAGAATTTTGTTTCAGTAAGAATTGTGGATGAATATAATTATTCTGAAAGTAGGAAAATATTCAAACAAAGATTATGTTATATAGTAAAGTATATTTCGTTGAAAATACGAAGATTTTTATCAATTTTTGGGCGTGAAGTCAAAGTTAAAAATAATAAACTGAATAAGAATTATTAAGACGTGTCTGAAGGGGTTCGACACTCCTCTAGTTTAGAATTATGCAACCTTATAAATAAACCTTATGAAGATAGAAAGACAGTAGAATCCAATATTGTTAAGACAAAAATGCTTAGAGGAAATAAAGAATTCATTCCGGCTAGTAAAATTTGTGACTTTGTAAATTAAGTTGATTTATGTAGAATAAAAAATTGATGCGTCTCTTCGAGCCAAGTTGTTTATTTTAAATGCCAGACGTTTCGGGATATTTGTATCCCCTCTTCAGTGGCTATATAACGTTTAAAATTACAAGGTTTATTACAAAAATAATATTAAGTTAAGTAAAATTGAAAATTGTACAATTAGACATAATTACCTAATTAGCAAAACAACTTCTGTGTTTTTACATTATTAGGAAACGGACCAAAAAGGTTAATCGCATATGGCGCTATAAATATAAATTTAAATTTAACCCAAAGTTTGCAAAAGAACTATTACAAAAAATTTTTTAAAAAATAACTTACGGCCTAGACTCGAGAATTTTATTTAACAGAACGGATTCCCCGGTGCCAAGGTGGTAATGCGGCACCGGTCGAGGCGAGACGTCAACTAATGTCTCTACAAAAATCGGCCCATATATATTCCGCAATACATACATTAGATGTACTAATACTTAGAAATATTATTATAATGCAAACCGCATCAACGACGGATACCTCGAGCTTCATACATATACCAAGAACGAATACCACATTGGAGGTGGCACGTTAATACTCAAGTAGCAGGACGGGGGGCCCGCGCCGCAACGTAAGAAGCGCTCCTGCCATGACTATATGACTATATAGTATACAGTATGGACGGAGCGTTGCTACGGCAACCCGGTCTCCCCGACCTCCCACTGGGCTGTTCCGCTCCGGCTCGCCAGCCAATCACTATTGAGCATGTGTTGGCTGAGTTGAAGAGAGCGCGAAGCGGTATGCCACCTCTCACTGCGTGCTATGCTCCTGATACAGTCTGCTCGCCACCGAGTCTCCGCAGTCGCATTATTTACAATTAAAATTTATTCGGACTATTTTTTAGGTTTGATATAACATTTTTATAACTCGCTTTGAGGCGGCACGTATCCTCAGCCCTATTAAGTGTGCCATCAAAAAACTGAATGTGTAGCATTTCTGAGAACCGTCTGCGGAACATAGACGGTTCTCTATCTATTATTTTAATATTGTTAAAATCGAAATTGTGTCCAGTTTCCAATGCATGTACTGCGAGAGGGGAGTTGAGATCCCTTTTCTCTATATATCTTTTATGTTCGTATTGCCTGGTTTTTAACGGTCGATACGTTTCTCCGATATACGTAGATTCGCAATCGGAGCAATCGATTTTATATACGACATTTCTCGTGTCTCCCACAGCAGTAGGATCTTTACCAAGTTTTATAAATTTATTGAACTTATCAGTAACACTATTAATCAGACTCATGTCATTTCGTTTTAAAACCGATTTTAATTTTTCGTTAAACCCTTCGTAGTAAGGGAACACCGCATATCCTCTTCTAGAGTTAGAGTTATTGTTATGTGAGTATAAATTACTTTCAATTATCCCTTCTGAAGAGGCCCTTGAAAGGCTCAGGTTGCGAGCAATCCGTTTTTTACTAAATTTCTCTATAAAATCTGGAGGATAGTCGTTCGCTATGAGAATTTTTTTCGCTTTTTCGATGTTTTCACAGTGAAACCGCGGATCGGACAACAATATCGCCCTATCAAATAAATTGTACATTATTGCTATCTTCTGGTTTTTTGGGTGGTGAGAGAAATAATTTATGTATCTTGATGACGCTGTATTTTTTTGAAACCAATTCGTAAAAATATTGCCACTTGAATCATGAATAATAGAAATGTCGAGAAAATTTATACTATTATTTACTTCAATTTCGTGAGTAAATTGAAGGGAGTTATTATAGCTATTAAATATAGATAACACAAGTTCAATCTTATCTCTATCCAAAACCAAAAGACAGTCATCCACGTATCTGTAAAAAAGTCGAACGCTAGATTTTGCAATACCCAGACAATGATCCTCGAGATCCTCCAGAACCATATTCGCAAAAACAGGGCTCGAACAGAATCCCATCGGAGCGCCTGAGACTTGTTTATAAAATTTGCCATCGAAAACAAGATACGTACAGTCGAGAAGAATTTTTATACCATCCATAAATTCGCTCTTCGACATACAATTCATACACGAGAGCCATTTCCATCTCTTTTCAATCGACAATATAATCGCATCTTTTGGCAAACTCGAAAACAACGAAACAACGTCGAAGGACACAAAACATTGCTGATCAGAAATATTTATATTAGTGAGGTTACTTTTTAGTTGTGTACTATTTTTTATATGAGAAGCTGGTAAAGGAAAATGTTTCGTTAATAAGACGGATATGCATTTATCAAAAAAATAAGTAGGGCTATTAATTGCTGAAACTATAATTCTTACAGGATTGTTTGGTTTATGAATTTTTATTAGGCCATAAGCTTTCGGCAGCGATGTGTGCTCGATGCCCTTGGAAGAAAGACCTCTAAAAGCCTCGTCGCACTCTAGAACGCCCCGTGCACTCCAAAGGTCAATGAGTTTTTTTATCCGCTTTTTTATCCCTGCAGCAGGGTTAACTTTAACCAGTCTATAAAATCTCTCGTCGCTGAGGGCCTCATTAACCTTAGAGATATACACGTTTCGATCCACCACTACCGTAGCATTGCCCTTGTCTGCTCTAGTGAAAAATAGATCGGGATTGTTTTTTAAAAACTGTTTTGTAAGTCTAATATTGTATGACATAATACGTTCATGATAAGGCACATGCGTCTTATTTTTAATTTGAGAATTTAATATGGAAATGACTCCATCTCGCAGTCCTCCGTCTATGTTTCGATTGAACGCATATACATTCTCCAGGCTTTTTAAAATCTCAATAGCTTGCTTGAATTGAAAATCTGTGTTAAAATTGAATTTTTCTCCCATGGACATCACCTTCTTTACAAAATCCGGAAGCTGCGAATCAGTAAGATTCACAAGCCATTTTTCTCTTAATTGTACAATCTCCGCATGGTTAAAATTATAGTCAAAACTGTCAATATTTTCCTTACGAGGATTCAACTTATTGCCATGCGGACGGACCGGGAGGTCATATTCATGAGAGCGTGTATACACACTAGACAGGTCGGATATTTTTTTCTTGTATTTGTAATTTAATTTATTTTTATAAGTTATTAAGGAAATTTCAGAAAACTCTAAAACCAGCTCAGAAAAATGCTCGGAAGTCAAACTCTTAATGTTACTAATAGTGTGCAATCTTGTTTTGTTTAAAAAAGTTTTATGTGTGTTACAGTCTATTATTTCTAGTTTTAAAAGCTTCTTATGTAAATTATTTATACAATTCTGGAATTTTCTAGTTGCAAATTTACTGTAAAAATATCTGCGCACGCCCATCCTGGAGATATGTTTCGGTACAAAGTCTTTGCTACGACACTCTAATAAGAACTTTAGTTGGCACGCGCATTTTTGAGCCTCGCGTTGTACCTTTATGAATTTACTAACTAGATGTTTCACCGTGGTGGAATAATTGTACGAAATAAATTTAAAAAATTCTCTAATGTTTTTGAATTCCGTTATACTAATACTTCTACTATTATTATTGTTGTTGTTGCTGAGAAAGACACGACTGTCGGTTTCAAAACTTAGCTGCTGTTCTGTGTCCCCCTCGGTCGTTGACTTCTCCTCGTGTCTGTTGTTCTTCTCGGTCAGTGCTCCCGATGGTGTAGGCAGTAGCGGCGAGAACGATGTATTGCTCGCCGGAGCACAAGTAGGACCCGTATGTCTTAACCTTGTCGCTGATCTTGATGATACTTTAGGCATGATTCGTGACGCAATGCCCAAATTTGTTTAATAATGAATCTATCGCTCGATGATGGAATAGGTAGAATAAAAAATTGATGCGTCTCTTCGAGCCAAGTTGTTTATTTTAACAACAACAATAATAATAGTAGAAGTATTAGTATAACGGAATTCAAAAACATTAGAGAATTTTTTAAATTTATTTCGTACAATTATTCCACCACGGTGAAACATCTAGTTAGTAAATTCATAAAGGTACAACGCGAGGCTCAAAAATGCGCGTGCCAACTAAAGTTCTTATTAGAGTGTCGTAGCAAAGACTTTGTACCGAAACATATCTCCAGGATGGGCGTGCGCAGATATTTTTACAGTAAATTTGCAACTAGAAAATTCCAGAATTGTATAAATAATTTACATAAGAAGCTTTTAAAACTAGAAATAATAGACTGTAACACACATAAAACTTTTTTAAACAAAACAAGATTGCACACTATTAGTAACATTAAGAGTTTGACTTCCGAGCATTTTTCTGAGCTGGTTTTAGAGTTTTCTGAAATTTCCTTAATAACTTATAAAAATAAATTAAATTACAAATACAAGAAAAAAATATCCGACCTGTCTAGTGTGTATACACGCTCTCATGAATATGACCTCCCGGTCCGTCCGCATGGCAATAAGTTGAATCCTCGTAAGGAAAATATTGACAGTTTTGACTATAATTTTAACCATGCGGAGATTGTACAATTAAGAGAAAAATGGCTTGTGAATCTTACTGATTCGCAGCTTCCGGATTTTGTAAAGAAGGTGATGTCCATGGGAGAAAAATTCAATTTTAACACAGATTTTCAATTCAAGCAAGCTATTGAGATTTTAAAAAGCCTGGAGAATGTATATGCGTTCAATCGAAACATAGACGGAGGACTGCGAGATGGAGTCATTTCCATATTAAATTCTCAAATTAAAAATAAGACGCATGTGCCTTATCATGAACGTATTATGTCATACAATATTAGACTTACAAAACAGTTTTTAAAAAACAATCCCGATCTATTTTTCACTAGAGCAGACAAGGGCAATGCTACGGTAGTGGTGGATCGAAACGTGTATATCTCTAAGGTTAATGAGGCCCTCAGCGACGAGAGATTTTATAGACTGGTTAAAGTTAACCCTGCTGCAGGGATAAAAAAGCGGATAAAAAAACTCATTGACCTTTGGAGTGCACGGGGCGTTCTAGAGTGCGACGAGGCTTTTAGAGGTCTTTCTTCCAAGGGCATCGATCACACATCGCTGCCGAAAGCTTATGGCCTAATAAAAATTCATAAACCAAACAATCCTGTAAGAATTATAGTTTCAGCAATTAATAGCCCTACTTATTTTTTTGATAAATGCATATCCGTCTTATTAACGAAACATTTTCCTTTACCAGCTTCTCATATAAAAAATAGTACACAACTAAAAAGTAACCTCACTAATATAAATATTTCTGATCAGCAATGTTTTGTGTCCTTCGACGTTGTTTCGTTGTTTTCGAGTTTGCCAAAAGATGCGATTATATTGTCGATTGAAAAGAGATGGAAATGGCTCTCGTGTATGAATTGTATGTCGAAGAGCGAATTTATGGATGGTATAAAAATTCTTCTCGACTGTACGTATCTTGTTTTCGATGGCAAATTTTATAAACAAGTCTCAGGCGCTCCGATGGGATTCTGTTCGAGCCCTGTTTTTGCGAATATGGTTCTGGAGGATCTCGAGGATCATTGTCTGGGTATTGCAAAATCTAGCGTTCGACTTTTTTACAGATACGTGGATGACTGTCTTTTGGTTTTGGATAGAGATAAGATTGAACTTGTGTTATCTATATTTAATAGCTATAATAACTCCCTTCAATTTACTCACGAAATTGAAGTAAATAATAGTATAAATTTTCTCGACATTTCTATTATTCATGATTCAAGTGGCAATATTTTTACGAATTGGTTTCAAAAAAATACAGCGTCATCAAGATACATAAATTATTTCTCTCACCACCCAAAAAACCAGAAGATAGCAATAATGTACAATTTATTTGATAGGGCGATATTGTTGTCCGATCCGCGGTTTCACTGTGAAAACATCGAAAAAGCGAAAAAAATTCTCATAGCGAACGACTATCCTCCAGATTTTATAGAGAAATTTAGTAAAAAACGGATTGCTCGCAACCTGAGCCTTTCAAGGGCCTCTTCAGAAGGGATAATTGAAAGTAATTTATACTCACATAACAATAACTCTAACTCTAGAAGAGGATATGCGGTGTTCCCTTACTACGAAGGGTTTAACGAAAAATTAAAATCGGTTTTAAAACGAAATGACATGAGTCTGATTAATAGTGTTACTGATAAGTTCAATAAATTTATAAAACTTGGTAAAGATCCTACTGCTGTGGGAGACACGAGAAATGTCGTATATAAAATCGATTGCTCCGATTGCGAATCTACGTATATCGGAGAAACGTATCGACCGTTAAAAACCAGGCAATACGAACATAAAAGATATATAGAGAAAAGGGATCTCAACTCCCCTCTCGCAGTACATGCATTGGAAACTGGACACAATTTCGATTTTAACAATATTAAAATAATAGATAGAGAACCGTCTATGTTCCGCAGACGGTTCTCAGAAATGCTACACATTCAGTTTTTTGATGGCACACTTAATAGGGCTGAGGATACGTGCCGCCTCAAAGCGAGTTATAAAAATGTTATATCAAACCTAAAAAATAGTCCGAATAAATTTTAATTGTAAATAATGCGACTGCGGAGACTCGGTGGCGAGCAGACTGTATCAGGAGCATAGCACGCAGTGAGAGGTGGCATACCGCTTCGCGCTCTCTTCAACTCAGCCAACACATGCTCAATAGTGATTGGCTGGCGAGCCGGAGCGGAACAGCCCAGTGGGAGGTCGGGGAGACCGGGTTGCCGTAGCAACGCTCCGTCCATACTGTATACTATATAGTCATATAGTCATGGCAGGAGCGCTTCTTACGTTGCGGCGCGGGCCCCCCGTCCTGCTACTTGAGTATTAACGTGCCACCTCCAATGTGGTATTCGTTCTTGGTATATGTATGAAGCTCGAGGTATCCGTCGTTGATGCGGTTTGCATTATAATAATATTTCTAAGTATTAGTACATCTAATGTATGTATTGCGGAATATATATGGGCCGATTTTTGTAGAGACATTAGTTGACGTCTCGCCTCGACCGGTGCCGCATTACCACCTTGGCACCGGGGAATCCGTTCTGTTAAATAAAATTCTCGAGTCTAGGCCGTAAGTTATTTTTTAAAAAATTTTTTGTAATAGTTCTTTTGCAAACTTTGGGTTAAATTTAAATTTATATTTATAGCGCCATATGCGATTAACCTTTTTGGTCCGTTTCCTAATAATGTAAAAACACAGAAGTTGTTTTGCTAATTAGGTAATTATGTCTAATTGTACAATTTTCAATTTTACTTAACTTAATATTATTTTTGTAATAAACCTTGTAATTTTAAACGTTATATAGCCACTGAAGAGGGGATACAAATATCCCGAAACGTCTGGCATTTAAAATAAACAACTTGGCTCGAAGAGACGCATCAATTTTTTATTCTACCTATTCCATCATCGAGCGATAGATTCATTATTAAACATAAGTTGATTTATCTTATAGTCTGAGCGTTAACATTCCTACGAATTATTTATGATACTTTTCAAATAATTTAAAATTGTAGTTTGAAATCTTTGATGAATTTAGAGTTTGGTATATTATTCTTATATTGTCAATAAATTATCTAAGTATACTTACGTTAAAATATGAGAGATACTTACCTTATAATCAGCGATTGTCTTTTACGTGAAATTTACTTAGATCTATAAACAACAGATTTTATATTACACTATTACGACAGAAGTGACGCGTCGCTTGGTCACCACGGTTGTTGCACCGCGTTAGCGAGAGGTCGGGAGATTTGAATCACAGGGGGAACTGTGTTGTTAGGGCCAAACTTGCGTGATCGGGAACGTCAGAAGTTAAGTCGAATGAAGAATTACACTCGAGGTGACTAATATGATTGACTTGCACTTTTAAATCTATGTAAAATTCTCACCTTTTCCTATTACTTCGAGACTGCAACGGTAGAATACAATTCGACCAAAAATCCCAACGATGAGAGTTCCGAAGGTGCTTCCTCTCGGGTGGCTCGTTGCTAAAATGCTTGAAGAACGCTGACTGTACGGCTCTGGTACCGAGTGGATTGGGTGAAGGAGTGAAATAATTCAAAACTGACCGAAATAGAGTTGAACTCGATTTATTACCGACTAAAAAATATATAATAATGCAGAAATATTCAAGAAATACAAAGGCCACGTGGACAACTAAGTTGAATTGTACTTTGAAATTTAATGTGCGACTGCTCTCGGTCAAAGCTAGAGGCGCACTAAGGAGGGCTTGCCAAAGCTTATGGGAGAGAGAGCGTCACATTCTCTCCCACTTAATTATTCGTACCTCTCCCCCATCCTTCTCCACGCTTCATTAGCGTCTTCGCCCTCTCTCACACTCATTAGACTCGGTGTGGAGTCTAGCGTGCGGGAAGGGCGAAACGCTTGGTCAGCGCTTAGAGGAATGTAGGAGAGGACCTAGTGTGGCTGTCGTAAGATTTTGCGAACGCGTACTTCTTTGTACGCGTATTGCTATGGAATTTTTCCGTTGGTTATGCGACGCTGCCAAGCGGATTTGCACGTCGACAGCGGCAGATAACATCTTCCCCCCTTTGGAAGTTTTGCCGCCCCGGTAAACGGTTGTGTCGAATTCAGGGTGGGTTCGGGTGGGTTTGTTTATGCGACCCTGGTTAGGGTTTGTTTGTACCTGTTGATTGTTTGTTTGCCCTTGATTTGTTCCTACTAAAGATTGTATTTGCATTTTTGTTAGTCTTAATACTAGGGGACACTGGGGTCAACGGAATATTACATTTTATATGTAGTAAATGTGGATTGTTATTCCAATATTTTTTCGTGCTAATTTACGTATTATAAAATGATAATGATTTAAATTTTTCAAAAATAGACGGTTTAAATTGATATTATATATAGAAATGGTAAACAAAAATTGTTCAAAATTACACAGTTTTGATAGTATATACTTGAGGTTAATTTAAGGTAACGTATAAAAATAAAAAAAGTTAAAGTTCAAAAATGTCACATGTATTGTGGCATTCTACCAAGTGTTGCTTGTAGAATTTTAACGGGATCAACCTCCCGCATCGAGTGTGTATCTTTGCGGTGATCTTTTTATATTCTGCGCAGAATCTTTTTGCGGATTCCCTGATTGCTCTTCTTGCTTCCTGTTGTGTTTGATATGTTATGTATCCGTTGTGGGTGTTTATTATGAGTTCATGATTTTGGTCGATTCAGACAAAATTCTTGTGTACAATGGTTCCAAACCGTTGGAAGCGATGCTCTGCTTCAGAAATGTCATGGTCACTTGGTGTTTTTGCTCTCACCGTATAGTTGTCTAGCTTTTCAGGATCTATTTTTTCTGAGAGTTTGTGTCCCCAATTTGGTGTATATATTCTTCTATAATTTTCCATACCGTCCATTGCGTGCCTTGACGACTCAAAATTAATGAATATCGTTTCTTTGTCGCTGTTTGTGTTGGGTCTGACTTTTTTAAATCTTGTTATTATCCCGAAACCAGAGAAATGTTCGAACATTTCTTTCATGTTGTGGTTGGGATCGAGGAGGATGTGTAGCTGGGAATAGTTGTTCTCTTGTTTAACATCGACAAGTCCGTCCTCGTCGATCCATTGTTCTCTTCTGCACAGGTCTTGATAGTCGTTGTCGAGCAATGGGTTTTTATATTCGGCTATCATAGCCTCGTCGCGTTGCATTGTATTTTTGCTTATCAATTGACATTTACCCTATTTCTGCAGTAGTTTTGCGGCTTCCAGCTCGTCGCCTTCATATGTAACTATGTGTTTGTATTTATTTGGGTTGCAAAAAAGCATGATTCTGAGCCGCTCATCCGGTACGTACTGCGAGCTTGGTGGTGGCAGCGTTGGATTTTCCGGTAATGCCCTTGCTACCAATTCTTCAACTTGTTCAGTTGGTTGATCATCATTCCCATTGGTGATGTTCGTGTCATTTTCTTTATTTTCCAATGGGTTGTTAGAATCTGTTGCGTCTGAGATGTTTGTTTGTTCTCGGATGTTTTCACCGGATTGGTGATGCGCCAATCGCTCCTCTACATTTCCTCTTTTATTTGCTTCAATTCTCAATGTTCATTCTTCATTCTATATATAAATCTTTTTTGAGGATACTTTTTTCTTGTATTCTATTATAACTATTCCCCATGTTACTGCTGATGTCGTTTTAGTGTAGATATCCAACACCTCTTGGATTTCTTCGAATTGCTTGATATACTCGAGTAACTCTGTTACTACGTTGTGAGGTGTGTACCTCAACGTTACGATTGTGTCATTGTCTGTGCTGATCGTGACATGGTGAATGTAGATGTTGGATTCAACCATCTGTAACAACACAAACAATAAAAATTGTCTACGTTAGTGTGTGCGCGGGTCTTTTATATTATTATCGAGATTTCCGCTTCATGCAGAGCGAGTTAGTTAAGGGGTTATGCCTGAGTTAAATTCGTCAAAAAATCGATTTTTTTTTTATTGACTTTTTTCATAGGAAATTGTCTGTAGAATACGATGCTGAAGTCCCTTTTGCCCAAAAAAATTGGGTAGAAAGCTACAGACCAAAAACTGAAGGCGTGCGAATAGCTCATTTTTAAAAAATCGTAATTTTCGCGTTTTTATTTGTCAGTGCTGTGTTACTGAACATGATTATTTTTCGAGCTTTTAATGCTTCTCATGCATAATATTTGTGTGTAAAATACAATAAAAATATCTATTATGCAATTAGAATTCATTAAAAGATATTAATAAAATGAGCAAAATTATGCAATATTAAAAATTTGCAAATTGCTTAATTTCATATTTTCCTCTGTTTCGTTTATTTAAATTAATAATTTATTTTTAAAAAAGCATTTTATTATTTATTATGCTTTATAAAAAATTAATTAGACGCAAATATTCGTCAATGAATAAAATTATGCAAAAAACGAATTTTGAATTTGGGCTTACCGACGGGGCCGCGCGATATTCTTTCAAAAAGGCTATTCATATAGATACCTGTTTTACCGTATGATTGAGAATTCAAGAGCGCAAAAACACTTGCTTTGAATTTTCATATCTACTTTTATTCTGCATTGCTCAATATTATTACATAATTTATTTTATAATATTGATAGCATTTGTAGTTAAAAAGTAGAGTAAGTGAGAGTGATTTGTGATCAAGATGAGTCCAGACTCAAGACATAGAGTTCCAGGATTATCTGACAGAAAAAGAAGGTTTGGAAGAAGAAAGAGAAGACCCAAGATTTTTCATCAAAAACAGCAATGGGAAGTTTCGACAACAGCACCAGTACCAGTATCAGCATCAACATCTTTATAAAAACCAGAATGAGCAACAGCAATCACTTCAGCACGTACGCCTGATACAGTTCCTTCGTCATCCAGGGCACGGAGTCCAAGATCTGCTGTGCAAGCTTCATCAGGTACTTCAGCATCATTTATACAGCCAGAAATTCCTGTGTCTAGGTCTAGACAAAAATTAAAATCAATTTATGTAGAACCGAGTGGAATTCAGAATAAAATCTTTGACATTTCTTTGCTTCTGCCAGGATGACAGGAGTTTCTGGCTTGTAAAGCTTGTGGCGGATGCATCAAATTTGATGAAGTTGATGTACGAGGTCTTGGTAGCAAGCTATCCATCACCTGTACATCATGTAACGCAGTTGCTTTCATTGACTCCAGCAGAAAAGTTGGAAAACAAAGTAACGCTTATGAAGTGAACAAGCGTGCAGTTATAGCCATGAGAATTCTTGGTCATGGGCACACTGGTTTGAGCACTTTATGTGGAGTAATGGATTTTTCTACTCCAATCTCTCACAGTAATTTTGACAAAATTAATCAAGACTTGAAAGATGCAAGCTTGATTACAGCTAAAGAGTCGATGAAAGCAGCTATGCAGGAAGATTGCAGTACGGAAAATCAAGAAGATGATCGCCAAACTATATCAGGCGATGGTAGTTGGAGGAAACGAGGACATTCATCCCTACAAGGCGTTTCAACACTAATACGCCATGCCAATGAAAAGGTGATTGATGTTTCTCCGAAGCAATCCTTTTGCCTAGCCTGCGAGAAACGACCAGAAGAGGATACAGCACAGTACAAGGATTGGTATGAAGCCCACCGAGAAAAGTGTTCTGCCAATCACGAAGGAAGCTCTGGCAAGATGGAAGTGGATGGCATCGTCGAAATGTTCCAGCGATCCGAGTCCATCCATGGTGTAAGGTACGGAAATTACATTGGAGACGGAGATTCAAGAGTCTTCAAAGCACTTTCCGATGCCAAACCCTATCAAAACTTCACCATCACGAAGAAGGAGTGTGTAGGACACGTTCAGAAGGGGATGGGTTAGAGGTTCAGGAACCTGAAGAAAAGCTTGGCCGGCACAAAACTAACAGATGGCTTGGGCATTGGTGGAAGAAACGGTCTAACTGCTCAAAGGATTGACTAGTTGACGAAGTACTATGGCAATGCCATCCGATGCCATAGTAATTCTGTTGATGAAATGAGAAATGCCATATGGGCAACATTTCATCACAAAAAATCTACAGATGAAGATCCAACTCACCACCTTTGCCCGCAGGGATCAAGATCTTGGTGCAAGTGGCAGAAAGCCAAGGCGAACAACAACTTGAAAAACTTCCACACTGGAGATAGTATTCCTGCTGCCATCATGAACGCAATTGAACCGATTTACGAGGACTTGACGAAGCCAGACTTGCTTGAGAGATGCATTGGAAGCTTCACGCAAAACAGTAATGAAAGTTTCAATCATTCTGTTTGGAAGCTCATCCCGAAGCATAGTTTCAGTGGTCTGACAGTCCTCGAAATTGGTGCCTACATCGCAGTCACTTGCTTCAATGAAGGTAAAGCAGGACTGCTTGAAGTCATGAGGAAGTTCAGCGTGTATCCAGGATCCTCTGCAGTCAATTGGGCCAAGCTTCAGGATCAGGAGCGACTTCTCTTGTCCGACAGAAGAGAACTACACTCAGCACTTCAAGCACGACGAGCCATGGAATTGTTTGTAAAGTAAGTATAGATATATAATTGTTTAAAAATATGTAAAATTACAATTAATATATATATATACTTTAAGTAGGAATAAGAATTTTTTTAATATTACTTATAAATAATTTTTTTTTGCTTAATAACTAATAATTTATTTTTTGCAGATTTAACACAGGCATAACCCCTTAAGCTATTGGTTCGCATGATTAGTTACTTATTATTTGTATTTTGTGTAGTGTATTGTGTCTGTGTGTGTGGGATCACTCAAGAATACGTTTGTGTACGTATGGTCGTTCTTTTGCTGTGTGTTTTTATTGAGACACGTTGAGTATGTCGTCCGTATACTCGATGTTCCATTTCTCTTTTTTCTCGTTATCTTGTTTTTCTTGTTTTTCTATTTCTTCATCCCAGTCTTCTAGTTCTTCTGTAACTGTTGAGGGGTTGATTTTATCTTGTTTTTCCTGTGTTTCTTGGTTGTCCTCGTCCTCGTTTATGTGGAGCTCCGAGTTGAGGTTAATTATTAGACCTTTTTTTTCATCATTTTTTAGTTCTACTTTTTCTTTGTTGGCCATTCTCATCTTTTGAGTCATTTCTTCGTCCTTTCGTTGCCACTTTGGGATTGGTACTCTAAATTTGCGGCATGTTCGCTTTATGATTTTATGAATGTTCTCATTGATGTGGAAAACTGCTTGTACGATTATCTTATCTGGGTCCTTCATGTCTCCTTCCCACAGTAGCTTGCGATATTCCATGTGGGTTGTCAACTTTAGATAATCAATTAAGTCTGTTGATGTATTTTCATCTTTTACACAAAGAACACTTTTTTGTGTCATGGATGGTAGCCATGATGTTTTCATTGTCGGCGCAATCTTCTTCGGAGTCGCTGGAGTTTGTGGAGTGTGTGTCGTCAGTCTCTTCTGGTGCTTCTTTAGAGAGCTTGTAGTCTCTTTTTACCTTGTATAGTGGTGTTTTGGACTGCTAAGGCTCGTATCTTATCGGACTTGAGTGAAATCTCAAAAATTATGGTATGTAATTTTTGATATGAATGTTTATGTCTTCACTCATGTATGATACATGCGACATTGCTATGCCGAGGGGTTCCCTCGGATAATCGTCCTCTTTAGTCCGGGAGTCCTGGTATCGTATAGGAACATATTTGGAAGTTCGTGCCACTCGCAATTTTATTATTGGATCTGGTAGGTGTTAGTGTACTGATGATGACCTTAATTTCTCTACCTCGCAGCTGCCCCGGAACATTGTCATTATTGCAAAATAAAGTTCAAAAATGCGTTTTTTTGGTTTTTCATTTGTAGTTTTTTTATTATTAACTTTACGTGAAAAAGTTGAGTACAAAATTGTTCACAATTGAATTTTCTACAAGGTACATGTATTCCCGAGTGCGAAATTAACTTTTTTTATCGCTAAATTGTTGAAATAAAATAAAAAAAGTTTTTTTCTTCATGTTGCCGTAGCTTACGCAAAAATAATTATTTTTGATCGAACTTTCACTCAAAAGGTCTTGACAGCTCATACTATATAAAAAATGCTTGCCCGATCTCGCTAAGTTAAAATGGCGACTTATTGCAAAATAGTTATTCTATTATTTCAAATGCATCTCTATTTGTTGCATATACCAATAAATCGATACGACCACCTGCAATCGCTAGCTTATGGCATACTTAACAAACGCTAAAAAGAACTCTTCTTCGAATTAATATTTAAATACATTTTTAGCAATAAATGTCGATTTCTGGGTTTGTATCTCGGTCAATTTTAAAGTTAGAGAAACGCGGTAAAATCCATCGTAAAGTGTGTAGAAAACCATGAATTTGGCAAATAGGAGCCGAGATATCAATTTTTTTTCAATCGGCGATTACGCCGAAACTACTTAATATTTTTAGATGAAATTTATCATAGTGCTTGTTGAAGAAATACTCTAGAAGATCATGTCTGTCCAAACAGCAATAGATGCCTTGGTTCGGCTGAAACGACTGGTGAAAAAGGCAAAATCAGCAAGCGCGGCAGCGCGGCTCGTCCGGTCGGGCGGCGCGGTGGTGGGGGGAGCGCCACTGCGGCGGCGGACAGGATTTCGTGAACCATAATTGTAAATATATTTTCTCGGCAACAAAAGCTATTGCAATACTTTTTTTTCATTTAATGTGTTTTTTCTCAGCTTTTTGCTCTGTTAATTAAATTATCATTAAATTAACAGAAATGCCTAAAATTGTCATTTTTTGCACAAATTTTAATATTTTTTTACCAAGCGCATAATATACATAATTTTGAATCTAAAACTATGATTATCGTTACACCCGCATAACATATATATGTATATGTAAACTAACAACCGGCTATTTATGTTTTGAAAGTCGACTTTTGTGTAACTTTTGAAAGGTCTACTTTTATATAAAAATTATTATTTTGATTGTGCGTATCTTCGAAAAGTGGGAGATTTTGGGATAATATATACTTTTTTAAGCCAAGTATGGGAAGATCTGAAAGTCAATTGTACGCTAGTGATAGTTTTAAATATAAGGAACTCAAAGATTTTGTTGGCTTCTTGCATGCATTTTCTGGTTGTGAGACAACATCGGCATTTTTCAATCAAGGAAATAATAAGTTTATAAAAACTTTACAACGTAATATAGAGTTATTAATGTGAAAAAAAATTGCTTTACTAATTTTCTCTACATTATTCCCTATATTTATATACGTCATTATAAATGTAAATGAGTAAATTTAAAAAACTGCCTCGTTACATGTCCTTTATACATTATGAGTGAAAAGAGGTTGATGTGTAGAATTTTTATAGAGATCTGTACTCGTTAGAGGCAAATTTCCAATGTCACGTATTGATTTGCAGTGCATTTATATATTTGTAATATAATGGGAAGAGTGTCACTTTTAAGAGGGAAGGGTGTACACTTTCGAAGATACGCACAATCAAAATGATAATTTTTATATAAAAGTAGACCTTTCAAAAGTTACACAAAAGTCGACTTTCAAAACATAAATAGCCGGTTGTTAGTTTATATATACATATATATGTTATGCGGGTGTAACGATAATAATATTTTTAGATTCAAAATTATGTATATTATGCGCTTGGTAAAAAGATATTAAAATTTGTGCAAAAATGACAATTTTAGGCATTTCTGTTAATTTAATGATAATTTAATTAACAGAGCAAAAAAGCTGAGAAAAAAACACATTAAATGAAAAAAAAGTAATCCAATAGCTGTTTTAGTTGCCGAGAAAATAAATTTACAATTACCCTGGTAGAAACATTGAGCAGCCATTCGCCATCGACGGCCAAATTTTCGACTTGTTAGCCAATGAGTTCAGCATCCATTCGCCATCAAACTCGTTTAAATCGTCACGCTTTTCGACCCATGGATGGCGAATGGATAGCCAAAATGTGAAATGAGACAAAAAAGACAATTTTGAATCGTTGCTTTATGATTAAGTACGGCATTTTAGTTTTCACTTTTCCATTCTGGTGGACTCATAGTCACTAGTTAAATAATTTTCAGAACTTCAATCACTCAGAAGGAAAATCAGTTTGGCACACTGACATATTACTTAAAAATTTGTCAGACTGCTTGAGTATTTATTCGAAAAATATTTGTTTTTTTTTACGTGATAACCGTTTTCCGTTTTTAGAGAAAAATCAGTGAGTACGCGTTATCAGATCTATCTATCTTATATTCAAGAGATTACACGAACGGAGACGGCTCACTAGGAAGAGTGTTGGACTCGTAACCCAGAAGTTCTAGGTTCGATCCCGACTCTCGGCTTATCTGTCCATTGATTAATTAATTGTTTCTATAATTATTTCCGTTATCATACATCTGTATGCGTATACTTATATGGAAAGGCTATATGAACAAAAAAAAATTGAGTTAGGTTTGCAGTTAGTGCTCTCTCAGTTCGTCGATAGAGCAGTCGATGGTGATCGATGGTGAATCGCTGCTCAACCATCGCTATATGCATTGGCCAACGTCATTGCTTATTCGTTGGCGAGTCGGCCATCTGAGTTGTTGTATTTTCTACCAGGGTAAGGTTCACGAAGTCCTGTCCGCCGCCGCAGTGGCGCTCCCCCCCCCCCCCCCACCGCACCGCCCGACCGGACGAGCCGCGCGGCCGCGCGCGCTGATTTTGCCTTTTTCACCAGTCGTTTCAGTCGAACCAAGGCATCTATTGCTGTTCGGACAGACATGATCTTCTAGAGTATTTCTTCAACAAGCACTGTGATAAATTTCATCTAAAAATATTAAGTAGTTTCGGCGTAATCGCCGATTGAAAAAAATTGTTATCTCGGCTCCTATTTGTCCGATCTTAATGTTTTTTATATGAAAATTCATGGGTTTCTACACACTTTACGATGGATTTTACCGCGTTTCTCTAACTTTAAAATTGACCGAGATACAAACCCAGAAATCGACATTTATTGCTAAAAATGTTGTTAAATATTAATTCGAAGAAGAGTTCTTTTTAGCGTTTGTTAAGTATGCCATAAGCTAGCGATTGCAGGTGGTCGCATCGATTTATTGTTATATGCGACAAATAGAGATGCATTTGAAATAATAGATATGCATTTGAAATAATAGATTTTGCAATAAGTCGCCATTTTAACTTAGCGAGATCGGGCAAGCATTTTTATATAGTATGAGCTGTCAAGACCTTTTGAGTGAAAGTTCGATCAAAAAAAATTATTTTTGCATAAGCTACGGCAGCATGAAGAAACAAACTTTTTTCATATTATTTAAACAATTTAGCGATGAAAAAAGTTAATTTCGTACTCGGGAATACATGTACCTTGTAGAAAATTCAATTGTGAACAATTTTTATACTCAACTTTTTCACGTAAAGTTAATAATAAAAAAACTACAAATGAAAAACCAAAAAAAGGCATTTTTGAACTTTATTTGGCAATAATGACAATGTTTCGGGGCAGCTGCGAGATAGAGAATTTAAGGTCATCATCAGTACACTAACACCTACCAGATCCAATAATAAAATTGCGAGTGGCACGAATTTCCAGTCCCAATTCCAGGACTCTCGGACTACTTGGTGATGGATCGGGATGACAATATTCAGTTTAATGGTGTCCATGGTGCCTTCGCTGCAAAACAAGACGTGCGTGTTGTGTTAAATACTTGTTATATTAGTGTGCTTATTGTATGTTAATTACGGACAGTCAAAGGTCGGGGTGATGCACATTTGTAATTAAATGTGTGTGTATTTACGTGTAAAGAAAAGGAGGGTTGGTGCATTTAATTGTTTAGTAAGTCCATGTTTAAATAGTTTGTCTCGTCTAGTAGTGCGTTTTCTTGATCCATTGTGATGTCTTCATTGGTGGTGGATTTAGAATTGTCCATGATGATTTTAAGTGGATCGTTGGTATTTTGGACAATTGGTGTTAATATCTCTGCGGATGTGATGTCTTCATTTTGTTTTGGTAGTGGAATTTTTTATTTTTGTAATTTTTCTCTCCAAAGTAATTGTTTGGTGCAGGTTTTTTCATGTAATTGGTATACATCTATGTCTATGTGCTGTTCGCACTTTTCATAGTGTATCTTTCCTTGTTTGATTTTGATGGTTTCCTTGGTACTGAGTAGACTGCATTGTAGATGACCTCACATTCTTCGTTTGCTTTTCGTGTGATTTTCATTGAAATATTGTACATACCCGTCAGTCTTCCCCTTTTTATCTTTGATGGTTTCATAATATATTAGTTGTCCATATTTGGCAAAAGCTCTGAAAAATAATTCGTCTTTTACTGCATCCGAATATTCCCACGGTAAGGTGCAGAATAATCTTGTTTTATCGGTTGGAATTGGTTCTTTGTTTATCACGTGTACTTCCGATTTCACCGGGCAGGATTTCTTAATTTGTGTATCAACTGGTCCTTCCTCCGTTGATATGTTTCTTTCCTTCACCGTTTGTTGACTTCCTGATTTTTTAAATCTATTTTATTTGATCAAGGTTGCTCTTCTCTCGTAGGCTTTTGTTGCGTCTCTTTCAGTGTTGAAGACCATGGTGATTTTCTCGGTTCCTGCTTCGAACTTGTATTGTTCGTAATAGATAGTATGTGGTGTAGTTATATACTCGAATTCTCTTATAATGGCATATACTGGAATTTCGTTGTCACAGAAGATGGTGATTGATTTCCTTGCTTTTGCTGCCATATTGATTTATCCTTTAAAAAACGAAAATCGTTGTTTAGCAGATTTCCGCTTCTTGTATAGGTAAGTCTAAAGTCATTTGCGTCCTTTGTGTATCACGTATTGTGATGTGTTTGTCATTTGCACCCTCTCCTATTGTTAAATTTTCGAATTCTATAATGGTTGAGTCTTTTGTTTTGTGTTGTTGTATTTCAAGTTTGTGTTTTTGTTTGCGTAGGGGTAAAGCAAAATTTTTTAGGAGGTTTGTTTTTGTTATTACGAGGATTATTACTATAATTCTGACTATTTGGGAGGTTAAACCTCCATAAATAAGGGTATTGGTTTTGAATTCTGTACGCTTATGGGTGCCAATTTCATTTTTCATGATGAATGTTGATTGTGTCATCATTCTCATCTGTAATGGTCAATGTATTTGTTTTAGCTTTTGATTCAATGCTTTGCATTAATAGGGGATAAATTCTGTCAATTTTAAATTTATATTTAGCGAGTAGAGGTATGTAAAATTTGTGTGGGTCTTGCTTTCGCTTGCAAGAATTGTGGTTGCGGTTTTTTCTATGCATTTGGATGAAATTCTTAATATTCCTGCTTCTTTGATGATTATTTTATATTGTGTTTTCATGACAGATTAGGATTAGGGTGGTTGGGGATGCAGCAAAGTACAGTCAGGATTTATCTTGTTCTAGATAATACCATTGAATTTGTGTTGATGGTTTGACTCTTATGTCGCAATATTTGATGGAGCCTGTCGTTGGGTTTAAAAGTAAATTCAATTCGCAATCATTGTTTATGGGTGTGTTGTTGGGGTCCCAGAATGGGGCATATGTTGGCCTAATGGGTATTAATGCATTTGCTCAATTTGTCGTCATTGAATTTTATATATATAGATTGATCATTATTAGTGGCAATGTAGGTATTCGAAGGCATTATATGAGCCATTCTCAAACTAACATTATTTTGCCATTGAGGTATCGCAATGGAGTGTATTCGTATTTTACGTATTACGTATTACGTAAAAACGCAGACGGCGCTAAAAATTACAATTCGCAAATTTAAAGAAAATTACAAAAGAATTTAATAAACGTTACAAAAATCGCTACAAAAAATTGAACAACTTACAAAGAGTGACGCTCGAAAAACTTTAAACAAAAGTAATAAACGCGACCGGTGCCACTCGGTGGTAATGTGGCACCGGCCAAGGACAAAAGTCAACTAAGTTTACAGCTAAAATCGATCTTATATATATGTTACAATACATCCGTCGAACTGGATTCTAATACAATTAAACGTGTATAAAATGCAAAAATAAGGCGAATATTGTAGCCACAAAAGCCGCAGAGCTCGCTAAGTGTATCCAGAACACATAGCACAACAGAGGTGACACGAGCTGTTATTCATGTAGTAGATCGGAGAGCCCGCGCTGCTCCGCACGCAACGCCCCTACCATGACTGTATCACTATATAGTACAGTATGGCTAGGCCGTTGCCCCGGCAACCCGGTTCTCCGACCTCCCACTTGGGATGTGCCGCTCCGGCCCGCCAGCCAATCACCATTGAACATGTGTTGGCTGAACTGAAGAGAGCGGGCCGGAGCGGCACATCCCAAGTGGGAGGTCGGAGAACCGGGTTGCCGGGGCAACGGCCTAGCCATACTGTACTATATAGTGATACAGTCATGGTAGGGGCGTTGCGTGCGGAGCAGCGCGGGCTCTCCGATCTACTACATGAATAACAGCTCGTGTCACCTCTGTTGTGCTATGTGTTCTGGATACACTTAGCGAGCTCTGCGGCTTTCGTGGCTACAATATTCGCCTTATTTTTGCATTTTATACACGTTTAATTGTATTAGAATCCAGTTCGACGGATGTATTGTAACATATATATAAGATCGATTTTAGCTGTAAACTTAGTTGACTTTTGTCCTTGGCCGGTGCCACATTACCACCGAGTGGCACCGGTCGCGTTTATTACTTTTGTTTAAAGTTTTTCGAGCGTCACTCTTTGTAAGTTGTTCAATTTTTTGTAGCGATTTTTGTAACGTTTATTAAATTCTTTTGTAATTTTCTTTAAATTTGCGAATTGTAATTTTTAGCGCCGTCTGCGTTTTTACGTCGTCGATGTAGCGCACGACTCATTTTTGAACTTGGTAATTTATATTGTTTTAGTTATTGTAATTTCTATTTGTAAAACTTTAATAATAAAATTTAATATTTTGCTTAGCCACTGATGAGGGGGTAAAATTACCCCGAAACGTATGGCGTAGTATAAACATTTTAGCTCGAAGAGACGCATTTTATTAACCTTTCAATCTACCATCATCGAGCGATAGAGTCAGTTTCAAACAATTAAGGAGACTTGTTAACTATCTTTGTGGTATCTGAGATTCTACCTTTAGTCGGGTAGATAGCACCTTCCATAGATGAGTTATTTTCTTCTTCGGGTTGAGAATCTCTGGCTTGTTCATATCTTTTTAGTAAATCTCTTTGCTATTTCTCTATTAACTTCTCTCTAACTTTTGAAGTCCTTCCTCCAATACTTCATGCATATGTTTGGTGCCATAATGAGCATTCAACGCATCTATACAGAATCTCATTTCTTCTGTCTGATCTGCTCCGTCAGAGAAGTGTGTGACGGCTATGTCATATTCTGTACATGGTTCTTCTTCCTGGAGGTGATTTATTTCATATCTTGTCATATTTTCTTCAAATTTTTTGCTAGCCTCCTCAACCTCTTATCTGGACAGGATTATCACAATCGAAGCATTAGCCAATGATTCATTCTCCGATGTCTTCTCTGAGTTGTTGTCACTGTTGGCGCTAACTTGGACCTCGATGTTGCTAATTGTTTTATCCTTGTGTTCTTCTGAGTCAGAGCTTTCTTGCGTGCTGTCATTTATAGCTCTTATTTCTGATTCGTCAATCCTAAGGGCACTTCTCCTAGGATCTTCTAACGGAGGACTGTCACTTGTGCTTTTGTTGACTGCTATGGAGGACAACCATGAGGTGTTCGAGATGTTTGTTCTGGTGGACGTATTTGTGTCACTGTCACTTGTCGCAGTAGTGTCCCTAGTGCTCTTTGTTTTTTATGTTCGTTTATTTTTGCTGGATGAGCTCATGTTTCTAGATTTTGGAATGGCTCCTTGCGGAATGTACTGACGTGCTTTGTTTTCTCCTTTTGCTCTCGCTCTTTGAGCGTCGGCCTTCCTCTCCCTCTTGGAGCGTCGGCGTTCCCTACAGTTTGCGCCCTTTGCCTTGGAGGTGGATTTTGCTCCTTTGACGTGCTCGGTTTGTGTTGGTCTATTATCATGACCTTTAATTTTGACAGGATTTTGTTAATTTCTTCTTCTGTGAGCGATGGAGGATTTCTTGACAGAGCATCGGCATTTTTCTTTAATTTTCCAGGCTTGTATTTAAATGTATATTCGTAGCCAGTGAATCGGAACATCCATCTCATTAGTCTTTGTCCTGGATCTTTTCTGCTATGCATCAAATTTAGTAGTTCATGGTTACATACTAGAGTGAATTTCTTGCACAGTAAGTATGGTCTAAATTGGTGCAATGCATATAATACTGCTAGGCATACTTTTTCTGTGGTGCTGTAATTTCTTTCAGCCTTGCTTAGGAGTCATGATAAGAATTTAACAGGGTGTTCAAAACAGTCAGTTTCTTAACCTAATACCGCGGCGATTGCGAAATCGGACGCATCCGTAGTCAATATGAATTCTTTGTCAAAATCAGGAAACTGTAGAATTGATTCATTCATTAGACATTGTTTCAATTCATTGAAGGTGTCTTCACACGCCAGATTCCACTCAAATTTTTGGTTCTTTTGTAGTAAATCGGTCATTGGCTTTGTTTTGTCAGAAAAATTTGATATGTATTTCCTGTAATAACCAAACATTCCCAATACTTCTATGATGTTTGTGCGACATTATTTTAAATAATTTAAGAGAATAATAATTTTGTGTGAAGTGTCGTGATAGATTTTTTTAAAGTTTTAACTGGCGACGTGATGTTGTGTTATTAAAATTTTTTTCCTAGTATCCTAAATGTTAATTGTTTGGAGATTTTTGAGTGTGATGATTCAATGTTTGTGTATATTATAGGTTTCGATAAATTATTGTTAAATGGTTTGCTGTGTTTTTAAGGTGATATGTATAAAAGTTAAAATGTATTTTACTAGTGTGTTGGTGAAGATACGTGTTTGTGAAATTGATTACAGTGGCAATTGTGGTGTTTTGTTAGTGTTTGCGAGTTTTGTGGTTTTACGTGTTATGAGTTTAATAGAGATGTGTGTGTGAGTGAATTTTATTTTAATTTTGTGATCAAGTGCTATTGATCGTGTATTTGAACTATGAATTTGTGTAGTTTTGAGTGTTGTATAGTGTATTAGTGCAGTAATTTGTAATGCGTGTTTTTGAACTATTGTTGTGTGCGAAATACAGAGTGTTTAAAAATTTTGTTTTATTTTATGTGTTAAGTTGTGAATTGGCAAGGATTATATTAAAGTAAATTTGTGAGTGAAATAAAAGTGTTCGTTATGACTTTTGTGAATTGACGTGATTTTTGTTGTTTTGATGTAATGTTGTTTTATTAATTGTGAATATATTTTATGTGATCAATGTGATGGTGATAGTTGATTTAAAGGTTGAATTGAGTGTTTCTTTTTGTCAGAAATGTGGATAATTTTGTGTATTATATAGTGGTATTAATAAAAATTGGCGATTGTTAATTACTGTTTATATTTTGTGTAACTGTGTGATTTTTGTGTTGTGCTGTGGCAAGTAAAGAGTTAGTTTTGCATTGGTGCTGGTTAGATTATAATTGTGTGTGAATTTTAGACAGATTGTTTGGCGTGTTTAAATTGTTGATAAATGTGTTTTTGATAAAGGCTCGGTGCGTATTTTGATTTGCTGAATTAGTATATTTGTTATTAATTGTGACGTTAAATTGTGAATTTGCACATTTGGAAAAATTTGAAACCATGATCGTATTTATTACAGCGATTTGAGTGTGAGTTACTTTAAATTGAAAGTGTTGTGTGTAATCCTATTGAAAATAATAACATCATTTCATAACGTCATTTCATAACGTTATTCGTAACGTTATATAACGTTATGGGTTATATTTTACAACGTTATTTTGTGACTTCATTTAAAGTAAATTAACGTTATTTGCATCCAGGGAAATAATTGGTAACTTAAAATAACGTCATTTTCGATTACATTTAAACCGTAAAATGACGTTATTTTATGCATTTGAGATATCCGGCTTGGACAATGACGTTATTTTTTGAATAACTACGAGAACAAGCAATAACTTCATTTTCGATTATATTTAAATCGTAAAATAACTTTATTTTATGCTTTTAGATTGAGACATCCGCAGATATACAGAGATAGAGCAGTCTCAGTTTTGCACTTCTCGCAGACAATATTATGAAATTAATACGTAAATTTAGTATTGATATCGGAATAGAATATATCGTTAAAATATTAAATATCGATAAAAAATATCGATATCCTTCTTATTTTCATCGATATTCAAAATTATCGATATATTGGCCCACCATTGCTAGGCCTCTAAGGCTGCAGGTGTATAAACCCACCACATTTTTTTAATTTGAAATAGCTGAACATTTTTGGGCTCGTAGAGACCCCCTAATCATGGAGATAACAAAAATAATTACAAAAAACTTATATCGAGAAATTCCAATATAAAAAAATTAATAATATATTACCTTAAAAAGTCAATTATCAATGAAATAGTTAAAAATATTTTTTTTAAAAAACCTAAAAATGTAACTTGAAACGTTTGGATATGAGGGCTCGATTGAAGCATTTCGAGTAGTTTCTCGAGACAAAGTAAACGCGTGAGTATGATACAGGTTTCCTCTATAGCCTCTTACGCGCAACTATGCTTTTTCCCCCACCACCGCGAACCGGACTCGAACAAGATTATAAAAGCGACCTCTCGGAACAAGACCGCGCTTCGACTCCCGACCTCTGTCCGGCACACGTCGAAAGTACGCTCAACTCTCGAGCCGTCTCCCCGAGGGCAGTCAATCTAGGGTTAACCAATGAATACATGTATTACTTCTACATGTATTTTTTATCTCTACTGTTACGCCGGGATGCGCGAAGAAGAATAAGGAAGAACAGCCGAGGAACCACGGGTTTCTATCTAAGGGCCGCGATCTCTTATCAAGTTAGCGGCGAGCGCTCGCTCTCAGTCACTTCTCGCGAGACCGCCGGACAGAACGGACGACCGGTCGAACGGTCCTGGACGTCTCTCAGACTATTGTAGCTACGACTTGCGAGCATCTGTGCCTAGGAGTGCATTAGCCCTCAAGGTCTTCCGAAACGACTCGGTCGACTTTGTCCCCAGCGTCGGACTAAGCGACCTTGAGCCTCTCTAGTTCCCACTTTTAAATGCCTTACTTGAGTACAGTGACAACGCGGCGTGTACATGCTCTCCAGTGAGTTTCATAACGAGAACTCAGTCCCACGACAGCGGTCCGAAAAACAGCGGTAGGTACGTAGCCAGCAAAAGCGGAAAAAGCGCCTGTAACTGACTCCAAAGCCTCTCATCCACGAGGCGCCGCCCCCGGTGACCTCGCTCCGACCGTGCAAGTCCTCGTGAAGCTCGCAGACGTCCCGGTATTCGTCATACGCAGACGATGACATCCTGTCGTTCTCTCGGATGCTCCTTCGGCCGTACGAATAGCCCACGGCGAAAGTCCGGCCTTCAACTTCGATTCTGACTCGCCGAACGACTCTCGCGGAGAGTCCTGAGCGGAACGTTTCGCCGAAGAAGATAACAAATCTATGCATAATTTTCTGAACAAATATAAAAGTAACGCATATAATTTTTTATATAAATATCTTTGGAAGTTTGTGCAAAACGTTTTTTGAAAGCTACGAAAATGTCGGAAATCTCTGCACAAATATATATGCGTTTATTTATACAAATTCGTCACAAATTTGTATAGGATAGGTATTCATTGTATTACGTGAGAGAATTGTGTATTTTTTTCTAGATATGTTTGTGTGGAGTTCTCTGCAGAAAGCTTTACACATTTATCTATATATCTCCTTGTACGATTTTGTATATTATTCTCTACAAGTTCCTCTGTAGATTACTTTTATAAGAATATATTTATATGAAATATAGACAGAAAGGGGAGTTTCTTTACACCACATTTTTCAGAAAATATAAATTATTAATATAATTTAGATATAGATAGATAGAAAATAGTATTATCCTTTACCTTACAATATTTGATCATAACATATTTTCTTAATCTAATAATTTCTAAAAAATTTTGATATACACTGGTAAAAATGACAATATAAGCTATAATATCAGCATAAACCTTGCTCCCATTAGTGCAAAATATAATCAGATATATTATTGTAAGATTATCTTCATCTATGTGATCATTATATTATAGTATTTCATCATAATTTGATCAGTTATGATCAGATTATCATTTTATTTTTCCAAGTATAAAAAAAGGAATAATATATTCGAAAATTAAATTATTTGTTTTATAGTATAACAATTTTTGTTAAATCAACAAACAAACATAAACATAAACAACATAACAAACATAATATGTTGTATAATTGTCGTATTAGATTTATTATTATTTGTATACTTAACAATGTATACTTATATAATTTAAATTATCATGTAAGTAATAAATAATAAAGTTAATATAATTAAATAACATATATTATTTATTAAAAGTTAATAAAGATTAAAGTACCGAACGGGAATTAGCGAGCAAAGACTTAACGTATTAAAATGTAAAAGAAAAAATGATTTTCATTTAATTTTATTAAAACTATTTACACAAATTATTATAATAACTATTATATTATTATATTATTACGAATATTAATTAAAATAAATATTTTTAATGGTATTTAAATATACAAACCAAATCAACATATTATGAATGAGATACATACTTGCAAAATTTGTATTTTTTTTATAATAATAATTAAAAGTTAGAACAGGTTCAGGTCCGAGCGAGCGTTAGCGAGCGCGGTCACTCTGGCTAGTTCTAATTATAATTATTCGTCATAATTCCGTGTGCCTAATGATTTACAAGAATAATTTACAGGAGTCGAGCGATTCATTATTTACATGTTGTTAATGTTAATTTAAGAACAATTATAAATCACAAATCAAAATTTATTTTTTTGACAGAAAAAAATTAAGTAAATTGTTATTTCTACTTTACACTATTTCTACGTTTAATTACAGATTAATACCATATCCTAGCTTACAAATAAAATACACCAAAGAAAAAAATAGTGCTCAAGGGGAGAATAGAGAACACAAATCTTTAAGATAAGAGGTCAAGTTCTTTAGAGATTTTAATCATTGCACTACAGACGATCGTATGAGAAAACTTAAACCCAATTGTCTTCAAAATAATAAAATAATTTGATAAATATTATCGTTTACGGAAGCATAACTATTATAAATATTATTATGGTTCCACTATTTTTTTAACTAAATACCCATAGCAATAACAATATTGAAATTATGACAAATGTAATGTGAAAATATACCTTACACATACACAAAAAAATTTCAACATATATAATTTTATATACGCGGAAATAAGAATCCATTTCAAATTATTAATTTGTCAAAAATATTTCGCAACATCCCGATCATCTGGACCCTATCTTGAAATGACAAGTCTCGGAAGATCCCTGAACCATCTCCTAACAGTACCATGCTCTAACAAAAATTGATTTTTTAAGTCAATAAAATCAGTGGCAATAAAATTTTTCTATATACGTTGTGTTAAAAACCTCATATGCTTGGTCTTAAATACCTTATTTCTAAAAAAATGAGCATGACATGAGCAACTTTTTATATCATCAATCGAAAGATGACATCAAGGTAAACCAACTCCATACATAATTTTTATATATTATAAAATATATAATTCAAAAATCAATCCGAACGTATGGTCCATCGGTCTTTTTATCTCTAACTTTATTAGTCCACAATTTAAAAAAGTTAAACTTACAAAACTTTTATGTATACCAATTGAAGTGTTGTCTCAAGACTAATAAATATATTGCATAAAAAATATATATTTATATAAAATATAGACAGACAGGGGGTTTGTTTACATCACATTTTTCAGAAAATATAAATAATTAATATAATGTAGACGTAATCTTACAATAGACTATGAAAAATATACAAAAATTTTTGTTTAACTTTTTAAGTAATGTGACAGGCTACCGTCAACACATGCACGCCTGGACACCATCGGAGCCACTTCTAGAGAAAGTATAAAAACTTATACCCGCTGGTGTTCCAAGGCACGAGCATTACCGCTAAGCAGCCAATGAGTGCGAGAGAGACAGATGAGAACAGCGAGTAAGAGCGAGAGAGAGAGAGAGAGAGAGAGAGAGAGAGAGAGAGAGATAGAACATCGAGCAGCGCCGCGCGAGCCAGCGAGAGCGAGCGAGAGAGGGAACATTAAGCAGCACGCAACGCCGCGCGAGCCAGCGAGATCGAGCGAGAGAGAGATAGGAGCGGCAGCAGCTTAGAGCACAACGAAGCCACGAGGCGTACAAGTGCGAGCGGCCGTCGCCATGTTGGCGAGGATAAGAGCGATGAGTGCGAGAGAGAGAGAGAGAGAGAGAGACGAAGAATGAAAGAGTGGAGGCACGCGACGATCCTCAGACATTATTGGTAATAGGTAGAGGGCTGCGGCTCCGTCCACAGTAGATGTGCGAGCGAGAAGAAAATACAATGTAAAGAAAAATGTAAAGGAAAAACGTACAACTCAGTCAGACATAGAAAAATACGCAATCGGCAGCCAGACAACGTAAACGAGCCAGATTCAAATATTGCGCGAGACCGAACTAATTGTTAAGAGGGCACAAGCGAGTAAGCACGCGAAATCGTGTTAATGAGTGATGAGTACGAACGAGCGATCTAGTAAAAATATCATGCGTGCGAGCGTAATAACGAGAGACGCCGCGGCCGCGGCGAAGAAGAGAGCAACAGGTAGATCAGTAGGCAGTATCCTCAGGGTCAGTGAGCGAACAACTACTCTCTAAATTTCTTCGAGTGATTTTTTTCCCTCGAAGCCCGAGTGACGTACTAGACGACTCGTATTCGAGTGAAAATGAAGAGGCGGTATGCAATATTCACTCGAATTAGAGTGATATTTTTCACTCTTTGCATTCGAGTGACTTATATCACTCGAAAGACCCGAGCGATTTTTAATTCGAAAGACTCGAGTCATTTAGACACACAATAATTTTAGTTTTATAATAAATTTCAATTATTTATATAAATACAATACGTTATTTTGCATGTTGTACATGACGCCCGATTTACTTAACATGCCGAACATATATACACAGACATACATACACTGCGACGTAGCAATAATTATTGCTGAGTCGTGAACATTATTGCACGGCCAGCTGACTCACTCTCGGCGAGTTGACAGCTCCTGGAGCGGAGCCAGCGCTCGCAGTAGTTGCCTCTGACGGACCGCGTGCGGAGCGCAGGATGTGATGTCTCGAGTTACACTTGCGCAGCGTGGCGGTGCTCGGGTGGGGGCAAGGCAAGAAGCGAGGTAGTGGCGAGCGCATGCGGTCACATGCATGAGAGTGTGTGTGTGAGAAAGAGAGGGAGTTGGCGCGCGCAATAGAGAGTGAGAGAGAGAGAGAGTGTGCGCTTGAGTAAGAAAAAGAGGGATATAGTGGCACGAAGTTGATGGCGTATGGAGCGTTCAGAGTGTTTGTGAACGCATGAGTGAAGCGTGTCGCGGTAGAGTTGACTTTATGTTGTCTCTCGGAAGTCATAAAGACGTATAGGGGAATGTATGGGCTAGGGATCTTCGGTGATTTGATAGATGTTGTTCTATTATAATATAGATGATGATAGAGGATTTTGAATACCGCGCGCCTTACAGGTTATCCATAGGTGGAGCCACCGGATGGATATCAACGTGATTGATTGATTGATTGATCGATATCGACAGAGGGGGTGCGGATTTGCATATAGCGGAAGGATTTAGAGGGAGATAACTATTTTCTAGCCTATAACTGAATTAGGATTTGAAAAAGAGGGCGCTGGGGGAACTCATAGATAAGGAAATAGATTGGTGGTAGTTTTGATAAGCCAATAGGGGATTCTTCTAGGAAAAAGGACCAATTGTGTAATTTTGGAGGCCGAGACCGCGTTTCCTTGAAGAAGGAGGCCGGGTGAGAAAATGCGGCATCCCTCCACAAGCGGAGCGTCGGCCTCGGCTATTCCGTTCCTGGTGCTCCAAGCAGTTAGTTGATTTCAGCAGTCATTAGCTATTTTCTTCTGTGACGCCATTTTGGGTTCGAGTGTTTGGTTGGTGAAGTTCGAGGAGAATCCATCCCTGATCCTTGATTATTTATTTTGGAGGATTTCGTTATTTCGTGGAGGAAAGGGATATTGAAGGAGTCGAATCTACTGCATTTATAGAGGAATTTTGGTAAAATTTTATTATAAATGTATTTAATAATTATTATATCTACAGCGGAGGTGTAGAGAAGTTTGGTGGCGGTTGAGTGGTTTCAAACGTAGAGCAAACTTTCGCGATTCACAGCGGATGGCAGTTTTTCTTTTCAATATTTGTTATACAGTGGAATCAATCGTGGAGGAAATTCGCGGCCCCTTTTTCTAGCAACTACCGGATTTCTTGGAGTTAGTTATATTGCTGCGTGCCCATGCTTTTACTTAAATTCAATTTGTTGTTGAACAATTAATCGTGTTTCATAATATGACAATATATCTGTGTTTTATTAACCTTAACTATTGACGTTTTATATTTTTTTAACCCTGATTGCCACCACTATCCCGCTTTTCACCACTAGCAGGAACATCACGAGCCGGAGAAAAAGAGTCAGCCGCGAAAAATAAATATTTTGTACACTAGCGGGAATTCTCGTGCGGGCAAGTTAAATTGCACGTTACAACACTTAGATACATACTTTCAAGATCGGTCGCTAGGTGGCTACCCGTTTTTCCTTGCTCGCAAGCGGATAGATTCTACCTTGGTTAGTATATAAGCTCGCCTCGACTATGACCACTTATAATATTCGTAATGTAGTTGTTGCGTGCTTACAATGTATATATCGGGATGCGTAACTAAAAGTATGTGTATTTCTGCGAAAATGGAAATTGTAGCTAATAGTGCGCGTAGTTATAACGTTTAATACGGATACGAGTAAGCAAAAATCTATACCTATACACTACATTTTCTTGTATCTTTTTTTAATTTATAAATTATTAAATAATTTATTGAGCAATTGTTAGTTCTTTATGTCAGTTACTTCATTTATCAGTTATTTAAGAACAAAAAAAATGACTCTTCCTTAGAGGGAAAATTCACCCTTTGACAAAGAGTGAAAATTTCACTTGAAGCAAAGAGTCACAAATCACTCGATTTGAGTGAAATTTCACTCGAAGAAATTTAGAGAGTACAGAGTAGCCATTGAAAGTAAGAAGTAACATTAAGATTCCCTCTGCACACGTACGTTTAGCTCGTCCACATTCCTTTGTTGTGTTAAGAGCAATTACGCGAGAGTTTGCGCCGGGCGTTTTACAGGGCACGAGGCATCGCAGCACGAGAAGAGCGGATACCGGAAATTTGTGTTATCACCTCTGTTATTCGATTTTATTCAATAAATGCCGGACTGTTTAAAGCTAAATCCGTGTAAGTTATTTTGCGTATATTCCCTATTCCCCTTTTCGAAATTTACAGCTCCGGGTAAAGCAGTCTCTACCACCGCTGAGCAGCCGGCGAAGCGAGTATAACGAACCGGGCGTCCAACAATAAATTATTGTAATATTCAAATACGGTTCACAGAGCGGCAGCCCGATAACAGGGTTAGTTCACGTTGGAAATTCGTCATAATCTTGGCAAATAATCTACAACGTCACAGTACATATATCGCAAGTATCTTGGGATTCAATCTCACTATGTCATCGGATTGAATTATTCCAAAGTTTTTTTACTCATTGGATATCGATTTAAGAAATGAATCTGGAAATTTGTTTTAAAACATGACAATCCAACGTTGTAGCCTTTCTTGTTTATATTATTTTATTTTATATATCATAAATTTTGTATATTATTTAATTTTATTGACTTTTGTTTTCATTTGATTTTTTTTTTTTTTTTATTTTTATTGACTTCAATAAGCTGTAACTTTGGATTGTGATATTTTAAAACAAATTTCCATATTCTTTCCGTGAATTGATTTATAGCGAGAGAAAAAAATTGGGATACTCCAATCCGATGACCTAGTGTGCTCAAATCCTGCGCTACTTGCAAGAAAAGCATTTTTTCTATTATAGTTAAGTAAAATAGTAGATATGTAGTTAAAAAGATTCAACAAATTTTTTATATATTTCATAGTCTAATGTAAGATTATGTGGATATATTAATTATTATTAATCTAGGATGAATTCAAAATTTCCATGAATAATTTTATCAAATTAATTAATATATAATATGTTTTAAGATGGTGAAGCCTCCTTACGTAATTTAATTCCAAAACAATTTATTTTTATCTACATCACTTATTTAGAGGTATTGATTTATAGTTGATATATAAGTTTCCTACAATACTTTAAAGTTATTTTAGTAATAAATATTTGCTTACTTTGGGCGGCGGCCTGTGAATGATGATGAACAGCCTTCTGAAAAAATAAAGTAATAAAAAAACTTAATTAGAGCAATTTAAATTAGACAAAATATGTAATTTTTTATTAATATTAAATAGGTTTTAAGTGGTTGTATTTGAAAACTAAAAACGGTTCAGTTATTTTCTTTGAAATGATATTGGTCTCGTGAACATCATACTGTGTTCACGAGTTATAATACTGTCTACGTACACCCACCCGTGCACCGCACACGGTACACGGTACCACGGTACATTATATACGATAAAGATTGACACAATTTCAATCCTAACTTGTACACGGTACACGGCACATGATGTATGGGACAAATTTGATCAACCTGTGCATAGACAGTAGTAGTTTACCCCTCATTTTGGCGCACCCATACAAATCCCCCACTCGAGAGGCCTGTTTGGATACGTAATTGAGCAGCACATTGAGGAGGATGGGAGACGCTGCGGTGAAGACGTGAACAAAGAGAGGGAGATTCACACGACTTCGGAGCGTGGAGACGCTGCTCTCCACCGAACTCCGAGCAAATATAGCCCGCGCTTTC
Organism: Philotrypesis tridentata; assembly: GCA_018906965.1. Classification (NCBI taxonomy): domain Eukaryota; kingdom Metazoa; phylum Arthropoda; class Insecta; order Hymenoptera; family Pteromalidae; genus Philotrypesis; species Philotrypesis tridentata. The sequence goes on from JACCIB010000084.1 coordinate 174,406, forward strand.
TCTCTCCGCGTCGAGTAGACTATAGTCCGCTCTCACAATTTCGGCGTGGAGTAGGAGAGAAAAAGTCGCGCAAATGCTTAAACCGCAATCACGCACAGCTCGCTATGAATGACTGATAGCGAGCTGACTCGGGCGCACGTTGGCGCTGAGCTTGTAGCTCAGCCGGCCCCTGTTCGCGATTGAGATAACATTACATTAGATATGTAGCGGTATGTTATAGGCATATGAGCACTCTGGAAGTTATATTGTTTTTGTATGGCCCAAGCAGGCCCGGTACACAGACACACACGCGCGTGCACGCGCGCGCGTCAAACTAATTTTAAATACTATTTGTTGCATAAGCAAATGTTTTTTAGAATGTACTTGGAGCACACCTACGCGCAGCACCTTTTGCAGAAAATACATATGATTTTCTGCAGTTTTCTTTGCAAATAAAATCTATTTCCACAGGATCCACACCACGATTTTCGTGTGATGTTCAGTGAAACCAGCACTAAATGTGGTGGGTTTTTAAGAATCTCATCTCTGATTAATTTTAAAATAATAGAGTGAGATTCTGGTTTTTCTTTTTCCGTCGCACTAAAACCACGAAAATCTTTATCGTTGCTGCTATCGTCTTCTTCTTCGCCCTCTAACATTTTCACGACTTCTCGTGTGAAAATGTTATGACTGGTGTAAAAATGATGTCTTCGGGGGGTCTTCAAAAATAAATTTCGGCGCTGGTATTTCGGTGTCTCTCAATAGATTGCAGAAAGCTTTTTACGTTCAGAAAAAAATATGTTTGACGTTGTCGTCTACACAACCAACGACGAAAATACTCGCATACTCACTGTTCTCCACAATCACAACGATCGGATTATTGGCTATACAGCCAACGTCCATTTCTAAATCGTCACTGTCACCGTTAACAAAAGTCATGAGCTTCTAAATTACTGCGCGAAATGATTAAGTGCGAACCAAGAAGATACTGACAACAGAACACATCATCCATCCTCAGCGCAGGCGAAAAGGGCTTAGCCAGCAAATTTTTCTATCTGTCCTACTCTTTATATTCTAATCTCAACTTGAAGGAATCAAATTCTCACCCACACAGAAGACAATCTTTGCCTACCACGGAGTTTAGCTACAGCCTACGTATACGTCGTCAGAGGACAAACTTTTCTGGTGATCTATATGATTATTGGAATTCCGAGATAGCAGGAAACAAGGTCAAAAAAATGCAGCCTTACAGCTTGTACAGGCAGCAAATATTGAAGTACTTAAAATTTTTTTACTACCCGCGGAGTGGCTATTGTTGTTTACAACTTCGCTACATTTTCAAGTGGCAACCCACCTATTTTTGACGGAGTAGCAACGGTAACCCATCTTAATGGTAGTGTGACACATATATGGCGAATAATGCACTTTATGAGCAAGCTAACCATTATCAACAAATATTGAACCTTATTATTAAATGAATTAAGACATCTCTTCGAGCCAAATTTTCTTTTTTATTCGGCTACGTTTCGATCTATTCCAGATCCTTATTAAGGCTTAAGAAATCGTCGATCGTTGTCCTCCGCCGGTGTCGCATCACCACCTGGCGACACCGGTATTTAATGATTATCGTCGGTTACAATTAATTCGTAAACACGCACAATTGTGTGAGAGTATTGATGTATGAATAACATCTTAAAATTTCTTAAGCCTTGATAAGGATCTGGAACAGATCGAAACGTAGGCGAATAAAAAAGAAAATTTGGCTCGAAGAGATGTCTTAATTCATTTAATAATAACTACCACCATCGAGCTATAACTTCATCAATACTATAAATATTGAACCTTATTGGAGCCTGTGGTGACAGTGGTTTCTGTATACCGTGCAACAAAAGTTTTTGGCGTCGTGAAGAGCATCGTTGTTCTAAAAAGTGTTGCAAGTGTATGTCTACCCTAACATATAGTCGAAATGCAAATAAAAAAAATGCAACATATGTTTAAGATTATTTTTCGGTGAAACGTGTTATAAAAATCATCATAAAATCGGTTCATACAACAAAAATAGTAGTATAGTGTTTAAATTAGTTAGAATAAATAGAAAAGAACCATACGAGTGTAATGTGCTTATTGCTCCACATTAAAGCAGAAATGCCTATAAGACACCAGTGTTATATGCAGTCTATCAAATCGCAACAACATACAAAAAGGGTGTTGTTCTTGTTTTACGATTTTGAAACTCAAAAAACTTTGTCAGTTGAAGGTGACGAGGAGAAGAAAGTTAACGTTCCAAAATTATGCGTTGTAGAACAAGTTTGTATACACTGTATTGACATCGAAGATATTTCAATTAATTGTGAGTTGTGTGGTATACGTGAATACATATTCGCTAATGATACGGTAAAGCAGCTTGTTGATCTTGCAATAGCGCCACGACAAAATTTTAAAAAGGTTATATGCATAACACACAATTCTCAAGTGTTTGACGCTCAATTTATACGGAAATACATTGTGGAAAAATCCGACGAAAGTCATAATATACCGTCATTAATTATAACTGGTTCCAAAATTATTGTGATGAAGGTGTTACAGACAACCTTTATTGAAAGTTTCAATTATTTTTACATACCTCTGAGTAGTCTATATAAAGCATACGGTCTATCTGAATTGGAAAAGGGTGTTTTTCCACACTTGTTCAACACACCGGAAAACCAAGATTATTAAGGACCGCTGCCGCCTATAGAATATTATGAACTAAATACTATGAGTGTGAGGGAACGAGAGAATTTTCTAAAACGGCCTAATAAGCAGATATAAGAAGTACTTTTAATACTTTTAGTACTTTTAATTTTCAACAGGAATTGTTAAAATATTGTAGACAAGATGTAACAGTTTTGAGATTGTCATGTTTAGCATTCCGAAAAGCATTTACATAATTTGGAGTAGATTTATTTGCAGAAAGTTTTACTATAGCTTCGTCATGTATGCGGGTTTTTGGAAAAATTTGAAATATATCACCGCGAGGTGACAGATTAACAGATAATCAGTCAGAAATTGCTCTAAACTGGCTCTCTTGGATGGAGCAGAAAGTTCTTCATCCTGATTTAGAGCATGCGGGGTGTGGACTGAAAAAAAGACTGCCAGAAAATATTTTAGTTGACGGTACAGTGCACCACGAGTCGATGAGATACATAGCGAAATTGTTTTACAATTTCATGGATGTTTTTGGCACGGTTGTCCTCAATGCTACCGGATAAACAAAGATCTGTTTTTAACAGATGGCGAATATTTAACAGATGGATGCTAGATACGAGAGAACGTTGTCGATTAGTGATAGATTGAAGACAGCAAATTATTATTTGATTGAAAAGTGGGATTGTCAATTCAATGATGAAATATCTCAAAATGAAGAATTCCGACAGTTTATTCAATAAAATAAAAAACCATTGGATTCAAGGGATGCGTTTTGCGGTGGTCGCACAGGGAATACAGTAAAAGTGTTCAATTGTTCTAATGAAGAGAAGATCAGATATGTAGATGTCTGCTCACTCTACCCGTTCATACGCAAGTACGGTAAATATCCTGTTGGTCATCCTAAAATATATGTTGGAGAGAAAGAATGTGAGAGTCTGACCGTCTACTAAGAGGGACCTGGATGTCGGAGGAGGTGAAGACGGCATTCGACTTAGGATATGTTATAAAGGCTGTATATGAAATGTGGCAGTATGAAATGACGCAATATGATAAAGGCAATCAAGAAGGTGGTATTTTCGCTAAGTATATCAATGCATTTTTCTATCTAAAAGTTACAAAGTCGGGGTATCCTCAGGAATGAATCAGCGAAGAAGACAAGGATCGTTTTGTGAAAGATTTAGAACATGAAGAAGGTATACGTTTAGATAAGAATGGCATATATTTAAACCCAGGAAAACGATCTGTGGCAAAACTGTGCTTGTAGAGGATCAAAAGACTTTCATGAATTTTCTAACCAGTGCTGAGATAGAGGTTAACGATATAAAACCTGTTAATGAGGACACCCTCTATGTTAATTGGTTAGAAGAAGCTGTGACACCATTAATTGCAAATGTTGTTATCGTTGACTTTACAACAGCCCAAGCACGACTTAAGGGTTATGACAGTGTTAAATCCTGAAAAAAATTTATTAGTCTAATAAAAAATTAATATATTGCGACGTAACAATAATTATTGCTGCGTCGTGCAAATTATTGTACGGCCAGCTGACTCACTCTCGGCCGATTGATAACTCCTGGAGCGGGGCCAGCGCTCGGTGGCGCTCGAATGAGGTGCCTCTGACCGACCGCGTGCGGAGCGCAGGACGTGACGTACCAAGTCACACCTGCGCAACCTGCTGGCGTTCGGAAGAGAGAGCACGGCAGGAGGGGATACAGTAGCGGCGCACGCACGGTCACATGCATATAGGCATGTATAAAGGGGAGCGTGAGAGTATGCGAACGTGAGTGAAAGAAAGAGAGGGAGTTGGCGCGCGCAATAGAAAGTGAGAGAGAGAGAGAGAGAGAGAGAGAGAGAGAGAGTCGGCGCACACGGGAGAGAGAAGGTATAGCGAGAGTGGGAGTCGAGAGAGAGAGAGAGAGAGAGAGAGAGAGAGGTTTTGATTGATTGAAACTAGATTTATTCTGGCAAGGCCATTCTAAACCGTATGCCAAGTAGCAATATAGTCCGGGAGTCAGGGAGTTCAAAAGCATCATATCAAAAAGTTCGTACTATAGTTTGTTTTATTGTTAAAATATATTGATAGTCACTTACTGAAAGTAGCCATAAAGTCTCTACAATGAGCCAGGTCGGGAACATTGTTATTATTGCAAAATAAGTTGCAAAAATGCATCTTTTTTCGGTAACCAAAACTGCTATTGCAATAACTTTTTTTTTCATTTAATGTGTATTTTTCTCAGCTTTAACGTCATGCTAATTACATTATCATAGGTATAATGCAAACACCTCAAATTACCAATGCACTACCAAACCTTTTTATGATAAATGTAAATATTTTTATGACGATAGCAGTGTAATACATGCATGTGAAAGTTATGTATGTAGCCAAAAAAGATTTTTTTTCAAAAACATTGGTAATTCGGGGTATTTGCACTGTACTTATGATAATGTAATTAGCATGACGTTAAAGCTGAGAAAAAAACACGTTCAATGAAAAAAAAAATTGTTACAATAGCAGTTTTGGTCACCAAGATAATCAGATTGCAACTAAGGTATACGAATTCTCTTCGCTACCGCGCGGCTTCCCCCCCACCACCGCGCCGACCGGCCGAAGCAGCTGCGCGGCCTTGAGCGCTCAATTCGCATTGTTCGTCGGTCATTTTAGATGAACTAAACAATGTAGAGCTATCGGATAAAATGTAATCATTTAGAGTATGATTTCAACAAGCACTGTGCCAAATTTTAATTGGAAAATTCAAGTAGTTTCGGCGCAATCGTCGGTTGAAAAAATTTTTTTATCTCGGCTCCTATTGGTCCGATCTTGACAAAATTTATATGAAAATTCATGGATTTTTACGTACTTTAAGATGCATTTTACCGCGGTTCTCTAACTTAAAAATTGACTAAAATAAAAAAAAATTTTTGTTAAAAATGTTGTTAAATATTAATATTTAAAAAATTCCTTTTTATTGTTTATTAAGTACGTCATAAGCTATTGATTAAACGTGGTTAGACGCAATTATCATTCCTGGATCGGATTGGGCAGCAATTGGAACTTTTCGGGTAAATAATTTTGCAACAAGACGCCATTTTGAGATATCGAGATCGGCCTTTAATTTTTAAGTTGTCCGGACTAAAAGTCATCGATATATGCTAATACAATGAAGAAAAATGATTTTTTGTAAAAACCATTGCAATATGAAAATTGAAAAAAGAGTTTTTTTTGTTTAACAATTTAACAATGAAAAAAATTAATTTTGCATTTATAAATACATGTATCTTTTAGAAAATTCAATTCTGATCATCTTTTGTCTCTACCTTTTTTTACAGAAATGCAATAACAATGATGTTATTTAAGAAAAACTAAAAAAAAATGCATTTTTGCAACTTATTTTGCAATAATGTTCCCGACCTGGCTCATTGTAGAGACTTTATGGCTATTTTCAGTAAGTGACTATCAACATATTTCAACAATAAAACAAACTATAGCACGAACTTTTTGACAAAATCCTAGGACTCCCGGACTAATAATACAGGCATTACAATTAAGATAATTCTAAAACAATAGAATTAATTTAATACATATGAGCGATAAAAGTAACAAAAATTGTATACGTAGAAAGTAAGCAGATAAATGAACAAGAATAAGAGCGAGTTCGCTTAAGGAATTGGGATTCAATATCGATTTGAGTTCGATAAAGTATGACAATTTAATTACGATCGAATATTGACTGATAAATGGCGTAGTAAATTTGCCATAGAGATATGGTGCTCTCATGCGATGGAATTTTACAGATTAACGTTTTTACATAGCAATATTAAGGTTAGGTACACACAGACATAGGGCGAGGTTTTAGTCGGGCAAAATCATCAAGCGATCTGATATGGATCAGTGGCGAGTTTAGCGATTTTCTCATAAATTCTTTAAGGTTTTTTATAATCAGACGACTATAATGTAGACTAGCGTAGCACGACAAAGCCATTCTCCACAATTCGTAGAGTGGCTTAGGCCAAAGAGGACTGATACTAACAATATTTCCTCGGCCTTTTCCAAATACTAGAAGCGCATCAGAATTTCTCAACAATTTCGCATTTTGAAGTATTTTATCTTTTATCCGTGGGCCTGAGAGCTCTACAACAATCGAGGTAGTCTCGATTTGTACATTCTGCATAGAAATTTCAGTTTGCGCATTGATAGTTGTTTGAGGCTTGCAATTTTTGCTATTTTTTTTTCTTGTTTTCGGCAGCCATTTGCGCGTATGGATAACATGTGGGACGAGCTTCGACAAGCCGATGGCTGAGATCGTTCTTTCTGCTATAACAGGGAGGCTCAGTTTGCAGTCCGGTGAAATACCACTAATTAAAACCTCGCATTTGTCTTCAAACTCGGTATTTTCAAGGAGTGGATTAGGCTCGTCACAAGGTACTGGTGCATCGCCCGGTGAACGTTTTTCAAGAATTTTAACGCGTCTCTCGAGACTCACAATACGAACGGAAAGTTTTTCAATTATGTCAATCAATTTAGAAATATCGGCATTGGTTTCCTTACGTTCTAAAAGCAGTTTGTTGTTAAATTCCGTAAACCAGACCGGGGCTTCACTCATAATTTCAAATTTGTGATTGTAGTGTATAACGCGAGTAATATAAACAGCTTATAAGCTTAATTTAAACCATAAGAAAGTCTCTATCACAACCCGTATACTCGATAATCACAATAATAAACAATAGTAGCTGCTAAATACGATGATAAATATCGATTCGAGAATAACACTGACTCATGTACACAAACTCGCTCGCAAGTCGATTTCGCAAACATATAGACCTTTTAACGATATATGAGATCTTTCTACATTTATTTATCAAAAACGAGCGGATATTTTAATACGCAAAACGCTTTCTGTAGACGCTAGGTTCACACTCAATAACAATAAAAAAACCACACTGATTCTTGCCTAAATTCTTACTTGCTGTACCGATGTAACGACTAAATATCTAACGAACTGGTGTAAAATAGAACGATGATTTAAACTAGGATGACACTGCAGACGCAAAGGGAAGTAGATGCATAGCACGAACACATGAGCACTCGAAGATCCATCAATGAGGCGTTGGTACATGAGTTGATTTGAAGAGTTTGTTGACGTCAGAATACTAAGATAAGGCAGTGATTTGATGCGAAAGCAGCTAAGGCGCTTGATGGCGAGTGACCGAAGAAAATGAATTGCGGCTGAAAATCGGGCGATTTGTGACAGTCAGTGTTCCGGTCAGTGTAGGCAGCAAATTGGCGATTGGTAATGGCGAAAAGACGCTGAAAGAAAAGAGCTTTCCTGTCAGGCCAAAAAGCAGATCTCCCTGGCTTAGTAATGCGAGCCGTGCCGTAAAAACTCGCAGAAGCTTTGCCAGCTGGAGTCTGCTTAGCTTGCAAAACTAATAATCTCCAAAAACAGAGTACAAACTGGTTAAGGGGTTATGCCTGAGTTAAATCTGTAAAAAAGACATTAATAAGTAATAGGCTGAAAAAAATTATTTATTAATAGTATAAAAAAAGTCTTTCTCCTACTTAAAATGTAGGTATTAAACATATTTTTAACTATATTTAAAAAATTATATATCTATACTTACATTGTAAACAATTACATGTATGATTGCACTTTTTTCCCTTTGCCGCAGGATATCTCAGCATCCAGATGATGAATTGACACCAGACAGGATGTAAAATCTTCTGAATATGTTTCTTCACTGCTTGAGCAGAAGACTTTTCTACAAAAAATAAATTTTAAATATTTAGTAACTCATAAGATGATTATATCAGTAATTATAGTGAATATTACATATATTCATATACGCAACATTGACTTTTACCTTGTATTAGTCAATTCTGCTCCATTCAAGCAGTGAAGAAACGTATTCAGAAGATTTTCCATCCTGTCTGGTGTCAATTCATCATCTGGATGCTGAGATATCCTGCGGTAAAGGACCTAAAATCATAAAAATGTCAAGACTGAGAAAAATGCATTTAAAGTTTATCGAAACACTTATGTATATTTAACTGGTAGTACTTACATGAACTACTTGGCATATTTTTCTTATATTTTGGCATAAGATACGTATATATTAAGCCATGTATGAAAACCCGGGTGCTGTACATGTAGATATACTAGTATCGAAAGCTGAAATTGAAATGTAAGTTTTTAATACGCATTCAGTCAACATGTTTTAGATGAATATAAATTTTGTCATTGCTTAACCATTACTTTATAGGATCATTAGTAATTACTGTAGACTTTGAGACCATCTAACACACAGGCATCTTCTCGTGCACATGATATTTATAGTCCATATACCTGAAACAATGAATACACACATAAAGAACAGATTCTTCACAAATAATATGTTGTTTATAGTACAAAACACTTATCTAAAGTTGAACACTAGTGAGACTCAGAAGTTATCACAACAGCACAACATCTAGCTTGCACTAAACTACAGACAGCAGACGAAACAGCTGATGTCTGAATGCAAACTCGACTAGGCCGGTAAAACAGTGATTTCCTGTTCCATATGCTGTAAGGTGCCATGTTTTTAGGCGGTAATTTAAATTTGCATGTATGTTTTTTTACCCCTTTATAAGTTTGATTAAAAATTACAAGACTAAATTTAAATTCTAAATTTATTTTATTTTGAACATTCAAAATAAAAGAAAATCTACGATTTCATAAAAATTAGCTATTATAGTACATAATGATTTCGTAAATAATTTGTGCTTTTTTTTAAATAAAATTGCGCTTTCAAAAGGAATTTGTGAAAATATTAAATGTTACATTTTCTAGAAAAACGCAATTTTTTGAATAATCAAAAGCGCTATAAAACAAAATACGAATAATACGCAATTTTGAAAAATTGTATTTTTTTGGTATTTTGCCTATAACTTTGTAACGGAATTCTTTCGGGCAAAAAGGACTAAGGCAGCTCATTCTGCAGTAAATTTGCCTTAAAAAAATCAAATAAAAAAATTTTGGATTTTTTAAAATTTTAACTCAGGCATAACCCCTTAAATCACTGTCGGAACAGGATCTCGAAACAAACGCTGTTGAACGTACTCACCAGAGAGAGAGAGAGAGAGAGAGAGAGAGAGAGAGAGAGAGAGAGAGAGAGAGAGAGAGAGAGAGCGCTTGAGTAAAAAAGAGAGGGATATAGTGGCGCGAAGCTGATGGATTTTGGAGTGCTCGGAGAGTTTGGGAACGCATGACTGAGGCGTGTCACGGTAGAGGTGACTTTATGTTGACTCTCGGAAGTCATAAAGACGTATAGGGGAATGTATGGGCTAGGGATCTTCGGTGATTCGATAGATGTTGTTCTATTATAATATAGATGATGATAAAGGATTTTGAATACCGCGCGCCTTACAGGTTATCCATAGGTGGAGCCACCGGATGGATATCGACGTGATTGATTGATTGATCGATATCGACAGAGGGGGCGCGGATTTGCATATAGCGGAAGGATTTAGAGGGAGATAACTATTTTCTAGCCTATAACTGAATTAGGATTTGAAAAAGAGGGCGCTGGGGGAACTCATAGATAAGGAAATAGATTGGTGGTAGTTTTGATAAGCCAATAGGGGATTCTTCTAGGAAAAAGGACAAATTGTGTAATTTTGGAGGCCGAGATCGCGTTTCCGTCAAGAAGGAGGCCGGGTGGGAAAACGCGACATCCTTCCTCAAGCGGAGCGTCGGCCATTCTGTTCCTGGTGCTCGAAATAGGCAGTTGATTTTAGCAGCTATTAGTTTTTTTCTCGTGTCGCCATTTTGGTTTGAATTCTTGGATTTTGAGAAGTTTGTGGAGAGTTACTTCGCCTTCTTTATTATTTCCTTTGGAGGAGGTTTACTATTTGAGGAGTAACGGTTATTGGAGGATTTGTGGACCATTATAGAGGAATTTTGGTAAGAATCCTGGAATATTATTCTTGATATTTTATTGATAGATGAATAGTTTGAGAGGCTGAGAAACAAGTGTCGCGGAATATGGTGGATACTTTCGCGCGTTTCAGCGGATGGTAGTTTTCCCTTTTGATATTCGATCTTAAGTAAAATCAATCGTAGTGGAAAATTCGCGGCCCTTCCTTAGCAACCACCGGTCATTCCTGGAGCTAGTTATATGGCCGTGGGTCCATGCTTTTATTTAAATTCAATCCATTGTTTAAAAATCCTCGTGTACCATAATACGATAATATATTTGTGTTTTGTTAACATTAATTATTGGTGTTTCATATTTATTTAACCTAATTGACACCACTATCCCGCTTTTGACGCGCAAAATAAATACTTTGTACACTAGCGGGAATTCTCGTGCGGGCGAGTTAAGGGGTTATGCCTGAGTTAAAATCTTAAAAAAACCGATTTTTTTTTATTGACTTTTTTCATAGGAAATTATCTGTAGAATACGATGGTGAAGTCCGTTTATTTGTTGGAAAGCTGCAGACTAAAAACTGAAGGCATGCGAATAGCTTATTTTAAAAAAACCGTAATTTCCGCGGTTTTATTTGTCAGTGCTATGTAACTCAACATGATTATTTTTAGCGTTTTCATCGCTTCTGATGTATAATATATTTATGATATTTGTATGTAAAATACAATAAAAATATCTATTATGCATTAAGAATTCGTTAAAAGATATTAATAAAATGAGCACAATTATGCAATATTAGAATTTTGCAAAGTTGCTCATTCTCAAATTTGCGCTTTTTTGTTTATTTAAACTGAATATTTATAAAAAAACATGTTATTATATATTATCCTTTGTAAGAAACCAACTAGATGCAAATATTCGCTAAAAAATAATGTTATGAAAGTAACGAATTTTGAATTTGGCGCTTATCGACTGGGCCGTGCGATATTATTTCGGAAAGGTTATTCGTCTAGATACCTAGATACCTGTTTTACCATTCAGTTCAGGATTCACGAGCAATAACACTTGCTTTGAATTTTGATACCTTATACTTTTCTTCTGCATTGCTCAATACTATTGAATAATTAATTTTATAATATTGATAGCATTTGTGATTAAGAAGTATAGTGCAGAAGTATAAAATTTGTGATCAAGATGAGTCCAGACTCAAGAAATAGAGTTCCAGGATCATCAGATAGAAAAAGAAGATTTGGAAGAAGAAAGAGAAGATCAAAAATTTTTAATCTGAAACAACAAAAGGAAGTTCTAGCATCAGCATCGACATCAACATCTTTATAAAAACCAGAACGAGCAACAGCAATCACTTCAGCACCTACGCCTGATACAGTTCCTTCGTCATCCAGGGCACGGAGTCCAAGATCTGCTGTGCAAGCTTCATCAGGTACTTCAGCATCATTTATACAGCCAGAAATTCCTGTGTCTAGGTCTAGACAAAAATTAAAATCTAATTATTTAGAACCTAGTGTTATTCAAAACAGGATATTTGATGTTTCTTTGCTTCTACCAGGATTACAGCAATTTCTGGCTTGTAAAGCTTGTGATGGATGTGTTAAATTTGATGAAGTTGATGTACGAGATTTTGGTAGCCATCACCTGTACTTCGTGTAATGCAGTTGCTTTCATTGACTCTAGCAGAAAAATTGGAAAATAGAGTAACGCATATAAAGGGAACAGACGTGCAGTTCTAGCCATGAGAATTCTTGGTCATGGACACACTGGTTTGATCACTTTATGTGGAGTAATGGATTTTCCTACTCCAAGTGTTCATAGTAATTTTGACAAAACTAATCAGGACTTGAAAGAAGCAAGCCAAAGTATAGCAAAGGAGTCGATGAAAGCAGCTATGCAGGAAGATTGCAGTGGGGAAAATCAAGAGGATGATCGGCAAACTGTATCAGGCGATGGTAGTTGGAGGAAACGGGGACATTCTTCCCTTCAAGGCGTTTCAACATTGATACGCCATGCCAACGTAAAGGTGATTGATGTTGCTCCAAAGCAATTATTTTGCCTAGCTTGCCAAAACCAAGAAAAATGTTCTGCTAATTACGAAGGAAGCTCTGGCAAGATGGAAGTGGATGGCATAGTAGAAATGTTCCAGAGATCTGAGTCCATCCATGGTGTAAAGTACAGAAATTATGTTGGAGACAGAGATTCCAGAGTCTTCAAAGCACTTTCTGACGCCAAACCTTATGAAGATTTTACCATCACAAAAAAAGAGTGTGTTGGACACGTTCAGAAGAGGATAGGCTCGAGACGCAGAAATCTGAAGAAAAGCTTAGCTGGAAAAAAACTATCTGATGGGCATTGGTGGAAGAAACCGTCTAACTCCTTAAAGGATTGATCAGTTGACGAAGTACTATGGCAATGCTATTCGAGGCCATAGTAATTCTGTTGATGAAATATCGAATGCTATTTGGGCAACATTTGATCACAAGAAATCAACAGATGAAAATCCTACTCACCACCTTTGTCCACAGGGATCAAGATCTTGGTGCAAGTGTCAGAAAGCCAAGGCAAACAACAACTTGAAGAACTTCTACCATCGAGATATCTTTCCTGCTGCCATCCTGAATGCAACTGAATCAATTTATCAGTACTTGACGAAGCGAGACTTGCTTGAGAGATGCATTGGAGGCTTCACGTAAAACAGTAATGAATGTTTTAACCAATCTGTTTGGAAGCTCATCCCCAAGCATAGTTTCAGTGGTCTGACAGTCCTTGAAATTGATGTCTACATTGCAGTCACTTGCTTCAATGAAGCAAAGCAGGAATTCTTCAAGTTATGAAGAAATTTAACGTCAAACTAGGATCCTCTGCAGTAAACTGGGCAAAGACTCAGCATAAAGAGCGGCTTCTCTTGTCAGACAGAAGAGAATTGGAGTCCACACTAGAGGCACGTCGAGCCAGAAGGAAGAGAAGTCATCAGGATGACGACTCTTACAAAACTGGAGCTTTTTAAACATTACACAAAAATACTCACACCATACACAACCTCACAATTAAACATTATTCATAAAACAAACACTGAAAACAATTTTCATTTTTTTTATTTTTAAAATCAAACAATTTTCAATTTGAAACAAAATAACACATACACAGCATCAGCTTTGTAAGCAGTCTGTAGCTGGAATGGATATAGGTCAGAGAGAGAGAGAGAGAGAGAGAGAGAGAGAGAGAGAGAGAGAGAGCTAAACAGCTGATTAGTGTTGTCTGCTTCCTTTCCATCAGCTCATCTGGACTATTTTTTCTAACCTTCAACTTGACACTTAATGGTAGTGCTACTCTTCTGTTCATCACATGTAAGTATCTAAACTTATTTTTTAACAATAAAAGCATTTTTATAACTTAATTATAAAAATGTTTCAAATTTAGAAAAAATACATTTTTTTATGATTTTTCATTTTATTTTATTTCAGATGACTGGGCACACATAAAGCTTTTGGACCATCCTCAAAATTTACAAAGATGACCAGGATACACTTATCATTCATTTAAAAAAAGTCCAGGTGTGAAGAAAAATTGTAAGTATATTTTTCATCATTAAATGTTCTGCGACGTAGCAATAATTATTGCTACGTCGTGATACATTATTACACGGCCAGCTGATTCACTCTCGGCGAGGTAACAGCTCCTGTAGCGGAGCCAGCGCTCGGTGGCGCTCGCAGGAGTTGCCTCTGACCGGCCGCGTGCGGAGCGCAGGATGTGAGCTCCCGAGTCGCACCTGCGCGGCGCGCCGGCGCTCGGGAGGGGGCACCGCAGGAAGTTAGTCAGCAGCGCACGCGCGGTCACATGCACGAGGCTGCGTGTGTGTGCATAAGAGCAAGAGAGAGAGAATGATGCGCGCGAGCTCTAGCGAGAGCGGGAGAGAGTGGGAAATAGAATTTGTGGCGCGCGTGATAGCGGCGTGAGAGAGAGAGAGAGAGAGAGAGAGAGAGAGAGAGAGAGAGAGCATGTGGCGCGGGCAATGATAAAGGGGAGAGAGAGAGCGCTCTCGATTATCGACCGTGGTCGAGTGAGAGTGAGAGGGCGCCTGCTATCGGGGTATAGATAAGTGATGAATGATGTCCTCGGCTGTGGAAACTGGGGCTGTGCCCCGGGCTCCAAGAACGCGATCTTCGCGTTGGGGACCCACGGCAGAGGATGCGCCCTCGGGCCGGCCCATGGAGGGCAGACCTATTCTGTCTGGGGCCCTGTTTGGTGGACTCACTGTCATTCCGACCGACTCGGAATTGGACCCCCCCCCTATACGTCGTGCTTTAACTGTAGAGGGAGGGGTCACCGCTGGGACAGGTGCCCCAATGACAGAAGGAGGTTCTGTTTTAATTGTGGGAGGATTAACACTGACCTAGTGGAGTGCCAGAGGTGTGGGGAGGCACACCTCCAATACATGGCCGGGAGGAGTGGCCAGCTGAGGCAAGGGGCAACCCATGCCCCCGTATACCCCCGCAGAGTCCGCTTTGAGGAAGAGGAGCGGTACGGGCCGCCCCCGAGCTACGAAGAGGCCGCTCAACTGCGGCGACGCGAAGGGAGGCCAAGGAGAGAGGTGGCCAATTCCACTCCGGCCACTTCCACCACTGCCGAGGGTCTGGCATCCGGGGGCATTGCCCAAAATTATTTATTGGCGATACGGGAATTGGTCAACGCGTCACCCGAGGTCCGTGATCTCCTTTTGGCGGCCTTGGCTCCAGGGCCACGATAGATTTTAAATAAATAGTTTATTCTGAATATGGAGGTTTTATTATTTGAGTTGTTGGTCCAAATCTATTTGTCTGGCGGCTTTTTTTTGTGGCGGAAATGGAGGAATTTTACTTGTTTCAGGTTTCCTTATTGGAGGTTTCTCGGCTGGCTATAGAGGATTTCTTTTTCAGGTGTTGTAGAGGTTGTAAAGGTCTTGGAGGAAAACTTGGATATTCAGGTATATCCAAGGTTTTGTGGGGGGTATTGCGACGTAGCAATAATTATTGCTGTGTCGTGATACATTATTACACGGCCAGCTGATTCACTCTCGGCGAGGTGACAGCTCCTGTAGCGGAGCCAGCGCTCGGTGGCGCTCGCAGGAGTTGCCTCTGACCGGCCGCGTGCGGAGCGCAGGATGTGAGCTCCCGAGTCGCACCTGCGCGGCGCGCCGGCGCTCGGGAGGGGGCACCGCAGGAAGTTAGTCAGCAGCGCACGCGCGGTCACATGCACGAGGCTGCGTGTGTGTGCATAAGAGCAAGAGAGAGAGAATGATGCGCGCGAGCTCTAGCGAGAGCGGGAGAGAGTGGGAAATAGAATTTGTGGCGCGCGTGATAGCGGCGTGAGAGAGAGAGAGAGAGAGAGAGAGAGAGAGAGAGAGCATGTGGCGCGGGCAATGATAAAGGGGAGAGAGAGAGCGCTCTCGATTATCGACCGTGGTCGAGTGAGAGTGAGAGGGCGCCTGCTATCGGGGTATAGATAAGTGATGAATGATGTCCTCGGCTGTGGAAACTGGGGCTGTGCCCCGGGCTCCAAGAACGCGATCTTCGCGTTGGGGACCCACGGCAGAGGATGCGCCCTCGGGCCGGCCCATGGAGGGCAGACCTATTCTGTCTGGGGCCCTGTTTGGTGGACTCACTGTCATTCCGACCGACCCGGAATTGGACCCCCCCCCCCTATGCGTCGTGCTTTAACTGTAGAGGGAGGGGTCACCGCTGGGACAGGTGCCCCAATGACAGAAGGAGGTTCTGTTTTAATTGTGGGAGGATTAACACTGACCTAGTGGAGTGCCAGAGGTGTGGGGAGGCACACCGCCAATACATGGCCGGGAGGAGTGGCCAGCTGAGGCAAGGGGCAACCCATGCCCCCGTATACCCCCGCAGAGTTCGCTTTGAGGAAGAGGAGCGGTACGGGCCGCCCCCGAGCTACGAAGAGGCCGCTCAACTGCGGCGACGCGAAGGGAGGCC
Source organism: Philotrypesis tridentata (assembly GCA_018906965.1). NCBI lineage: Eukaryota > Metazoa > Arthropoda > Insecta > Hymenoptera > Pteromalidae > Philotrypesis > Philotrypesis tridentata. The sequence goes on from JACCIB010000084.1 coordinate 190,959, forward strand.
AAGGAGAGAGGTGGCCAATTCCACTCCGGCCACTTCCACCACTGCCGAGGGTCTGGCATCCGGGGGCATTGCCCAAAATTATTTATTGGCGATACGGGAATTGGTCAACGCGTCACCCGAGGTCCGTGATCTCCTTTTGGCGGCCTTGGCTCCAGGGCCACGATAGATTTTAAATAAATAGTTTATTCTGAATATGGAGGTTTTATTATTTGAGTTGTTGGTCCAAATCTATTTGTCTGGCGGCTTTTTTTTGTGGCGGAAATGGAGGAATTTTACTTGTTTCAGGTTTCCTTATTGGAGGTTTCTCGGCTGGCTATAGAGGATTTCTTTTTCAGGTGTTGTAGAGGTTGTAAAGGTCTTGGAGGAAAACTTGGATATTCAGGTATATCCAAGGTTTTGTGGGGGGTATTGCGACGTAGCAATAATTATTGCTGTGTCGTGATACATTATTACACGGCCAGCTGATTCACTCTCGGCGAGGTGACAGCTCCTGTAGCGGAGCCAGCGCTCGGTGGCGCTCGCAGGAGTTGCCTCTGACCGGCCGCGTGCGGAGCGCAGGATGTGAGCTCCCGAGTCGCACCTGCGCGGCGCGCCGGCGCTCGGGAGGGGGCACCGCAGGAAGTTAGTCAGCAGCGCACGCGCGGTCACATGCACGAGGCTGCGTGTGTGTGCATAAGAGCAAGAGAGAGAGAATGATGCGCGCGAGCTCTAGCGAGAGCGGGAGAGAGTGGGAAATAGAATTTGTGGCGCGCGTGATAGCGGCGTGAGAGAGAGAGAGAGAGAGAGAGCATGTGGCGCGGGCAATGATAGAGGGGAGAGAGAGAGCGCTCTCGATTATCGACCGTGATCGAGTGAGAGTGAGAGGGCGCCTGCTATCGGGGTATAGATTCGTGATGAATGATGCGATATAGACGCGGAGTACTGTACAGGGGAACTGTACAGTATAACACATGGCGGTAGAGGTTTTCTTTTCAGCATAGTGGAACATGGCGGAGATTCATTGGAATATTTCAGTTGGTATTTTAGGGTCTGTATGCAGTGAAGCATAAAGATAGATCGATGGAGTTCGAATCTCGCGCGTCTAGTTTTGGTTATCTATAGGGGGAGCCACCGGATGGGGATAAATATTGATTGATTGATTTTTATCAGTAAAGGAGGCGCGAATTACGAGAATAGTTAAGGATATAGAGGGCGATGATTGTTTTCTCTGGCAATGAATTAATTAGAATTTGGAAAAGAGGGCGCTGGAGGAAACTCACCGATACAGGAATAGATCGGTGGTAGTTCGGGAAAACCAATAGGGGATTTTTCTAGGAAAGAGGACCAATGATGTAATTTTGGAGGCCGGGCTTGCGCTTCCGTGAAGAAGGAGGTCGAGTGGGAAAACGCGGCATCCTTCCTCGATTGGAGCGTCGGCCTCGGCCATTCCGTTCCTGGAGCCTCGCTCGCGCAGTTCGATTCACAATAATTGCAGTTTTTCTTGGTGGATATTTTGGGTCGAGTTCTTTGGAAGGAGTTTCGAGCCGCAAAGCCGACGAGGAGTTTTTGTTGGAGTTTTGCGGAGTTATAGAGGATTTTTGGTGAGAATTTGGAGCACTAATTAATATACGGGATATATATATAGAGGTAGATTTGTATTTGCCGAGGAATACGCGCGCGGCCGATAGAGGAAATATGTCGCGCGTTTTCAGTGGATGGCGGTTCTCCCTTTGTCTCATTTAGAAGCGAACGTAGAGGAAATTTCGCGGCCCTTTTCCTATCTAGCACGGTGCCGCAGCCTTGAACTTAGTAATTTGGCCGAGTGCCCATGAATTTATTTTGAGTTCAAAATTGTTTGCCGAAAGAATTGATTGTAGTGATAAAATAGAATATAACCGTATTTTATTAACTAATTCATTTGTGTTCAACAATTTTCACCTGATTGCCACCACACTTCCCGTTTTTCCACCATTGCAGGGATACTACGAACCAGAGGAAAAGAGGAAAGCCGTGTGTGTAATAAATATTTGTACATAACTGAAACTCCCGTGTGGGCGGGAAAATTCCACGTTACAGTTCAAGAAAACTTTAAATGCCTTTTTCTCAAGTTTTGAATTTTTATGATCTTAGGACAGTTGCCGCAGGATTTCTCAGGAACCATAAGACCAATCAAGCTGAAATTTTTTGAAGAACTCCAGGAAAGCCTTCTTCACTGCTTGAACGGAGCAGAATTTGCAAAGATAAGTTTAAAATAAATGTTATTTATGGAAACATACGTAATATTCACTATAATTACTTATATTATAACTTATGCGTTACTAAATATTTAAAATTTTTATTTTTTAATAACTCCTTCCGTTCAAGCTGAGGAGAATTACATTTGGAAGATTTTTCAACCAGTTTCGTCTGAATTCATCACCCGGATGCTGAGAATTCTTACGGCAAAGGGAAAAAAATGATCAAATTTAATACTTTACACATGGAATTGTTTGCTGAGTAAGTATAGATATATAATTGTTTAAAAATATGTAAATTTACAATTAATATGTACACTTTAAGCAGGAAAAAGAATTTTTTAAATATTACTTATAAATAATTTTTTTTTGCCTATTAACTAATAATTTGTTTTTTTCAGGTTTAATTCAGGCATAACCCCTTAAATTCCACGTTACAATATATATCTAAGTGCTTTAAAAACTATATTTTTCCTTCAAAATATAAATATTATACAACACTTTTATGCATTAGAAATATGCATTAAGTGGGTGTAATACTTGATAACAATTAAAGGCATTTACTTACCAAAAAGCATGATTTTTATCATGTTTCTGGACTTACCGCAGCTTTGTGGAGGAACCGTATCATCAATCCTGATGAAACAAAGTGGAAAATGTTCCTTATGAGTGTCCTCATAAACTGAGTAGAAGAGATTTCTAAAAAACACAAAATTAATACAATTAATTATACTTATATTGACAATATTAGTAATTACAGTGAATGTTACATTTGCAAACATACATAACATTCACTTTTAACTTACTTTTGCCAATTCTGCTCCACCCAGTTTGTGACCAGACTCATAAGGAAGATTTTCCACTTTGCTGTATCAGGATTGATGGTACGGTTCGTTCAGAAAGCTGCAGCAGGTAGACAAAAACCATGAAAAAACTAAATCTGAGTAAAAGGTATTTAAAGTTTATTAATGTAAATCATACAAATAAACTCAGCTATACTTACATAAATTATCTGGCATACCTTGATTTGTTTTTGGTACTCAAATATACATACAATAATGTATATTTGATGATAGACGCACATAATGCTGTGTGATAATAACATTTAGAAGCTGGAAATAAACTAAAAATTATCTTTAGCTATTCATCATCAAGATATGTTTATGAACTACAGTTACATGCAATACTTACTATTATAATATGCACTTCAAGTTGTTAAAAAGTATGCAAAATAATACTCCAGAAAGTCAATATAAACACCTATCTTGCTGGCTTGCACTCGTATACCTAAAAGCAAAAAATAAACCAACAAAGAAAAAGCTCATTATGAAGACAATTTTTACTAATTAGTTTCCAATACTTATCTGAATAATTGTTGTACTCTGCAGAAGCTCTTGCATATTTACAACACCACTGAGGTTACAAGCATTGTTACAGTAGCTAGCAGACAAGCTGCACTGACATAGTGTCTTGAAGGTTTGATAGAAAACAGCTGTTTGGTTGCTTCAAAGTCTCACAGAAAATTCTACTATACCGATCATATAGTAATCTTCATTCTCGACCGGACGCTGTGAGGCGCAACCTGTTCGGGTGGCAAATTCAAATTTGTTGAATGCCTTTACTTTAACACATTGAGTTTAATAACACAAAATCACACATAGAAAAATTAATTTTACGGATTTTATTATATTTTACGGAAATAAATTAATAACTATTGAGAAAAAAACGGTTTGTAAAACGGTTTTTGTGTCGTATTTTCAGTAAGATATCTCATTAAATTGCTCTGTAAGAAGTGTGGCAGAACAATTCTTTCCTCAAGTTTGGCCTAATGAAAATATTTAAAATTCACGATTTTTAAAAAATTTACTTGAAACAGATTTATCAGTTTTTTGTCGATATCTTCGAGGCAAATTTTTTTAGCAATAAACAGCTTTCAATTTACGAATTGTTTACGATTTTTACGAATTTTCTCCGATTTTTACGCATATTTACAATTTTCTAATTTTTTTTAGATTTTTACGAATTTTTCCCGAATTTTTCTGATTTTTTTCACTGCTCATTTCCGCCGTAAAACAAATTTTCAATTCTCGCAGGGTTGCCACTACAAAATTAAAAAAAAATGTCATTTTGAATAAGCAGCTTCTTCAACCGGACTCTGAATAAGCAGCTTCTTCAACCGGACTCTGAATAAGCAGCTTCTTCAAGCGGTCTCTGAATAAACAGCTTCTTCAACAGGACTCTGAATAAGCAGCTTCTTCAAGCGGACTCTGAATAAGCAGCCTTTTAATCTTAGCCGTTGATGTATAATCTGTAATATTTGTCATATAATGTTATTGCTACAGATAGTGATTAGTGTATAAACTAATTATATTTCGCCACCCGTTACATGCACGTAAAGGCGCTCGCCGAGCCGACCGCTTTCGCTGTAGTGGCGTGCGCACTTGTAGATGCACTTGGTCGGTGGTCAGCCCCTTACACGCTGGAGCACGGGGCGCTTACTTCCTAATGTCCGCCACTGTGCAGTTTGGCTGTGCATTGGTAAAGACTGCGTTTGCTCGTATATCTCTCGGCTGAAACTTTTTCTCTCGGTGACGGAGCAGTTCTTAGTGCCTGTGGCGCACAAAGAGGTCTTGTAGTTCGCGCCGCATCTTATTGCTTCCGGACATCAAAGTTTATAGTACGCACGTGATTGTCGCATACCGGGCATTCCGAGGCGACGGAGATCGGCTGGTTCGACATGCAGTACCAGTGCGTTTTCGAGCGTTGACCGAGGTAGACGTGTCGGCTGTGCAGTTTAGTATTTTTCTTGAATCGACCCATAACTTTTGTGATATGGCGTGGAGTTTTTTCGGAAGTACGCAGCAATAGTCATAGCGTGCAAGTATGCTGTGGTTGTCATGGACTGTGCCTTTGTTTTTACAGAGCCTGATATCTCCCAGAGCTGAAGGAGTTCTGTGAAATCGCCGCCGGAAATTTCTTTCACTCGCCCGGGATTGGAAGCGTCGTCACTGTGTCCGAAAGCATGTACGAGGACTTGCACTGCGGATTCTGCTTGGACGTAAGTAGTTTGTCGTCCCTTTTTGTACTTACTTTTTGGCTCTCGACTTACCAAAATTTATGGGGATTATTTATTTTATGAATTTATTAATTATTTAATGCGGATTGTTTGTTTTAGGTGGCCACGCCGTCTGCTCTGTCCGGCTACATATGCTTTATTTATCACGCTTTCTATTCTTTTTCAGCCCATCAACGTCGTCATTCACGGCATAGCCCGTCGTCTCCGACTACAGCCAGGGGAGCTACGTACTCCCTGGGTCATGCGACCCTAGATCGCGTACTTAGACGTGTTTCAATACACGGTCGGGGATATTGTGCAGTGCCACCTAGAGTGCGGCTGCTGCCCCGTTATCAGCGGCCCAGGGCGCTTTCTCTTAGCGCAGCTTAGGCGCTGCCACGCATGTACCTTCGCCTGACTTTTACCAAATAAATCGGACACTACTATCTGAGAATTTTACTTATTGCGTGTCCTGCTGCGATCTTGACAAATTTCCTCCATGCGGCAATGTATGCTGTTCTTCGCAGGGCGCATCACTTCATGCCATCGGGCGTTGACGCCCTCGCCTCCGATGTGGATTTCGTTCTCAGCTCGTATGTTGCTTCATTGAATTTTTTGTTCATGTCGTTGGAGCACGGGCATTCTTGCGAAATTTGTGCAGCCGCTCATGCCCCGCCCTACGCTTGGGTCAGCATTCTCGCTGTTCGGGCACCGCTGCTGAGGCTCCCTGGGTCGCTCGTTGGAATAGGGTCATGCCATCAATTTTTATTGCCGAGGAAAGGTGTTGAATCATCCATGTTAAGCCGCGCTTTATTTGCCGTTTCGTAAAGCATTAGCTGTCGCTACTCAACTTAAATTGCAGGATTCGTGGAATTGTTTGCATTCAAAAGAAAAAAATTTTACGTTTTTTTGTTTCTCAAGTCGCGCAGCCTAATGCGTGTAAATGAAACGATTTTTAGGTAGAAAATTGTAACATTAATTATACCATGAATATAAAATTACATTATATTAATTAATTATAATAAGATCATTCTTTTAATAAGAGGAATAATAATAATTAATCAAATTATTAGAATATTGATATAATAATATTAATTAATTATAAGATTGTAAGTATTGTATATTAATTATAGTATTAATTGTATTATTAACTCGTTTCGTTCTCATTGGATTAGGCGCGAAACCTGTTAAAAAAATTGAGAAGAATTTAACGTTAATCCCACTCTTAATTAAGCGATTTTTATTTCGTGGCTAGTTAATGTCATTATTTTTCATTTGCATTTTGACAACAGTTTTTTTTCTTTCTGCTGGCCGGCACGGTAAAGTATTGCTCTTTTCCGAGATTTGTCACAGATATGCGCACATGCATGAAACGGATCTCGGGGAGGGACGGCCGCTCATTAGGCGATATAGACTATTCTCTTCGCTGCGGACGAAGGTCGATTGTGTAACTGTTACTAGCCGGCTTTACGAGTATCTAGGATTTGTGGCGGTCGTTACGTACTTTAGCTTTTATGGTTCAACGTCTGGTGCACATGGGAGTGTTGTCGCTCGTGCAAGGGGGGTGGGGAGGGAAATAAGTTATGCAGTATACTCGAAGAAGGCGAGCAGGCTATCAGACTTGATCGCAGTATTGGTTCAGCAACTGAGCTATCGACATCGTTCTTGCTGTACCGCACATTGGTTTCTCTAAGTGATTTTTGTACGTTGTTCTTACTGTGAAGTGCGCTGGTTCGGGACCTCTTCTTGCTTCGATCGTCTCGCTGGATTGGCTGTCATGTCGTGAGTACTTGTGCTTCACCTGTGTTATCTGCTCGACGTAGCTTTTTCTCATTGCTTTGACCTTGCAGTGGTTCGTTGGGAAGTGCCTGCGTTGTAGCTCACGAATTCGTGCCAGGGCTGGATCTGGTGGCAGCTGGGTGCTCATGCTGGACATGCGCGCGCCCATGTGCCGCTTCGTCGCGGACTACTTTTTGGAGCGCACCCATTCTGACATGCTGGGGTTCTACACTGAGCTGGTTAATTACCTTATCCTCGATGTGCTTGGAGACACCGTGTTCGGCCGGGGCCTTGTAGGGCTCAACTGGCCCGTCCTCAAGCAAACGAGCCTCAAATATCAGAAGAGTACAGCACGAACTCGTGCACGTGCACCTCTCCTTGAAGTTTCACGACCGCAAGTATTGGCGTCTGTTCCGGCAGTGGTGTCGCCCTGGCGCTATGCTGATGCAGACCAGGTTAGTACAGCTCTGCGGCCGCGCGAGCTGCATTTATTTATTTTTTCAAAAAGCCTGTGACTTTGCTTTGTTTTCTAGGAACCATAACGCGGGCGGCGTTCATCGCACACCCTCGATCCTCATTTAGCATTTGCATTTTTTTTTAATAAAAGCAAATTGAAAATGAACGTTTTCGCGTTTGCTATTCTCGCGCTACGCCTCTAGTTTGCCTAGTTTGTTTGTTTTTCTTTTTTTTTGTTTGCTAGGCTGGGGCGGGGGTATATTTTTCCTTTCTTGCTGTTTGTTTGAGGCAGCGTCGCCAGCTTACGGCCTCGTGGACTAGCTGAGGTGCAGCGGCCTGTCTGCGCTGCGCCTTAAGAGCGCCATCGAGTTGGTTACGATCTTTTTGATTTCGGCGTCGTAACTAGTAAACCTAGGCATGGAGTGAAAGTCTACCTTCAGGTGGCCTATATCGTGGGACGCTGCCCTGTCGAACGTATCCCCGGGCGGTCTGCTTGTGAGGACCGTTTTCGCTGAAAATCGCTATGAACATATATGGCCTGCGTGCGCCTGCTCTTTTGCGTCACGTCTGCATGTGGTGTGATTTTATTTTGCTTAGGGCGCTGTAGCTTCAAAAGTTATAGCCTTATCAAAATTCCTCCATCCAGTGGCCTATAAGCCGAGGCGCCGCCCTGTCGATTAAACTCATGAGCACCCTGATCGCAGTTCTTTTTGCCTGCGGAAGTGACTTCGGCGGTGCGGAAGGTGCCACTCCGTCGCTATTACCGAGCTGCCGTTCCTTGTCTCTCTTTGTAAAGACGTGCGTGTGTATGTGTGTGTATAGGGGTCAGGGGGGGGGGAGAGGGAGCTATATTTTCTAGTCTGCAGCAGCCATTGCGAGTTTATGGGCGCGCCCTTGCAATGTACACGGACCCTATTCCCTAACATAAAATCTCATTTTCAATATTTTTCAATTAAATAAAGATATATGCATGGATTTAACATACATATAGTCATGTGTATAATATTATTTTACGATTTATTAATTTATTTATAGTTTTTATTCACGTTACAATTTGGCGCGTTCATATTAGATATATGAGTAAAAGCTCCAACTTGTAACATAGATATTTTCGATTAAAAGTTATGTTATTTCGACAAAATAAATACCTGTATGAGATTCTTTGATTCAACATTTATGTAAAATGCAAAAAACCCGATTGCGATACGTTAATTTTAATCGACAGTCTCGGCTAATTAAGCTTGCCCCCGGACGAGTGCAGAGGACATATTTCACTTTTTTCACAAATTTCTGAAATATGTACGAAATAGATATTCCACATGCTGATTATTATGTTTTATACACTTTTGCCGTATAAATTTATAACGTACATGATCGTTAGTTCATCAGCTTTCGACTCATGTACAGTTTCTAGGATAAATTTTTAATTAACATTGTAAAAACAGCAACAAAAACGTTAGTCTCGCGACCAGACTATTTGTATGCGAGTTATTTTGTTTCCCGGAGCTTGTCATTAGCAAATTATTTAGCATCGATAAACAAAAATTAATTATTTATAGCGATAACATGTAAATTAAGTTTCCACATATCGACGGCTGAGATTAAAAGGCTACTTATTCAGAGTCCGCTTGAAGACGCTGCTTATTCAGAGTCCGGTTGAAGAAGCTGCTTATTCAGAGTCCGGCTGAAGAAGCTGCTTATTCAGAGACCGCTTGAAGAAGCTGCTTATTCAGAGTCCGGTTGAAGAAGCTGCTTATTCAGAGTCCGCTTGAAGACGCTGCTTATTCAGAGTCCGGTTGAAGAAGCTGCTTATTCAGAGTCCGGTTGAAGAAGCTGCTTATTCAGAGTCCCGTTGAAGAAGCTGCTTATTCAGAGTCCGGTTGAAGAAGCTGTTTATTCAAAATGACATTTTTTTTTAATTTTGTAGTGGAAACCCTGCGAGAATTTAAAATTTGCTTTATGGCGGAAATGAGCAGTGAAAAAAATCATGCCGCCGGTGTTTATCCGGCATGTTTACTATGCCCGCGCGCCGCTGGCCGCCGGGGCGCCGACTCGCTGGGGGCGCTATCCCGAGGTCTGCGTTTTTGCCGTGACAGCGACGGAAACTTCGCGTTTCCCGGTCATCTGTTCGCGGCACGGAGTTGTGAGTTTTTTTCATTCGCGGTTACGGCGCTGTTTCCTGTTTGTTAATTTATCTTGCTGGGTATATTTCCAGGTTGGCCGGCACCGTGTGCGGGCTGCTGAGGGGGTTGACAGCAGCTGGGCTGAGGAGTTCCGGTACTACACCATCGCGCGCCCGTATCGGGTTTTCCAGTACTTGTGCCCGCGCCAATCGGTAAGTGTGCTGACCGGCGCTGCGAGAAAAGGTTTTCCTCAATGCGCAATTTCATGAAACTTTTCTTTTTATTTTCAGATAATCAACGTCGTTGCTTATCGCACGCCCACCCGCCCGCAGCTGGGTCTCCGGGAGTTACGACACGTCCCGGGCTCTTTTGTCCAGACGTGCTACCTGGACTTTGCTCATCACGGAGCGGGTGACACCGCGCAGTGCCGGCTGTCATGTCGCTGCTGTCCCCGCGTCGCCGCGGGGCCAGCCCATATAGTACTTGTGCCTGGCTGCGGCCAACCTCAGCCGTTGTGAACCATACGGATTTATAATAAATTTGGCTACATGTACTTGCCCTGGTTTTTTGTTCCGCATTTACTTTGTACTGTCTTATATCGATCGCGATTCGTCGAGGAGCATCGCGGGATTTCCGCCAGGTGGCTCATCGCAGGTCTCGGCTTCTGAGCCGTCCGTCGTCGCACCCTTCGCCTTCGATCTCATGTGCTTCCGTGCCGACTCTTGTGGTGCGCAGCAAGGCCTCCACGTGCGAGATAAGCACGTTTATTCTCCGTTGGCGCCCCGCGCTGCTCCTAATGATGCTGAAGATGTGCTGCTGTCGCCGTCTGTTGCCGCCGGACATAGCCTCGATGGTCTTGTTTTCGTAAGGTGCTGCTCTCCATTTATTGCTCTACCTGCGCTCGCAGCCGTGTAAAGACTCCTCACCGCCCGTCAGCCGGGGGGACGATTGTCTCACGCGTTTCGGCTCCTGTGCCGATTATTGCTGCGCGTTTCCGCATGCGGCTTCGCAAGTCCATGTGCGGAAAGAGGAGAGAAAAAGAAAGTCGGCGGCCAGAAGTTGCTGCGATCGGGTGCTGGGATCGCTTCAAGTTTTCCTGCGCTCCGGCTCGATGTGCCTCTTCGTGAGTTTTTCTCATTTTACAGCAGGCTGTTGTTGTGGCTGCACGCATTGCACGGCGTGTGCCTGTTGCTGCTAGTCCGACCTCAATGGGTCCTTTGTTTCGGCACTGTCATAAAGTGCCGTTGCCGTTTACGGCGCCTCATCTGCGCTTGCTACATGGTCGTAAATCTTCGGCCGCCTATTAGCCGAGCCGACGATTGCCATGCAGGTTTCATGTGTCGCTATTGCTCGGAAAAATTTTCCTTTTATTACTTGTTTATTCCCGCGTAGCTGCGTACGTGCGTGCGTCTATGCTCCGTCAGCGTTGCTCTGTGACAATTGAACGCGGTCTTTTGCCATGGTGATATGGCCGCTTGGCGATCCTGCTTGTAGTGCTCGTGCGGCGCTCGGCGCTTGACTCTGCGCCGGTGACTGCATACATGCGCCTTGGGCTTTACCATCTGTAACGCGTACATCAACGGCCGTGGAGCACTCTTTGCCCTGCTACTTTGGCGCTCGCAATTCTGCTATCCCTGCGCTGCATCTTCGGATCACTCGTTTATATCGCCTGGCCTTCGTTTGCTCAGGATTCTTGCGTCTTGCTGCGATGCCGTGAGTATAAGCTCTTGCTTTTTTTTTCTTGCTTCGTTGACAGGTCGTCGCGTGTCCGAGCTGCGGCTTCGGCTTCCCGTCCGGCACTGATGGGGTTCCCCGTGGCGTGGGTGAATTAACTTCCCAAAGGTATTCTCGGGGACACCATGTTCGGCCGAGGGCTCATACGGCTCAACTGGCCCGTCCTGCAGCATACAGATCAGCTGTATCAGTAGAGCATCCTGTTGCACGAGCTGGTGCACGCCTATTTGTCCCTGATGTATTGCGACCGGGAGCACGGCTGCCTCTTCCGCGATTGGTGCAGCCGCATCAACGCCGAGGGGCGGCATCAGGTATCCACTTTCCAACCCTGGCGCTTCGAGACTTCTAAACAGGTGAGGTTTTGGCAGCTTGATTCTCCTGTAGCTGCTTTCGCTTGAAGTACGCGCTGGCCAGATGCGATCTGCTGAGCCTGGCCGATTGCTAACAATTCGTGCTGTTGTTTGATCATCCGTCTTAGTAGGCCGCCGCGGTGTTTGTAGTAACAGGTGCAGGCTATTGTTCCTAAGACTGCCGCCAAGATCAAGGCCGCCGAGATGGAGTAACCAAACTTCGCTGACTTGCTGCTCAGCTCCCGTAGTTCGAACGAAGTCTCTTTCCTGTTCGCTACCTCTCGTGCTCGATCCGCTATCTCGTGAAGGGCGATACCAGCCCCTAGGCTTGCCAGGTTCATGCCGTGCTGTGCTTCCACCCGGCTGGCTGTCTGTCTCTCTATTGCTTCACGCAATTCAGCCTCGGCTCCGGCTGCTCCCTTCAGGTTGTTGATGAGTCCTGTGGGATCCAACTTGATGGCTTCGAACTGCGATTCATTTAGGAACGCTGTGATCGTCCTGGAGGCCGTGAATCGCGCGTTCGCCGTGTGCGCGGAACAACCTGGGTGCTACTCGATGATACCGACTCCTTCTATATCATCGGTTAACTGCACTGCGTGCGCACAGATGCAGTAAATTTTCTCCTTGCTCTTGGCCAAAATGTGCCTTTCAGCTGCTTCAGACGCACGTCACACGCTGCGGGATCTTCGACCTCTTTGCCTGCTGCTATTTTTACCTCGCACGATACCGATTTTTCGATATCGCGAATCGGCTCATGATTTACTGCGATGAAGCCGTCGTCCATCCTACGTAGTTTCGGGACGTTTACGTCCGCAATAGGTATGTACATCCTGTTCGAGTCGCTTACTGCGAAATATATGTGTTCAGGCCAGATGTAGGCGGCTATGTCCTTGGCGCCTAGTATATTTTGCAGTGAGGGGACCGGTGTGGCCTTGAACAGGTGGTAATTGTCTAGGTCAAGCAAAGGGATGTCGATGCGGTAGACCAAGATCCCCTCGATATACAAGATATTGATCTTGGAGATCTCTATGATCGTCATGACTGATATCTTATCGCTGGGCACCGGGAATTTCACCTCTGTCACTGACGCATTCACGGCAAGCATCGCCTCGATGAAGACGTTCGGCGAAATTAGACGAGGATGAATCGCTCCGTTCTTAGCGAATAATATTGCGTGGATTAGGGTGTCGGTGTCCTCCCTGAGCTGTTCGATGCTCAGCCTGGCGCTCACCAGGGCGTTGAGAACCGCGATTTTCTTGTCGTTTGCCGCTGTTCTATTTACTAGCACGTCGGTTGCCGTGTCTATTCGTGAACTCAAGTGGGATAATTCGCGCTCCACCACTTGCGTCTGCTCTGCTAACAGGGCCACGGTTTGCCGCGCGTCGCTCGCTACTACTTTAATGGATTGCTGGATCTCGATCGCGTCGTCCTCTGTCAGCGTGCCGTAGAGGAACTTCTGTACCGGCCCCCCGAACGGCACTATGCCTGCCCAACGGCGGACGCGGTGTCTATCTACCTGAGCCCTATCTATTAGGTGTTCGTTCAGCAATAGCAGTTTCTGCACGCGCTCCGCTTGCCTGGCCGCGACTCTTGCTTCGAACGCAACTGTCTCGTTTTTGCAATACCATCCACATGCGCCCAGTATCTGCGCTACGCTTGACTCGATTTTCGCTGCGGCTGCAAAAAATGGTCGTAAGTCGGTCTTCTGAATAATTTTCCAGTCAGCGCTGGATGTCGTCAGCGGGGCGATCTTCTCGGTTATCAGACCCAGATTCCCTTCCAGGTTGTGGATCTTTCGCTCCGGGCTTCGAGTTTGTACTGCTGCCTGGCTTGCCCTGCGGATCACAAATTCAATGGAATTCTTTCTTTCGTGGATTTGGCTCAGTTGCGGGGGCTCGCGCGGGATTGGGCTGATCTCGTGTCGCTTTTTTTATCTTTGTTTTTCTTCTGCAGCTGCACGTCCATTGCTGAAGAAAACAACGATAAAAAAAAACGACTATCCTACGGGTTGGTCTACTTCAGATTCTGCTTCGTACAGAAACTCTACTGCGCGTTTTACCTTGTTTATGTGCACCGTTTTTAGGACGTTCTCGACGCGCAGGGTTACATTGTTCATGCGGCTGTTTATCTTGACAATTTCAAATGGCCCTGTGTATTCCAAGCCGAACTTTTTGTGCTTGGGTTCCTTCAACAGAAATACGAGCTCGCCCTCCCGGAAATGCTTGATGTTCAATTTGCGGTCGTAGTAATACTTCGATCTGAATTTGGCTTGCACGAGGTTCATTGCTGCTGACGTCTGTAACACGGCCAGGTTGTTCGTGGCTTCCTCGATAAACTCATTGTATGTAGCTACGGATCCTTCTCGCGGAAAGCTGGAGGGCGTGCGCGGTTTCGTTCCGAACACTAGTTCGTGAGGCGTGTAGCGCGTTCCCTCATGCACCGTGCAGTTGTATGCATGTTGGCACAGGGACGTCCATTGGTCCCAATCGCTGAAGGACTTTACGTATTTTCGGAGATATTCGGTGAGCGTGTGGTGCATACACTCGATCGACCCGTTCGATTGCGGGTGGTAGGTGGTCGTGCAGAACTTGCGGATCCCGAATACCCTCGCGAATTCTTCCAGTAAGCGATTTTGAAAATGCGTACCCTGGTCGGTGAGTATCGCTTCCGGGGGGCCAAATACGCAGATTAGCTTTTTTGTCAAGGCTCTCGCCACTTCTTCTGCTGTTGCCATTTTCACGGACGTGAGCAACGTGAACTTAGTAAGTAAGTCTTGTGCCGTTAAAATGTATCTATTCCCACGTTGGTCCTTTCCAGAGGCCCGTAGAAGTCTAGGGCGACCTGGGAGAAGGGGAACGCCGGGGTGTTGCTGATGACCATTGGCAAACTAGTCTTCACTCGGACCAGTTTGTTTGTCTGGTAGACCTTGCAGCGGGCGACGAACTGTGCTATTTCGTGTCGCATGTTCTACCAGTAAAAACCTCTCGCGATTTTTGCGTATGGTTTCGTTATTCCTCGGTGCACTCCCAGGGCTGCTACGTGGTATTGCTGAATCAACTTGTACCTGTCCTTCGTCGGCGGCACCGGCAGATTGTTCAGGTATAGGACTGCTACCACTGGCTCGTTGGCAAATATGCTATCGAAGATGTCGGTGAACACTGCCCACTCCGCCAGTTTGAGCATCCCTAGGTCTCTGACTACAGCGAAGCTCTTGATGGCTTGGCTCGCTACGAGAGCCTTGAAGGTCTTCAAACCTTTTCACAGATCGCTGCGCATTGGCCTCTCCGTGATATAATTTTTCACGCATAACCCAAATATTGACAATCCTGCGCAATGGGTTACGCTTACTTCACCGATTGCTAGCTGTTGGTCGTTTAGGGTAGCTGGGTGTAAGTAGCCCCTTTCCACAAGGGCCTGAAGCACCTCCGTGGACAATGCCATGTCCGCGGCCACGAGGACTAGCAGATTCTCCCTATACGCGAAGGGGTGTTCCTTCAGCTGAGCGAGGTGGACAAACGGTGGAGGAAGCTCGTCGTTGGGTATGGCCCATGGTGGCTTCTGTGACGTTGTCGAAATTGCTCGGAGGAGGTTTCCTCCGGCCCAGTTGTCTCGACGACTACGCACTATTATTTCTAGTTATCCAATATAAATGTCGCAATATAAATGTGTATAAAGCTAAATGCGATAGTCGCACAGAAATATATATGTATATATCTAAGTATACGCCGCGCGTGCACTAGCACGCCCGCCGACACTCACCGTATTTTTCCTCTGAAAAATAAGAAAGAATAAATAGACGCAATCGCACACACCGTTCACACCGCTGCTGTCTCCTGTTTCAGCCTCGCTGCTTCGCCGCTGTAAGGAAAAGTAAACACACGCGCGCTCACACACACAAATGTATACACCATACGCTCCTCGCCTCATTGCGGCTTCCGACAAACAAAGGCACACTCAAAATTATTCCGAACTGTTCCCGCTAGAGCCCCACGTTAGGCGCCATTTGTGACGTTGTCGAAATTGCTCGGAGGAGCTTTCCTCCGGCCCAGTTGTCCCGATGACTACGCACTATTATTTCTACTTATCCGATCTCGGAGGAGGTCAGCAAGGAACACCTGATTCGGGATGGATCAGGTTGCTCGAGATATTTTTAATTAAGACACACTCTTTGAATATAACAATCGTTTATTCCTCAGAAATTCGGCAACTCACAATGACTAGACGCTCTCAGTCACTTAATCCGCACGCGCTCGCATTCACTCTATCTCTCTCTCTCTCTCGCTCGTGCGCTCTCGCTCTATCCAGTCAGCCACGCGCCTCCCGGCTTTTCCTCCGGCTCTCGCTATAGCCAGGGACTCGTTCGACTGCGCGTCGCTCGTTCTCTCTCCCACTCTAGCTCTCTTTCTCACACACACTATTCGCACTCGTACACGCGCGCTCGTCTCTCCGCCGACTCGCTTCTTGTCCACTTCTCCGACTCCCGACGGACCGCCGCGCTCAGCGATGTTCGGGAAATCGTACGCGGACCGGCCGCGGCCGCGTGGCCCGATGTCAGGCACAAAGGCACGATATAATCGAATTCCCGCGTCTATCCTCCGCACACGCGGGCAAACGCGATATACGAGGCCTAAGCGTCGTCTCTCTTCACGCACAATATCTCGCGCACGTTCTCATGCACACAAGTTCCCTCGTCTTTCCGTCGATCACTTTCTGTCTCGAATGCACGCAATTCTTTCCCACTCTCGAGCTCGCGGCTCGTCTCTCTCTCTCTCTCTCTTTCTCTCTATCTCAATATTCACTCTCTCTCTCTCTCTCTCTCGCTCTCAACTTCTCGGCCGCACGCTCTCGCACGCTTCTTCGCTTTCACACACTACCGCGACGCTTCCGTCCTTTTCCCAAGTACAAACCCAACCCGGTAAGCGAACTTACAATGTCTCGCGCTGTCTGGCGTGAAGCTCTCGACGACTGCACCGGCGTGTGCTCCGTTGTCCGACCTCTCGTCGACTTCCCCTCCTCGATGTGATAGGCCCCAACCTCGGCCTTCTCGTCCCTCGGAATGGTTCTGTCTTCGCAGTGGTCGATCCTCCGGCACCTCCGGCTCCTCTTAGCTGGTTCTCGCTCGTCCTGGCTCGTCACTGTGTCCTCGTACACCGTCTGCCTCTTCGCCCGCACGCGTCGCGTTGTCTCGCAAGCACGTATCGCACACAGGTTATGGAAAAGATATCGAAGCTCGTCGCACGTCTGCACGCTCTAGCGCTCGGCCTGATACTCCCTTTGTCAACGCGCGCGTCAAGTCCTTCGTCTCCCTGTACTGCCGATCAGCCAATCAACGTCCATCTTCGCACGCCCCTCTCCTTCGGCCCATCGCTGCTTGTCTTAAACTTACGCGCGCGACCGCTAAGTTCCTCCTAATTTCTCCCCCTCTCCCTAATTAGCCATCGATGTCCGGCGCTAATACGCATTTCGGCAATGCTCGCTTCGCCTGTCGCAGCAGGCTTACAATTCCGCGTACCGGCTCGATGCATACTATGTACACTGTACACTCTCTCTCGCACGCGCTGTTGCCACTTCTTGCTTTCTTCGCTTCTCTCTTCTTTCTTTGGCTTGTATGTTGTCCTCCGGCTCGATCCGTCGTCACTCAAACACACATAAAACAATGGGCATTAATATTTGCAAAAGGCAAATATTAGTTGGCACTGGGGAGCGTCTTCCGCGAACATCAGCGACGAATTCATTCGTCGCACTTCTCACGAGGCGGCCTTGCGCGAGCTACCACGTAGCGTCTTAGCGCATCGTCATTCAGGGCGGCGCCCGTGATGCCGGCCCTATGGCCACTGGACTGCCCGTCGCTGTTCGACGTGTGGCTTTGCTCGGCCTCTGTCGGCAGCTGTCGCCTCGTACCATCGGGGAGCTCGTTTCGCTCCTCCGATGCAGTTACCTTGCCGCTGTCAGTCTGGAATGACGATGAGTGGCTGCTGGGCAGTGCCGTCATTGCAGCCCTTTGGAAATCGTCACTGGGCTATCCCAAAGAGACGTTTGCTTGTTGATGGGTGACCATCTGCTGCTGATCCTCGCTTTGTTCTGCGTTGTCGTGGCTTGGCCTTCGATTTGGTGTGGCCTCGGGCTTGCGCTTCTTTCGGTCGAGTCGGTTCGGGACTGGAGACGACGAAGGGCTATATTCGCCGACGGGCGATGGTGGTCTGTTCTGGTTTGGCCCACTGCCGCGCGCTCGCTCCTCGGGTATGTCTACGTGGACATACGGCGTGAAGTGCTGGCCTTCGAGGTGAAGGTGAACAGTCTCATATGCCGTGGCCTATACGATGTGGCAAAATGCTGTGCTTGAGTCAGGTCTCTTGATATGAATGCACACGTCCATCCTGAATTCGTGCGCGAATAGGAATGCGCAGTCGACATTTCCCCATTCGCTGTCTGACGGAAGTATGGCCTTGGTTGCCGTATACTCGCCACATGCGAGCAACTTGTCAGACGCGAGTAGACGACGCCGCAGGTCCACTGCCGACATGTTTAATCTAGCCGCTCGGATGAGGGAGAAAAAGAGGCAGTTTCCTGGCGGGTCGTTGGGGATGTCTGTCCACCTTCGCCACAGGATATGCGGCTCTGCGCACCGGCCCTTCCTGATGTACGTTTGCACGAGCACGTTTGCGGATGAAGCTGATGAGCGTTCCTCCGAGGAGGCGCGCACCCGATCGTAACTACGCGGGATTCCCTCGAAACCTTCTCGCGGGCCGGCGTCCATTGGGTCCCCGAGTATATCGCTGTCAGCTGATCGTGCAGCTTCCATTGATTCGGCCGTGCGCTGCGCGTCTCCGTCATCGTCAGCTGATCGTACGATCTCCATTGCTTCGGCCGTGCGCTGTGCGTCTACGTCATCGACGGCTGTCGTGTCAGCTGCGTGCAAGTGCGTTGCTCTCTCTATGTCAGTGCGGCTCAGGTTATGGTGCGCGCCGGCCTGTGCGCTGCATGGGCCTTCTCGCTGCTGTTCGTTAACGCAGCGGAGGCCGATGCTGCCTCGGTCAAGGCCGACGGGGCTGTTGATGCGCTTTTTTCGTCGATGTCGATGCGCAGACCGCGTTTCCCGTTGGCTGCGTGTTTAGCCACTTTGACTGCTAGCTTCTTCTTAGCTTCTCCGAACTTCCATGGCCATGGAAGCTTCAGGGTAGGCGGCTTGCTTGCTGCGCTCCGTGCGAAGCTTTCGCTTGATTCAACTGGCGTCGGGGACTTTCGCTTATCTGTGCTCGTTGGCTCTCTGCCCAATGCACTCTGCGCTAGCTGGGGGACGTGAAACGTCTGTACTGGAGCGGCCGCGCGCGCGTCAACATCGGATGCATCAACTACGCTTGAGGACGAACTACTAGTCGACATCGGCGTGAACAATCTCGGGGTCTTGCGATTGAAGGACGAGTTGGTGCGCGACGCGTCCTGCCCTAGGGGTGCTACGTCCCTGATATATCTCCATGCTCCAGGTGGCAAGCCCTCCGGCACCGTTGCTGACTCTGCGAATGAAGTCACTAAACTAGCTTCGCTAGTCTCCGGGTTTTTCGCGAGTGGTTGCCGTTTTTCCGGCAGGGCGAACTTTTCGATTGACTGCTGCAATATTTCATGAATGCGGAAGCGCTCGTGTCGGCTGAGCCTGTACCTCGCCTTGCCTGCCGACGTCAACGACACGTTTATAAGGATGCACTGGAACTTGATGGTGTCTATGAAGTCGAGCGCGTAGATGTCGGGCTCGTTTGTCTGCACTGATAACCAGCGTACGCGGATCGGCTCCGTCACGCTGGATATGTCATGTAAGGTCTGGCAGAGGTAAAATCCGTCGTCAACGTTTCTTACTGCCAAAAATTAGCCTTTCTCGTAAATTGTCACCTGCGCAGCGCGCCTCTTAGGGCCATGTTTGTTAATTACAGATGCGCTTGACTCGGATACGACTCGCACCTTCTTCCTCTTGTCGCCTGGTTGTTTAATGGCGCGGAAGCGAAAGATGCGCCCTGGCGGGGCTCTCGCTTCCTCATCCGGGCTCTCGTCAATTTGCTTGTCAGCTAATTGATACAGCTGCTCGCGTGGGAGCTCCGGATTGACTTGCCCTGGCTCGAGCACTGGATTTCGGAAAAGGGCGTCCGCGTTTGCATTTTTATTACCGGGGCGATAGACTATGTCGAAGTCATAGCCTATCAGCGCGGCCTTGAGGCGGTTAAAGCGCAAGATGGGTTTTCTGGTGTTATGAAAATGCTTCAGTGCTTCGTAGTCTGTCACGAAGGTAAACTTCCTGCCATACAGGTAGCAATGAAATTGCTCCTTCGCATAGACCATCGCAAGCAGTTCCTTGTCGTAGGTGGGATATTTCAACTCGCTGCCTTTCAGGCAACGGGAGGTGAACGCACACGGCTGGTCGGCGCCTAGGGGTCCTTGCGAGAGCATACAACCGAGAGCGAAGTCTGAACTGTCGACCAAGACTAGGAAAGGCTGGTCCAGATCCGGTGCCTTAATTTGTTGGTTGCGCCACTTCGTATAAAGGTCTGGCGACTTTGGCAAAGTCCTTAATGAACCGTCGGTAATAGTTAAACAGGCCAAGGGCTTGCCTGACTTTGTGCGCATTCGTGGGGACCGGATAGTTGGCCATTGCGTGCGTTTTAGCCGGGTCGGCCTTGATGACGCCTCCTCCCACAATATGCCCGAGCACCTGAGCTTCGTGCTTTAGGAACTGGCATTCCTTTCGCTCGACAGTCATGTTGGCGTCGATCAACCTCTGTAACACACGTCGTAGCCGTTGGCCATGCTGCTCGAGCGTCTCGCTAAAGACCATCAGGTCGTCAAGATAGACCTCGACCTCGTCTCCTTGCAATCCTTTCATTGCTAGGTTCATGGCCTTGGTGAACGTAATTGTGGCCTCTTTGAGGCCCATGGCCATGCGCTTAAACTGGAGCAATTGGTTACCGGATTTCCCTTCCGGCGCGTAGAATGCAGTCAAGTGTTTGGATTTCTGGTCCATTTCAATTTGGTGATAGCCTTGCTTCAAGTCCATCACCGTGATATACGTCACTGCGGCCAAATGCTCGAGGATATCGCTCGTGAATGGTAGGGGATGGCAACTCCCTTCCGTTTCTTCGTTCAGCGCGCGGAAGTCCGTGACTAATCGGAAGCGTTTGTTTCCCTCCGCGTCTGGCTTCTTTGGGACGATCCAGAGCGACGAGGAATAATTCAAGTTCGATGGCTCGACTATTCCTTGCTCGCGGAGCTTCGCCAAATCTCTCGTCATGTGCTCCTTTATACCGGGGGGGGGGAACCTGTATCGCCCCGTGCGCACTGGCTTATTGGATTTTAAATTGATCTCGTGCCGGAGCAGGTGCGTCGCTGGTAGCAGTTCACCGTCCAGACCAAACACGCCCGCCAACTCGTCAACTATTGTCCTGATCAGTTCTACTTCTTCGCTATTACAACTCGCGAGGTCGGCGAGCTGAAGGATCTTGTCGGCCCTCTTGTCCCTGGCGGCGTTGTCCGCTTGCAGTTTCTTGTTGAGAAGCTCCACTTCTCTGTACTCCGTTCGACTATCTCCGTCGGTTGTCATTCTCCTGATCACTGCCTGCTCGTTTAACGATCCTTCCGCCTGGCCTTCCCCATCGGCGAGGCGTGAAGGATTTTGCGGAATCGCTTGGCACGGGACGAGCTCGACGACTGGAGTCGAAATTGTTACATCATTTTTGCTCGTGTTGATGCACTCGGCAAAAGCGCGACCGTTCCTGTTCTCGGTGACGCAGTTGCCGAATAACAAATCCGGATGGACGTGTTGAAGTGGCATCCAACCGACCTCTACGTCCGCGTTGGACACGATGGAACTGACTACCATCCTCACTCGCGGTGGTATTGTGACTCGCTCTTCTTCCACGAACGGGAATGTCAACTCCCCAAGTTGGAGGCATTTGTTAGCCGCGTCGACGCTGCCTTTGAGGGCATTAATGAGGTCCCAGCCGATGATTCCATCCGTCTCGATTGGAAAATCGCTGGGCACTATGTGCAAGTCGCACAACATGTCGTGGAAATCTATAGTGGTGATCCCGAGTGTGCGTGAATGGCCTTCAGTGACCCTGCGAATCACGATTCTGTGTCGGTAGTTGATTGGGACACCTCTCGCTAGCTTGTCGATTTTGATAACCGACACGTCTGCTCCCGAATCGACGAAAAAGCTGGCTTTTCCGCTCAGCAGTTGCTCGGATTCTAGATGAATTATGGGAGGGGATCTCCCGGCTGTGAGAAAGTGTATGTCCGCGCAGCATGAGCATGCGTCCGAGTCATCTGGTGACTCCAGGTCCTCGCAATTCACTCCAGCTGCTCTGGGCCTCTCTGGGAGAGTCGCGCTGGGGAACTGCTGCGGTAGAATCCTATCATCAACAAGCTTGGCTTCTTCGACATGCAAGTCGAACTTGTAACCGTGCTCATGAGCTGCTCGTACGCCGGGTTCGCCCTGGTCGTTGATGCGTGTATCGATGAGAGTGATGTAACCCTTGGTCCGCTTGTTTGACTCTTGCAGTCTTTCAATCGTCGTATACTCAGGCGGGGTATCACGATTGGCGCGACCTGGGACGGGAGACATCTCACCGTTTACAGCTGGGGGCTGGACGAGTTGCTCTATGTATGGTAACTGATCCGGCCGTGGGGCTTCGGAAACCATCTCCTGCTGATTCTGGGATGCACCGGGTGCGGTGACCTGTGACGTTTTCGCTGTCATCACGTTCGTCGTTCTATCCGAGATATTTTCGCCGAAAGCGAGCGTGTCGCTAGCTGTTGCGATTTCGATGGGGCGAGGGGCGTCGCCACCCGATGAAATCTCCTTCGAATCGCTCTTCTGCGTTCGTATTAGCTTCATGACTATTTTCTTTTTCTTATCTACTGCGGGACGCTCATCATCTGAGGAACGAGACGAGCGTCGCACTAGTTTAAAGGCTTGGCCTGATTGTCTTGATTGGCATCGCGCTGGTCGCCAGCGCTGTCGCCGCCTTCCTTTCGATTGTCACGGCGATCGTCTTTGTTGTTGTGGTTGTTGTTGTTACGGTTGCCGTTATCGTTGTAATTGCCGTTTCCGGAATTCTGCTGGTTGTTATCGCGAAACCCGCCTCCTCTTCTATTGTTCGGCTATCTGCCGTAACTCTGACCGGGCTCCGGTTTGCTGCCTTCGCCGCGCGGGTTTTCGATTCTCTTTTGCGCAGCGTCCCGTACGAGTGTCTTGCACTCGTTCAGTGCGTGTCCGGGCACGTCGCAGTATGAGCAAAAGGACTTCGTCCTCACGTCCTGGGCGACACCGCCTTTCTCCTCGCTTGATGTGGGAGGGTTCTCGGCCTTGTCTGCGCTCTCCGCCGCGGCCGCCACTTGTCTTATATGAGCCGCCGGCTTATGCTCGTCCGATTTGGCGGACGTAAGCAGGCTAGCTCCCAGCCTGGCTTCGCGCTCAATGGCTGCGGTAAAGGCGTTATTCCAGCACGTGGGGCGCGTCGCCCGGACGAGATGGTCCAGGGGCGCTCTGAGGCCGTACATGAATTGCTCCAGTACGTCGAAGTCTGCTTGCTGCCTTCGAGCCTCTCTGTCGAGCTCGGATAAGCCTGGAGCTGAATCGATTATTGTCGATAGTCGATAATAAATTTTCTCGACTCGAAAGCCGTAGTCGCCCACGCTCTCGCCGTTTTCTTGCGCATTCGCCCGAATTTGCGCGCTCAGTTGGTCTGCGATCCCGATGTTCGCGAAGTGCGGCGTAAGCTCGCGTAACAGAGCCTCCACTGACCCGTACCGGACCGTACGCGCGAAAGCCCTGTGTCGCTTTGCCTGTCAGCTTATTCGCAATCTACCAGAGCAGGAATCTCTCGAACTCCGGGCCGAATGAGTTGAGCACCTCCCTTACTGCTGTTGTAAAAATCGACAGCGTGTCCACATCCCCGTCGAATGTGGGGATCATAGAGAGGGCTTGTGTAAAGTGCGCGTAACGCCTCGGATCGATCGTCGCTACTGATGGAGCCGTTGCTGCCAGGGGCGTGTTCTCGTGCGGGGTTTTCGGGTCGCGTGGGGGCTGCCGGGGTGGCTGGGTCCATGGAGGGGGTAGGGCATGCGGAGGGGGTACCGGCGGTTGCGCCGGTGGCTGCCTGCTCGGTGCATGGGGTGGCGAGGGATCGCGTCGGGGGGACCTGTCATCGGCTTCGTCTTCCCTCGGATAGCTATCGGGGCGCCCGGACCTGGAGCAGCATCGGGAATCCGGACGCTCGTTCCCCGTGTGACGTGTGTCTGTCTCCCGGACGTCGTTGCGCGCCTGACGGCCATTGCGTTGTTCGCTGTTCTTGTGCGCCTGCGCGCATCCCCTACGCCGGTCGGTCGCGTGGCAGCTTTCGCGGCTGCACCTTCCGTCGGAGAGTCCGTTATAGCCGCGCCTGCTGTGCCCGTGTGCACTGTAATAACTGCGCCGGCTTCCATCTGAGTCGCCGGCGCAGCTGCGGTAGCTTGCTGAGCTGTAGCTGCCGTCCGAATCGCCCGGGTTTCCGCGGCGACGGCCCGCGGCGTGGCCGCCGTGGCCGCATGGACGACGCGTTGGTTCGTCCTCCCTTCTATGCCGACGATCGCAGTCTGAGCTTTCGTACGGGTTGCGTTGCGGTGTCGGGCGACGCGGCGTCTTCATGCCGCCGCGTGTTAGCGGGGACTTCGTTCGCGTGATGTTGCGCGGTGCCAGCCGACTCCTCGTGCTCACAACGTTCTGTGTCGCAACCGCGACGTCGCTCGTCAGCGTGCCGAGCCCTTTCCTCGCTTGGTCGTGTAGGGGTGGCAAATCGACAAGATTGCCGATCGCTCGTGGATCTTTCGCGCGGTTTATTTGGGCTTTGACGGGGACGTGGGGGTGCAGCCGGCTCCGATCTTCGGCCGTCACTGAAGCAAGCGTCCCGGTTTCTACGCCGATCGGGCTGTCTAGTATCCTGCCCGTCGGACCACCTCCTCGGCTCGGCCACGCGATTGCTTGTGCCGCCCCTGCCGCTCCGTCCGCTGTCGGACGACTCGTTGACTCGGAACTTTCTGTTCCTTCGGCGACGCTCGCGCCATGACTCCACTTGGCCGTCCGAGCTATCGGGATATTCGCCCCCCGGGGCTTCCTTCCCGCATCGAGGAAGGGTTTGCTGCCGACGGCAGCCGGGGGCTCATTCGCTCTACTGTTCGCGTCTACGCCGGCCTTGTTCGAGCTTGTCGCTAGCCAGTCTGCCTCTGGCCATGCCGGGAACGACGGGAGCGCACAGTCGGCTTGCTTTGCCGCCGCACTGCCGAACGATTTTGACGGGGGCGGTGGCATATCTTTGAATAGCGGCCTCTTGGTCGATTTTTTTCCCGACTTCAGGATTTTAATCGCTTCCCGGATTTGACCGTACATCACTTCGTCGTCCTCCGGCGCGCTATCTTCGGATAATAACTCGTCGATGACCTTGCGGAGTCTGTCCGCTTCGCGTTCAAGAGCAGAAGGGTGCGCAGGGGTGCCCCTGCCCGAGCCGCGGCGGGAGCCGGTCGCTGAGGCGGCGCGCGCCTCCTCCTCGTTACCGGATTCGAACAGGTTATTCGGGTCCTCGTAGCTAGCAATTTGCCTAATCTGCAAGAGGTTCGATACGCCTGCCATGCACTTATCCCCTATTTCGACTCGCGCGGGCTTCACTAGGGGGGTGTTCAAATGTCCCCAAATATCCGACGGCTGTTCGCACGGCTCGCGTGATTCCAAGGCCAGACCGTCCAGCCTCTTGCGCAGTTGAGCCAACTCCGCGGGCTCTGATCTTGGGACTGTCTTTTTTATCGCTCCCGTACTTCCGGGGACTGGAAGAGCCGGGGGTACGACGAAAGTTTTGTTTTTGGGGTCCTCGTCGGACGATGCTGGTACTTTCGGATACCGTGACGCCGAGCTAGCGGCGAGCAGCCACGGGGCAACTCTTACCTGCACGTCAACCTGGTCAGAGTTAGGTGCGCTGCTGGGGGGGGGGGGCGCGGCGAGCCGGTTCGCGGTTCCAGCGATTCCCGCAGCAATCTCTGCGACGTCGGCGATAGGCGGTAATATGACCGATAAACCTCCTTCGCATGCTTGAAGCGTTTCTTCGTTTTCGGATCACTGAGCCGCCCACGTTTTTCGCGACCTTGATCTTTTTTGTCGAGCTCCGTTCGCGGTCCTATATTTAATACTGACATAGCTTTCCGTAGCTTCGTGCGCGTCATTCCGCTATCACGACGCGCTGTCTGCTTTTCACTATGCGCAATTGCGCTACGACAGTCGGGGTGAGTTGTGATACGCGCTACCGAGCAACCAGCCAAACCACATATAGAAAAAAGGTGGCGAACTTACAGTGCGACGAGAAAGAATACGGCCGCTGTTGATCGCACCTTGGAGAATCGTTGATGTTGGTGGCCGGAGGCTGGTGGCTGCTGTCCTGCTGTTGGAGGCCGGCGTGCTGAGGTTGCTGGGGATCCCCGCTGCTGCTGCTGTTGGCCGTTGGTCAGCGTGAGGGGGGGTGAAGGAGCGCTCCGCATGTTTACGTCAACGCGACGCACGCCGGCGGTCGCGGGATGGAGCCTAAAAAATTGCCGTTCTGCGTATCAAAAGGCTGGCGTGTGCACCCCTGTGCGCGGCGTAAATATAATTGAGCTCGGGCTGAGCCTCGAGACTCGGCGACCTGGGCGGCTGGCAAATTCGGGCGATGTCGAATGCTGGAATGTCTACTGGGTCTTTGCTGATTGCCGTCGCACTGCACGTTGCACAACCACTCGAATGTTCACACTGACGTGAAAGTTCGTGATTTTCTTTGCGTGGATCGATCTTGTGTGCCGTGCTGCTCAGTGCGGTTTTTTCCAGGCAACTCCTTGGTTGTTGTTTTTGGTGCTCATTTGGAATTGTCACTACCGTTGTTACGTTAGATAGGTGTAGCAATGTTTGAGTCTGCCGTACTTCACGAACACTCCGACATTCAGCACCGTCGCTTATCGGTGAAAACGTAAAAAAAATTGCCGAATTTGCCGCGAACAACACTCGCAGTACACTGCCATCGCGTCGCGTATCGGGATCCTTAAGGGATGCCAAAAAGCTGTTACGGATCGTGGGGGTGGACCGAAGGACACGAGACAAGTGTTGGGAGTAACTTTCCGTTTATTGCTCTGATAGTGGAAGAGTTCTGCCCAGTTCGAGGGTCGCCGGGTATCTGCCGACGCTGTCCGCGAGATGCAACTCGTAGACTCGGCGTCTCACGGTCAAGGTGCAAGCTTGCACTCCTTGGCCGTGAGAAGCTCTCGGCCGACGCGTTTCCTGCTGACGATGCATTCGGTGCATCGTCGCCAGCTCCGGTCACCGGACGCTGGAGTCACCCGAGACTATGGCTCGTACGTGACCATACACACACACACACACACACACACACACACAAAATTATTATCATTAAAATATTACATATAATTATTATTATACCCAATATACAATTTTTATAATAATTATTATAAAAATTTTATCGATTTTTCAAATGTTTCCGAGCCGTATCGATTTTTTTTCATTTTTTTTCAAATTTCCCCCCTCTCCTATTTTTTCTGATTCTTTCCAAATTTTTCCTGACTTTTTCAAATTTTTCTATTTTTTAGGATTTTTCCGAATTTTTTACGATTTTTCTGAATTTTCTTCGACTTTTACGAATTTTTTACGATTTTTACGAATTTTCTCCGATTTTTACGCATATTTACGATTTTCTAATTTATCTCGATTTTTACGAATTTATCCCGAATTTTTCCGAATTTTTCCGATTTTTTTCACTGCTCATTTTCACCATAAAGCAGATTTTTAATTCTCGCAGGGTTTCCACTACAAAATTAAAAAAAAAATGTCATTTTGAATAAGCAGCTTCTCAAAGACGTTCAACCGGACTCTGAATAAGCAGCTTCTTCAAGCGGTCTCTCAATAAGCAGCTTCTTCAATCGGACTCTGAATAAGCAGCTTCTTCAACCGGACTCTGAATAAGCAGCTTCTTCAACCGGACTCTGAATAAGCAGCGTCTTCAAGCGGACTCTGAAGAAGCAGCTTCTTCAAGCGGACTCTGAATAAGCAGCTTCTTCAACCGGACTCTTCAACCGGACAATTTATTCAGGATTTGAAATTAAAAACACAGCAATATAATACACAACTTTTAACTTTTTTTCTAGCACTTTAAAATAATTAAATAAACAAATCAAAATCTCGCAATAAATAAATTAAAACTCCGCCAATTTTCGGACCGGCGTGGACGGAGTCGATACAAAATCTTGACTTCCTAATTGAGGGCATTGTGTCTCTTTTAAGCACTAAACTTAATTTACAAATTTACAACATTATTGAATATTAATTATTAAACATCTCGAAATCTTACATACAATATTGCAGTTCTTCCAAAAGTATAACGCTTAGTCTGCGTTTCGTAAGATCAGCGTGAGCTGATTTCTTACTTTTGAAAGTGTAACAATCAACGAAACTCATGAAATTGACATAATCGATGTTGTAATTTGAAATTTTGTAATGCTAGTGTTTAAAAATCATCGTGTAATCATCTGATTAACATTTCGCTAAAATAGTAAAAAGAGGATTAAAAAAACAACGTCGTAAGACGTTACAAAATAATTAATTTTTGTTTATCGATGCTAAATAATAATTGATAATGGTTTGTTGCTAATGACAAGCTCCGGGAAACAAAATAACTCGCATACAAATACGCTGGTCGCGAGACTAACGCTTTTGTTGCTGTTTTTACAATGTTAATTAATAATTTATCCTAGAAACTGTACATGAGTCGAAAGCTGATGAACTAACGATCATGTACGTTACAAATTTATACGGCAAAAGTGTCTAAAAAATAATAATCAGCATGTGAAATTATAATTATTATAAAAATTTTATCGGTTTTTCAAATGTTTCCGAAATGTATCGATTTTTTTTCATTTTTTTCTCAAATGTCCGCCCTCTCCTATTATTTCTGTTTTTTTTTAATTTTCCTGACTTTCCCAAATTTTTCGATTTTTTTACGATTTTTCCGAATTTTATCCGATTCCCTGGTAGACATTCAAATATCTACAATGGCCTATAAACTAGAAAACGGCTATGAGAAATACTCGGTTCCTAAATTACGATGAAACGCTTTTTCTCCCATTATTTGAGTATTTCATGGAATACTCATAACCTCCAAATCATTACACTAACTTTACTGCATATATTGTACGCTAAATACAGGGAGGTGTATGTATTTCAGTCAGTTTCGATACAATGTATGGAATAAACAAGCGTTTGAAGCTGTAAAAACGTGGAATACTAAGATATTTATGATTTACTTAATTTTACAATTTTTCGACCGGTTACATCAGGCCAATCAAATTAGCATTTTTCCGCGCAAAAATTCTAAACAGCAATATTATTGGCTTAAACCATTCGAAAAAGTATGTACATTATTAATCCGAGTACGCAAATAGCTGAATTTGCACAGCAAATTCGCTATAAACAATTAAAGTCGGAATTTCGCATGTTTTTGGTTTTTCCTCTGCGTATTGAAAAGTATTATTCTCAGAGAAAAAAATTTCAAATATGTTTTTTCTTATGAAATTGCACAAAAATTTCAGCGGTGGCATATGTCTATCTCTAATAGTTTAGTTGTAAATTGGCAATAAACGCGAATTCTGCCAAAATCGAAAATTGTTTATAATTATTGAAAAAGTTATGTTACGTTTCTTTTATTCTACGAAAAGGTAGTACTCAATAAGTACTGTAAGCGTGCAAAATCCGAATTCTCTATCTACTATACTTTTTGTGCAATAAGGACCGAAAGTTGAAAAAGTTATTATTTTCAAAGTGTTGGCAAAACGTGAAAAATTATCTCATATAGTTCAACTTCTACGTTCTCTAGAAGAGTTATTATCAAGAAGAGTTATTATTCTAAAGAGTTATAAGAGACGTTCAACTTTGTACCCCTTGTTTTAACCCTTTCTCTCTAATTATCTAAGCTTCTATTAACCGTACGGAACTTCTGCATAGCGCATTTGCTTTGTAATTTTATACTGCACAATTTTTCTCTTTTGTTGTTTTATCCCTACTCCTGTATTTTTCGATTTCTAAGCGAAAAATAAAAAAATGACTCTTTAGCGCCTTTTTTGTTTATAACAAATGCACAGTGTAAAACTAATTTTAGCATGATACGACTATTTAAAGTACGCATCATTTATAACCGAATGGCATAGGTCCCTACATATATTTTTGACCTTGAAGGAAGAAATCTCTATTGCTTGGCCCTTCCGAATTTCTGCTTAAGAGTAAGATCAATAGTTTTACTAGTTTTTTCAGCGAATTAATTAATTATACTTTATAAACATTTGCTCCCCAGGACGCCCCTAATAAAAATTTCGCAGTTTGTAAAGTAGTATATTGAAATATAACTCTTCTAGAGTACGTACAAAAAAGTTAAACTATTTGAGATAATTTTTCACGAGCACTTTGAAAATAACAACTTTTTCAACTTTCGGTCCTTATTGCACAAAAACTATAGTAGATAGAGAATTCGGATTTTGCAAGCTTATGGTACTTATTAAGTACTACCTTGTCATAGAATAAAGGAAACGTAACGTAACTTGTTCAATAATTATAAACAATTTTCGATTTTGGCAGAATTCGCGTTCATTGCCAATTTACAACTAAACTATTAGAGATAGACATTTGCCACCGTTGACATTTTTGTGCAAAATTTAATAAAAAACAACTTTTATTTGAAACTTTTTTCTCTTCCATCAATACTTTTCAATACGCAGAGGAAAAACCAAAAAAATGCGAAATTCCGACTTTAATTGTTTATAGCGAATTTGCTGTACAAATTCAGCTGTTTGCAGATTCGGATTATTAATGTACACATTCTTCCGAGTGGTTTAAGCCAATAAAATTGCTGTTTAGAATTTTTGCAAAAAAATTCAGTTTTCAGCTTAATTTGACTGGCCTACATGTTAAATATTATTTTCATAGCCATTTACTGGTCATTTTTTATAGGCATGTTTGCAAGCTTGAGAATACCTTGTAATATGGTATAATAATATTTTCGTCCATTTTAATTCTAAAAAATGGCTTAGAAAGGTTCGAAAAAGCGTTTCATCGCAAGGCGAAAAATGGTCTCATTTTTGGCCCATTCTTAACAAAACAAGGGTTTTACTAGCTTTTAAATGATATGGATTTCCTCCAGGGTTTTTACGAATTTTCTCCGACTTTTACGAATTGTTTGCGATTTTTACGAATTTTCTCCGATTTTTACGCATTTTTTAGATTTTCTAATTATTTACGATTTTTCAGAATTTTCCCCGATTTTTATGAATTGTTTACGATTTTTACGAATTTTCTCCGATTTTTACGCATATTTACGATTTTCTAATTTTTTTCGATTTTTACGAATTTTTCCCGAATTTTTCCGAATTTTTCCGATTTTTTTCACTGCTCATTTCCGCCGTAAAGCAGATTTTAAATTCTCGCAGGGTTGCCACTACAAAATTAAAAAAAAATGTCATTTTGAATAAGCAGTCTCTTCAACCGGACTCTGAATAAGCAGCCTCTTCAAGCGGTCTCTGAATAAGCAGCTTCTTCAACCGGACTCGTCTTCAAGCAGCCTTTTAACCTCAGCCGTCGATATGACAGTATATCTATAACAACATTGATGCTTGCACAACTTGCTGCCTCGGCATCGGAGCAGCTCCGCTCACCTGTGGAAAAGAGCGCGTGATCCCGGGAAGAGCAGTCATTCTTCCACTGACTATATATATATGGGTGATTCTCTGTGAGATCGACCGGCTGAAAAATAAACCTCACTATAACTCTGGGAATTTGTTCTAGAGGTTGCCACGAGTTACTCCAAATTTTTTCAGATTTTTTGAATTGATTGTTTTAGAGTTACAGGTGGTCAAATTTGATAAAATCAGTTTTTTTGCATTTTGTGCTGATTTTCAAAAATTCATAGTTCCTCAGGGAAGCATTTATCACTATAGGGACATATAACAATTTTGTCTTAAAATTTTCTCAATTTTTCAAAAAAAAAATACTTTTGAAATCATATATATATGTATTACAGGTCATATGTGTAATTTAAACCTTGAAATTCAAAATTTTCAAGGTAGAACCCATCGGATCCCAACCAAAATTATTGTAAAGATTGCTTATTTTAGTAGAAAAGTTTCTACGTATGTCCCAACCCATCAGACTTGCTCTATTTCTTGCTACAAATAAAGTTATTACTCATATTTTGCTACATTTGGCAAATAATAATCTACTTCCGCCTTTATAATTATAAATTTATCCGAATTAATTATAGTATGTATAGTAGATATTGTGACGTTATGCTTTTTACCGTCCCTGGGGAGGCTTTGCACAACGTAAATGACACCTATGCAGGTTTATCGCGAGCCCGTATTTAATAATTATTGATGGACGCCCGAACTCGCGATTTTCAACACTTGTCTGCCGGCTTGAGACTCTCTTATACTCTAGGTCACGGGGGAGAGGTACAGGGAGAATATTACGCAAAATAAGACACGCGACTTTATAAAATTTAAACACTTTGTAATTTATTAATAATAAAAGAATCCAAATCAATATATTTGACTCGCGGACGCGTGCTCGTCCTCGGGCGAGCTCACCGTCTATATCGCGGGCTGACTCTAAGGTTAGAACTCACGGCGGGGAGGTATATTCCGACACTCCTACCTGTCTCTAATCCCTTTGCTCGACTTCCTCGCGTTCTGGTGTGCCTCGTGCCCTGTGGATGCGCACGCGAAATAAACTTATTTTATTACTCGGAAACTGCACACGGAGGGTAGATGCTCGGGTCGCTCTGGTTGTCGCCTTGGAAAAATGCTCGCTCGTGGTACTCTATGCTCGGGATGTTCATTCCATACTCCATGCATACTGATTCGCCTCACGCGTTCGGCAACTACGCCGGTTCGCGGCGTCTCTCCCTCTCTCACTCGCACTCATGCATTTCCCCTAGATCGCTCTCTCGCGCCTATCATACGTTTACACGCTTTCGCACCATATATGCCATATATCATATCGCACTCTCGCGCCCTCTTTTACAACTCTTATAACTGCGCGCGATTTTTGAAACACTCTTTCACGCATGTCTGGCTCTATTAGTTGCTCTTACGCATTTTCGCACAATTACATGCTCTCGCACGCTTACATTTTTGTTATCCGCTCGCACGCGCGCTGTGGATTGAGCCGTAGCCCTCCACCTTTTCCCAATATCACACGGCGCATACGCGTTGCCTCCACTCTCTCTCGTCTGTCTCTAATGCATTCATTCTCTCGCTATCCATCCTTCTCGCACTCATTCCTTGGTCAATAGCTCGCCAACATGGCGGCCGCCGCTCGCGCGCGTACGCCTCGTGGCTCGCATGCCTCGTATTTCTTGTCTCTCTCGCTCTCGTTGCTCCAGCGCTGCGCCGTCCGTCTCTCTCTCTCTCTCTCTCGCCTTGGCTGCCGCGCGCTGCTACGCGCTGTGCTTCCCCCACTCTCTCGCTCTCGCCTCGTGCTGTTGCTGCTCGGCGGCGGCTGCTCTCGGCGCCGCGCTGTCCTCCTGGCTCTACAGCTGACTGCTCGCTTGCTGCTGAAAGCACCACCGAGTATAAGAATATGTTCTCTTACTGGGTGGTGTCCAGGCGAGCAGCCATCGACGGGATCCCCGTCACAATATATATAATACATAATGAGGTGATACTTCTTAATGTAATAGATAATAATTCTATATGTATAGCGACTAAAGTCTGGATTAATTTGAATATATTTAGTTGGTTTTCGGCATATTATTTTCATCTATTATTTTCATTATTGACATTTTATCGCTGGGGGCACAGAGAATTAGATTTCGGTTACCGTCCTATTTACCGCGAGCATGGATTCGACGAAATCGTTCAGGGAGATTAATCGCCGGTGAATCGCGCCGTTTTTGGAGAATAGGATTGCATGCACGAGAGTGTCGGTATCCTCCTTTAACTGTACAATACTCAGTCTGGCGCTCACTAGAGCGTTAAGAACCACAATTTTTCTGTTGTTAGTTGCTGTCTTGTTTACTAACACGTTGGTCGCTGTGTTCAGTCATTCTAGTCTCGCATTCAGTCGGGATAATTCACGTTCCACTACCTGTGTCTGTTCGGCCAACGGGGCTGCGGTTTATCGAGCATCGCTAGCTACCATCCTACTGGACCATTGCATCTCTATCGAGTCGTTCTCCGACAGTGTCCTGTACAGGAATTTCTGTATTGGGACCTATGTTCCAACAGCACTATGCCTGTTCACCTGCGGATGTGGTGTTTTTCATTTTAGGATTCTTTGATAAGTTGTTCGTTTAGCAGGAGTAGACGCGCTCCGCTAGTCTAGCCGCTACTCTCGCCTCAAATACGATCGTCTCGTTTTCGCAATGCTAGCCATACGCGCTTAATATTTCCGCTACGCTAGACTCGATTTTTGCTGTGGCTTCGAAGAACGGCTGGAGGTCGGTCTTCTATATTATCTTCCAATCGGCACTAGAGGTGACAAACGGGGCTATCTTCACTGTGATCAAGCCCAGATTTCCCTCCAGGCTGCAGATCTTCCATTCCGGGCTTTGCGTCTGTACCGTTGCCCGGCCTGCCCTGCCGATTAAAAGTTTGTAACTTTCTGACATCATGGGCGAAATGTCACTAGTTCGGCTTGGTTGTGGATAAGCAGGTGAGAGCAGGGCGTCATTGATGTTGTTTTTGTTCATCGCTATTAAAAAAACGACCGTCCTACGGATCTTCCACTTTCTACTCTGTTTCGTTCAAAAATTCTTCTACCCGTTTTATCTTGTCTATGTGCATGGTTTTCATCTCGTTATCGACGCACAGGATGATGTTGTTCGTGTGGCTGTCAATTTCCACGATCATGAAAGGGCCCGTGTACTCCAGCCCAAACTTTTTGTGCTTGGGCTATTTGAGTGAAAAGATGAGCTCGCCCTTTCCTGAATAATTATTAATAAATCCTGAAAAATTAAAAATTGCTCGAAAAGAATTTGATATGTTACTAACTGGTAAAACTCACCCATCCGAAAGTTCTTGGTCTTCTCCTTTACATTAGGCATCAAAAGGTAACTCATCTTGGCGTCCCTTTGGTGATTTTCGCGCATTGAACGCTCGAACCATTCCACATCGTTATCCTGTTCGCCACATTTATGATGTCACTTTCTTTATTGATGGTTGTACAGAGTTTTCTAAAATTGTCTTAATCAAGGCATTTCAACAAATTCCAGGCGCTGAAGAAGATATTAAAAAAACTGCTATCATCACACCATTTGGTCTTTTTGAATTTCGATTTATGACGTTTGGACTTCGAAGTGCTCGTCAAACGTTTCAAAGATTTATGGATGAAGTTTTACTTGGTTTAGATTTTTGTTTCGCTTATATGGATGACATTCTCATTTTCTCTCATTCTAAAGAAGAAGATGAACGTCACCTTCGAATTATTTTTGAACGTCTTCCGAAATACGGTTTAGTCATCAATCCACAAAAATGCATCATTGGAGTTTCTGAAGTTCCTTTTATAGTTTATACGAATTTTGCTGAAGGTATTCGTGCTCCAGAAGAGCGAGTTCAAGCGATCATTGACTACACTCTACCAAAATCAGCGCAAGGT
Source organism: Philotrypesis tridentata (assembly GCA_018906965.1). Taxonomy (NCBI): domain Eukaryota; kingdom Metazoa; phylum Arthropoda; class Insecta; order Hymenoptera; family Pteromalidae; genus Philotrypesis; species Philotrypesis tridentata. The sequence goes on from JACCIB010000084.1 coordinate 226,355, forward strand.
CTTCGTCGATTCCTGAATATATTGAATTTTTATCGCAGATTTATACCTCATGCTTCTGAGTTTGAAGGTCCTTTGCACTATGGAATCAGTAATCCACTCTTAACACGTTCTCAGCCGATAAATTTGACACCTGAACTTGAAGAAGCTTTTTCAAAATGTAAAAACTGCATTTCTTCTGCTTCATTTCTTATTCATCCTTGTATCGGTGCGCCACTTGGTTTGTTTACTGATACTTTTAATCATTCTGTTGGTGCATGTCTGCAACAGTTCGTTCATGATGCTTGGCAGCCACTCGCATTCTTTTCAAAGAAAATGTCCTCGAAAGAAAGTTCTTGGCCTGCTTACTATCGCGAACTTCTTGTGATTTACGCAGCAATTCAGCATTTTCGTCATTTTTTGGAAAGACATCCATTTACGATCTGCGCTGATCACAAACCATTGAATTACACTTTTCGCCAAATACTTGAAAAACTTCCACCTGTCCAACTCACACAACTCTCGTTCATCGCTGAATTTTCAATAGACATTCAACACATTAAAGGTGTTGATAATGTCGTAGCTGACACTCTTTCTTGGATCGAAGCTGTTTCTGCACCGCTTAACTACGAGCTGTTGGTTGAATCTCAAAAAGAAGATGAAGAACTCAAGAAAATTACTCAAAAAAACTCAACTCTACAAATCAAATGTGTACTGATTCCTGGATCCTCCTTACTGTGTTCTGTGATATATCAACAGGAAAACCTCGGCCTTTCATCACACAGCCATTTCATAGATGTGTTTTCGATCAATTTCATAATTTAAGTCATCCTGGTGTCAAAGCTTCTTCTAAATTAGTTAGTGATCGTTTCGTTTGGCCTTCTGTTAATAAAGATTGTCGAAATTGTGCTCGTACTTGCAACGATTGTCAACGATCGAAAGTTTCTCGTCATGTTCATGCTCCTCTTGGTAAATTTCAAACACCCACTAAGAGATTTTCTCACATACACGTCGATTTGATTGGTCCACTTCCATCTGCACATTTTTTTTCGATATTGCTTGACTGTCATCGATCGATTTACTCGATGGCCCAAGGTTTATCCTTTACAGAATATAACTGCAGAAAATGTGACTCACGGATTTTTAAATTGTTGGATTTCTCATTTTGGCGTTCCTGAAACTATAACCTTAGATCGTGGCGCTCAATTTACTTCTCATCTTTTCAAATGTTTTATAAAACAATTTGGTATTGGACATAATTTCATTACAAGCTGGCATCCTACCGCAAATGGTGTAATCGAACATCTTCATCGTCATTTGAAAAGCGCAATAATGGCTCATTTCGACATCGATTGGATTAGAGCTTTACCGCTAGTTTTTCTTGGTATTCGGTCTGCTTTCAAAGAAGACATCAAGGCTACATCTACTGAAATGGTATATAGAGAAACCCTTCGTTTACCCTTTGAATTAGTATCATCAAATCTTGACAACAACAATCTCGAAAATTCTAGTAACATTCTTTCAAGTCTATGTGAATTTATGTCACGCTTACGACCAGCTCCAGCATGCAGATATTGTCAACCTAGTATATTTGTTTTCAAGGAATTATCGACGTACAGTCACGCATTTTTGAAAGCAGGACCCATTGTCAAGGCACTCCAATCACCATACAATGGACCTTATGACATCATCGATCAAGATGACAAGAGAATCACACTTAAAATTTCCAATAAAACTACAAAAGTTTCGATCGACCGAGTAAAACCTGCATTTATTTTACAAGATCCTGTTCCTGATTCTATATTTTTTTCTGTTTCTGGTTCTGTATCTCATAATGTTCCGACAGAACCCATACCTGTTCCTGAACGTTCCGCGCGATCTAGCAGCTAAATCAAGTTTCAAGATTTTTGAATTTGTACCCAAATTTTCTGCCAAGGGGAGGTAGTGTGGCCAAGTTTCAACATTGTAAGAACAAAAGACGTACATAGCAACGAATATTCATGTTTATTTATATATAACTAATTTTCCGTCTATCAACTATCCACATACTGAAATGTTGTAACTAAAATAAAGTTATTGTTATTAACACAAAATAAGAAATATTTCCCATTATTTCTTATATATGTATGTATATATGTATATACGTGGATACGTACGTACGTACGTGTGCAAAATTAGCCCAGTCCATATCTCTGGAACGAATCTATAAAATAAACTCCAATTTTGTGTGTAAATTGATTGAGTCCCAACTTAGATCCTATCAAAATTTGGATACAATCGTCTATTATTTACCATATTTTTTATAGAATTTACACGAAATTTTGAAAATTATCATATCTCTGAAACGAATCGGTAGAATAAACTTAAATTTTGTGTACAGACTGACGGAGTCACAACTTAGATCCTATTAAAATTCAAAGACAATTGGCTGCTATTTACGGTATTTTTTTTAGAATTTATACGAAATTTTGATATTTTTTTCAAAAAACTATATTTTTCGTCCATGTATACCATAGATGTGCAAAATTTAATCAAATATTTTGAAAAATCATTAAATTTCTATTCAACAAAGGTCTATTTGTTACAACTTTATCATTACTGTTGGCTTTTAACGGCCATGCCAACATTTCACAGTCGACTGATATTTTGGTCTGTACAATACATACAATTAATTAAATATTATAAAGTGCAACATATTCTTATGTATAAAGGCCTACTCTTTACGATACTGAGGTCAGCTTAAGGGGTTATGCCTGAGTTAAAGTCGTCAAAAAATCGATTTTTTTTTTATTGACTTTTTTCATAGGAAATTGTCTGTAGAATACGATGCTGAAGTCCCTTTTGCCCAAAAAAAATTGGGTAGAAAGCTACAGACCAAAAACTGAAGGCGTGCGAATAGCTTATTTTTAAAAAATCGTAATTTTCGCGTTTTTATTTGTCAGTGCTGTGTTACTGAACATGATTATTTTTCGAGCTTTTAATGCTTCTCATGCATAATATTTGTATGTAAAATACAATAAAAATATCTATTATGCAATTAAAATCCGTTAAAAGATATTAATAAAATGAGCAAAATTATGCAATATTAAAAATTTGCAAATTGCTTATTTCCACATTTTCCTCTTTTTTGTTTATTTAAATTAATAATTTATTTTTAAAAAAGCATTTGATTATTTATTATGCTTTATAAAAAATTAATTAGACGCAAATATTCGTCAATGAATAAAATTATGCAAAAAACGAATTTTGAATTTGGCGCTTACCGACGGGGCCGCGCGATATTCTTTCGAAAAGGCTATTCATCTAGTAACCTGTTTTACCGTATGATTGAGAATTCAAGAGCGCAAAAACACTTGCTTTGAATTTTCATATCAACTTTTATTCTGCATTGCTCAATATTATTAAATAATTTATTTTATAATATTGATAGCATTTGTGGTTAAAAAGTAGAGTAAGTGAGAGTGATTTGTGATCAAGATGAGTCCAGACTCAAGATATAGAGTTTCAGGATCATCTGACAGAAAAAGAAGATTTGGAAGAAGAAAGAGAAGATCCAAGATTTTTCATCAAAAACAGCAATGGGAAGTTTCGACAACAGCACCAGCACCAGCATCAGCATCAACATCTATACAACAAGAACGAGCAACACCAATCACTTCAGCATCACCTACGCCTGATACAGTTCCTTCAACGTCCAGGGAATGGAGTTCAAGATCTGCTGCGCAAGCTTTACCAGGTACCTCAACATCAGTACCGCCAGAAATTCCTGTGTCTAGGTCTAGACAAAAATTAAAATCAATTTATGTAGAACCGAGTGAAATTCAGAATAGAATCTTTGACATTTCTTTGCTTCTGCCAGGATTACAGGAGTTTCTGGCTTGTAAAGCTTGTGGCGGATGCATCAAATTTGATGAAGTTGATGTACGAGGTCTTGGTAGCAAGCTATCCATCACCTGTACATCATGTAACGCAGTTGCTTTCATCGACTCCAGCAGAAAAGTTGGAAAACAAAGTAACGCTTATGAAGTGAACAAGCGTGCAGTTATAGCCATGAGAATTCTTGGTCATGGGCACACTGGTTTGAGCACTTTATGTGGAGTAATGGATTTTTCTACTCCAATCTCTCACAGTAATTTTGACAAAATTAATCAAGACTTGAAAGATGCAAGCTTGATTACAGCTAAAGAGTCGATGAAAGCAGCTATGCAGGAAGATTGCAGTACGGAAAATCAAGAAGATGATCACCAAACTGTATCAGGCGATGGTAGTTGGAGGAAACGAGGACATTCATCTCTTCAAGGAGTTTCAACACTAATACGCCATGCCAATGGAAAGGTGATTGATGTTGCTCCGAAGCAATCCTTTTGCCTAGCCTGCGAGAAACGACCAGAAGAGGATACAGCACAGTACAAGGAATGGTATGAAGCCCACCGAGAAAAGTGTTCTGCCAATCACGAAGGAAGCTCTGGCAAGATGGAAGTGGATGGCATCGTCGAAATGTTCCAGCGATCTGAGTCCATCCATGGTGTAAGGTATGCAAATTACATTGGAGACGGAGATTCAAGAGTCTTCAAAGCACTTTCTGATGCTAAACCCTATCAAGATTTCACCATCACGAAGAAGGAGTGTGTAGGACACGTTCAGAAGAGGATGGGTTCGAGGCTCAGGAACCTGAAGAAAAGCTTGGCTGGCACAAAACTAACAGATGGCTTGGGCATTGGTGGAAGAAACCGTCTAACTGCTCAAAGGATTGACCAGTTGACGAAGTACTATGGCAATGCCATCCGTGGCCATAGTAATTCTGTTGATGAAATGAGAAATGCCATATGGGCAACATTTCATCACAAAAAATCTACAGATGAAGATCCAACTCACCACCTTTGCCCGCAGGGATCAAGATCTTGGTGCAAGTGGCAGAAAGCCAAGGCGAACAACAACTTGAAGAACTTCCACCATGGAGATAGTATTCCTGCTGCCATCATGAACGCAATTGAACCGATTTACGAGGACTTGACGAAGCCAGACTTGCTTGAGAGATGCATTGGAGGCTTCACGCAAAACAGTAATGAAAGTTTCAATCATTCTGTTTGGAAGCTCATCCCCAAGCATAGTTTCAGTGGTCTGACAGTCCTCGAAATTGGTGCCTACATCGCAGTCACTTGCTTCAATGAAGGCAAAGCAGGACTGCTTGAAGTCATGAGGAAGTTCAGCGTGTATCCAGGATCCTCTGCAGTCAACTGGGCCAAGCTTCAGGATCAGGAGCGGCTTCTCTTGTCCGACAGAAGAGAACTACACTCAACACTTGAAGCACGACGAGCCAAAAGAAAGAGAAGTCATCAGGATGATGACTACTACAGAGCTGGTGCTTATTAAACACACATACACACATTACACACATAACCAAATACTTATACACCATACACAACCTCACTTGTAAACAAACAACATAATTTACAACACAAACACTAAAAAACACTGAAACACATTCACAATTTTTTTCTGTTTTTTTCACTTTTGTTTTCCTTTTTTTTTTAATTTTTTTCATTAAACACTTTTCACACACACATCACACATGTCACAGCATCAGCTCTGTAGAAAACAGTCTAGCTGAAAAGTAGGTCAGAGAGCAAGCTAAACAGCTGATTGGAGCTGTCTGCTTGCTTTCTGCCTCCTTAGCTCACCTGATGGACTGTTTTCTCTAACCTCTCAACTACATGAACTTGATATGATGATGATAGTTCTATTCTTCTGTTCATCACATGTAAGTATAGAAACTTATTTATTTACAATAAAAGCATTTTTATAGCTTAATTATAAAAATGTTTCAAATTTAGAAAAATTACTTTTTTTAATGATTTTTCATTTTGTTTCATTTCAGAGGACTGGACACGAATAAAATTTTTGGATTATCCTCAAACTTGACAAAGATGACCAGGATACGTATATCTTTGACTTAAATAAGGTCCAGGTGTGAAGAAAAATTGTAAGTATATTTTATATCATTAAATGTCAAGTTAAACTTTAAATGCTTTTTTCTCAAGTTTTGAATTTTTCTCATCTTAGGTCAGTTACCGCATGATTTCTCAAGAACCAATGGACCAATCAACCTGAAATTTTTTGGAGAACTCCAGGAGGCCTTTCTTCACTGCTTGAACGGAACAGAATTTGCAAAGATAAGTCAAAAGTGAATGTTATGTATCTAAACATACGTAACATTCACTATAATTACATATATTATAACTTATACGTTGCTAAAATTAAAAACTTTTATTTTTCAGTAATTTCCTGCGTTCAAGCTGAGGAGAAGGCAATTTAGAAGATTTTCCATCCAGTTTGGAAATAATTCATCAACCAGAACTTGAAAATTCATGCGGCAAAGGAAAAAATATGCAGAAATTTAGTACTGCATACATGGAACTATTTACATAGTAAGTATGCATAAATAATTTTTTAAAAATATTGAAATTTACTATTAATATGTATATTTTCATTAGGAAACAAAATTTTTTTTATATTCATTATAAATAATTTTTAATTACCTATTAATTGATAAATTGTTTTTTTCAGGTTTAACTCAGGCATAACCCCTTAAATAATTTGTCACCAAAAATTAAGTATGGCCGCGTAAACATATCTAAAATTCAAGCCTCGGCTATGCACTTCTTAATTTAAGTTTGCCTGCAAAGTTGAATTTTCATTTGTTTAAAAGAGCTTTCGAACGGTGCAAGTTCTAAAATCGGAAATTGTTATTAATTTCAATGTTTTAACTGGTAGTGTTAGCTTTTTGTAACTCAAAATGAATTTCATATATTTTTAATTCACAATAATTTGCAATAGTACACGGTCAAAGGAACGCATTTTCTTTCAGAAAGCATACTGCTACTCAGTTAGCAGCGGTTTATTTGATTCACTCTGAATCTCACAATCGTACACACCGCAGAAAAAATTGAGTAAAAAATATGACCCAATGGTAATAGATTTGTGAGATGAAGGATCAATATTTTTAGTGTTCATTGGCTTAAGTGGTTATGCCTGAGTTAAACCTGAAAAAAATAAATCATCAGTTAATAGGCAAAAAAAAATTATATATAAGTAGTATCATAAAAAATCTTTTTTGTAGTTCATGCATACATATTCATTGCAATTTTGCATATTTTTAATGCATGATATATCTATACTTACTGTTTAAACAATCCCATGTGTGAAGCATTGAACTTGAGTACTTTTTCTCCTTTGCCGCATGATTTCTCATCATCCGGGTGATGAATCCAAACCAAACTGGATGGAATTTCTTTTAAATATGCCTTTCCTCAGCTTAAGTGGAAGGCTTTTCTGAAAAATACAAATGTTCAATAATTAGTAACATATAAGTTATAATATAAGTAATTATAGTGAATGTTACGTATGTTTACATACATAACATTCACTTTAAACTTATCTTTGCCAATTTGGCTCCGCTTAAGCAGTGCGGAAGAGTTTCCTGAGAAATCCTGCGGTAACTGACCTAAAATCATAAAAATTCAAAACTTGAGAAAACAGCATTTAAAGTTTATATAAGAAATTGATATATGTTTATCGGATAGTACATATATGAACTGTTTGGCATATTTTTTTTATGTTTGGGCATAAAATACCCATATATTATGGGATATATTGGGACCCGGGTCCTGCACATTTTGATATACGCGTATGAAAAGCTGAAATTGAAATATAAGTTAGCGATACATATTCACAGTAAATATATTATACATAAATATAAATATTACCACTGCTTACCCATTATTTGACAGGTTGGTTAACAACTGCAGTACACTTTGAGAACATCTAACACACAGACATCTTCTTGTACACATGAAATTTAGCCCGTATATCTAAAAATAAAGAACACACTCACAAAGAACAGGTTCTTAAAAAATAATATAGTGTTTATAGTCCAAAATACTTATCTAAATTTAAACACTTGTGAGACTCAGAAGTAATCACTACAGCATAACATTCAGCTTGCACTAAACTACAGACAGCAGACGAAACAGCTGTCTGATAGAAAACTCGTGTGGGTCGGTAAAACAGTGACTTACTTTTTCATATGCTGTATGTGCAAGGTGCGATGTTTTCAGGCGGTAATTTAAATTTGTACATATGTTTTTTTACTGCTTTATAAATTTGATTAAGATATTACAAGACAAAATTTAAATTCTAAATTTATTTTATTTTAAACATTGAAAATAAAAAAATCCATGATATAAAAAAATTAGCTATGTTGTACTGTGTGTATTATCAATAAATAATTTGTTGTTTTTTTTTTTAATAAAATTGCATATTTTAAAAGGAGTTTATAAACACAATTTATATTAAATTTTCTATAAAAACACAATTGTTTTGAATAATCAAAAGCGTTATAAAACAAAATATGAATAATACGCAATTTTAACAAATTGTTTGATTTTAGTATTTTGCTTATAACTTTGTAAATAATTTTTTCGGGTAAAAAGGGTTTTTGCAATATATTCTACAGTAAATTTGACGTAAAAAAATCAAATAAAATAATTTGATTTTTTTGAAATTTAACTAAGGCATAACCCCTTAAATTGAAGGATTGATGAGTACTTTAAAATTATATATGTTCTGTTATGAGTGCATAAATCTTGAAATTTTTACAGCTTTACACAGAAAACTTTTTTTTCCAGCCGTTAAGCTTGTCATAACCCCTGAATTTGCCAAGGTGTTTCAGCAATTATGTAACTTACTTCAATAATTTTTACACACAGAACGATAAAAAAATGCTCATAACATATGGAACAATTTACTTACAGCTTTTTTTCTGTCTTCACTGCTTAGAGCACCGTGACTTCGATGTCTAATTAGATCTATCACCTTACTAACGGGATTGCGACTACTGTCTGATCCAGATCGGGGTCGAATTTGATCTCTATCATCTTTTTGGTCTACGTTTATGTCTAACGAAGAACTGGCATATGAACTTCTATATATTGTGTTCTAGAATTAAAAAGAAAATTTGTGATAATATATATTGTCAATTTATTTTTAGAAGAAAAAAATAAAAAGAGGCGAGTCAGTAAAATTAGTATACTAAAGAATATTAAAAACGTATGTGCAGTGTATAAACATAAAATAAAAAACTTCATATCCTTTTTCATTTTTTTTATTAATGTTCATCATAATTCATAATAATTAGTAATACGATATGAAAACAAATTGTACACTTCTATCTTGAAAATAGCAAAGACTAGGTAGACACATTACATATTGTTATGACCAGCGCGATTCGAGATGTTCGAATCGCGCATAGCAACCGCTGCAACTTCGCGGTTGTTATTGTTTTCGTTTATCAGTCTAGCGCTGACAGCTATTTGATTTGCATGTCTAAACTTAAGTAATAAAGTCGTTCTTGTCTATCTTTTCTATAAATAACAGTGTCAATAATCATTATCCTAACCCGATCACAACATTTTGGGGGCTCGTCCGCAAGTGAACGTATTACCCAGTAAATGAAGTTAAGATCGGGCACGATGACCTTAACCCGTACACCGCCTCCTTCACCGCCCCTCATCACAGTCTCTGAGACTTCACAAGCTGATACGCTTCCGCCACCTACTCACACATCACCAACGGTGGAACAACCTTCACTCGCTGATGAAAATACCCAACTTCGACAACAACTCCGGCTTGCCGAATCTACACTTGAAGAGTGCACATTGGAGGTTACCCGCATATCAAAAGAACTCTGCATTCGTGAATCAGAGCTTCTTCAAGAACGTCACCTTCGTGAAGAAGAGTCAAGAAGATCGAAGCTAAGTATTCTTCTCTTCTTACTGAGTCAACCGCAGAAATTTCTAGGCTTAATTCTCTCCACAGGGAGACATTGGCTGAAATTAACCGTCTCAAAACTACGCCCGGTCGCCGCGAACTCTTTCCTCCTGAAGCTGTCACATCACACCCAGTCACCAATAACACCCGTCTACAACTTCTCAACAGAGCTCTTTTAGACGACGACGAATCTCTACGACAACATTTACGAGAACTAAGTCGTTTACAATTTAAAGACACAAACATAGACCCCCCCCCCCAAACAAACCTTTTCAAGGTAAAAGGCTGGCAAGTATAAGGTCGTTTCTTCATGTAAAAATTAAAGATTAATTTTACAACTCTTGATAACCTTAATGTAAAAAAAACTCTTAATAACACTTATGCAGACAAAACCAAACTTTTATTAACATTCATACAGACAAAATAAAAATTCTTAGAGCTTACTCTAAAATTCAACTTTAATTTTCAAACTTCGACAACTCTTATGTAGTCGAAATTATAAATGCTGTATTCTATACAGTTATTTAATTATGGAAATTAAAGATCTTGATAACACTTATATAGACAAAATACTAGTAGCTTTACTGCATACTCTTAAGACGTGTTGATATTATAATCGTCAGATCAACAAATAATATATCTTCTTTCCTCTTGTGAATAAGTGATCGAACACAAATACTGGAAGAATATGTGATACTTATAGATCAAGTTGGAAAACAAATAATTATGTTAGGATGAATGTCTTCTTTTACCTCTGCAATGAGTTAATCACAATCACTCAAATCATGATGCTTATACATTAAGCTAAAAAATCCGAAACTCTCATGTATGAAAATATGAACGTGTAACCATCTTCGCGTTAAGGGTCTGTTGGACAGATTACCATTTCTTTAGTGTCACTTCTCCTTCGATTATCTATACCTTCGATTTGACATAAATTCTCATTTTAATTTTAAGAAAAGAAAGTTATGATATCAATAAATAAATTGGCAAGTTTTTTGCTATAAAAAATAATTGTTTTCAAATAAATAAATAACCGATTAAATTGAGGAAGGATTATAAATATATGTGTTCATATAAACACTCAATCCAATTGGAGCATGTGAAAAGGTGGATAGCCTGTGAAAAGGTACAGTCGGGTACAATTAAAACTTTGAATAATTGCGACTGCTGCCACGTTCTGTACATGTAATAGAATGGTATGATGTTCTTACATGACATTATCACATGACAAATGTGCCCATAATATGTAGTAATATCATGTTTGTCTAAAATTATTATGTAATTTAACAAGATTGTTTCGCATCATGAAAACTTTTTCATTTATTTATGGAAGCTGAGAGCGGATGTACAATCTACTCTACTTAGTAATTCAGTAAATGTATTGCTATCCTTATTTCATTCAAAATCTATGTCCAGGACGATTATATACAATTATATATGAGATTTAAATTCTGTTGATTTACATACATTTAAAAAAAACAGGAACAAATTCTATCATGTAGAACGCAATTTTTTGACGGAAAAACTTGCCGCCCCGTCCTATCATAGATAACAATGTATACCATCTTTAAATTATGCAAGGTTAACCAAATTAACTTGTTAATGAAACACCGTTAAAAAATCTCTGAATCGATTTTTCATTCTATATGTATTTATTACTGTCCTTGACGAATTGTTGAAGAATTCAAACTTAATCTTGCAATCATTCTAAGCTCATTTTTGGTTATTTGTATGTATGTTTTACAAACCTCTGTTAGTATTATCGGAAGATTGCAGGAAGTTGATTAAAAATAATTGTAACTATTATTACATATTAAAAAAATGTTATAAAATAAATTTCTATGACTCTAGTTGGAAAATAAATCAAGTTTAAAAGTTTTAAATTAATATTTATGTAGTTTACAGCTTTTAGTTTCAAATCTTTACTTAATTAAAATCTTTACTTAATTAAAAAATTCCATTGTTTTTTATTATTTGAGGCCATTGGTCTCACAGTTTAATATAATGATTTGAGTATTACGCATTATAGGATAATAGGACGATAAATTAACTATATTAAAAATTTTATGATATTGATAATTACACTGACATTTAGTGGTTCATCGATTATCTATGATAGGACGGGGCGGCAAGTTTTTCCGTCAAAAAATTGCGTTCTACATGATAGAATTTGTTCCTGTTTTTTTTAAATGTATGTAAATCAACAGAATTTAAATCTCATATATAATTGTATATAATCGTCCTGGACATAGATTTTGAATGAAATAAGGATAGCAATACATTTACTGAATTACTAAGTAGAGTAGATTGTACATCCGCTCTCAGCTTCCATAAATAAATGAAAAAGTTTTCATGATGCGAAACAATCTTGTTAAATTACATAATAATTTTAGACAAACATGATATTACTACATATTATGGGCACATTTGTCATGTGATAATGTCATGTAAGAACATCATACCATTCTATTACATGTACAGAACGTGGCAGCAGTCGCAATTATTCAAAGTTTTAATTGTACCCGACTGTACCTTTTCACAGGCTATCCACCTTTTCACATGCTCCAATTGGATTGAGTGTTTATATGAACACATATATTTATAATCCTTCCTCAATTTAATCGGTTATTTATTTATTTGAAAACAATTATTTTTTATAGCAAAACACTTGCCAATTTATTTATTGATATCATAACTTTCTTTTCTTAAAATTAAAATGAGAATTTATGTCAAATCGAAGGTATAGATAATCGAAGGAGAAGTGACACTAAAGAAATGGTAATCTGTCCAACAGACCCTTAACGCGAAGATGGTTACACGTTCATATTTTCATACATGAGAGTTTCGGATTTTTTAGCTTAATGTATAAGCATCATGATTTGAGTGATTGTGATTAACTCATTGCAGAGGTAAAAGAAGACATTCATCCTAACATAATTATTTGTTTTCCAACTTGATCTATAAGTATCACATATTCTTCCAGTATTTGTGTTCGATCACTTATTCACAAGAGGAAAGAAGATATATTATTTGTTGATCTGACGATTATAATATCAACACGTCTTAAGAGTATGCAGTAAAGCTACTAGTATTTTGTCTATATAAGTGTTATCAAGATCTTTAATTTCCATAATTAAATAACTGTATAGAATACAGCATTTATAATTTCGACTACATAAGAGTTGTCGAAGTTTGAAAATTAAAGTTGAATTTTAGAGTAAGCTCTAAGAATTTTTATTTTGTCTGTATGAATGTTAATAAAAGTTTGGTTTTGTCTGCATAAGTGTTATTAAGAGTTTTTTTTACATTAAGGTTATCAAGAGTTGTAAAATTAATCTTTAATTTTTACATGAAGAAACGACCTTATACTTGCCAGCCTTTTACCATGAAAAGGTTTGTTTGGGGGGGGGGGAGATTTCACTACTTTTAAAAGGTATATAATATGTAAATTACAAAGAATAGTTAACATCAACTAAATAAGTAATAAATTTAAAATATTAATGTACATTTGCTCATAGATTATTGGCGGGATTATTGTCGGGACGACAATCTAAAGAAAAAAGGGAGAGCAATGTTATGACCAGCGCGATTCGAGATGTTCGAATCGCGCATAGCAACCGCTGCAACTTCGCGGTTGTTATTGTTTTCGTTTATCAGTCTAGCGCTGACAGCTATTTGATTTGCATGTCTAAGCTTGAGTAATAAAGTCGTTCTTGTCTATCTTTTCGATAAATAAGAGTGTCAATAATCATTATCCTAACCCGATTACAACAATATAATCCGTACTAGCCCCTACACAGAATGTGGATTTATATAAGATTTTGCCACATACATAGCCTAAATAACAGATGTAAGTAGAATAGCAGATAAATAATAACATTTTGCAAACATAGTATTGGAAGAGCTTAAAACACACTGTTTAGACATTGTAAAGGCGAGTGTGTCATTATTTTGCAGATACGTGGATGATTGCCTTCTGATTGTTGAGAGGGAGAAGCTGGAGTTTGCATTATCTACATTTAATAACTACAATAGTGCTTTACAGTTCACCTCTGAAATTGAAACTAATAATAGTATACATTTTTTATACATTTCTATATTTTATGAACACAATGGTAATATTTTCCGAATTGGTATCAAAAAAGTACAGCCTCGGCTAGGGATATAAATTTTTGCTCTCACCACCCTCAAAGTCAGAAGGTCGCAATCGTATATAATCTTCTAGAGAAAGCGATACTGTTGTCAAGCCCACGATTTTCTTCTCGGAATATTGAGCATGCAAAAAAGGTTCTTGTTGCTAATGATTATCCATCTACTTTTATTGATAAATATTGTAAGAAACGTATTGCGCGCAATCTTGGCCTCTTAAATAATAATTCGGAAGGCATAGATTCGGGCAATTCGGGTTTTCCGATTAATAATAACGTTAACTTTGACTTTGGAAATAGATCTGCGGTCTTCCCGTACTATGAGGAATTTAGTTGTAAATTGAAAACTTTTTTAAAGAAGAATGATAGATTGTTAGTGGGTAAGATTAGTGAATAGTTTAATATGTAGTATATAAAATCGATTGTATCGGCTGCGAATCCCCGTATATCGGGGAAACACATCACCCTTAAAAAACTAGGGAATCGGAGCACAAACGGTACATAGCAAAAAAGGATATTACCTCCCCTCATGCCACCCATGCGATAGAGACACGGCATTCCTTTAATTTTGATAATATTAAGATTGTTGACCAGGAGCGTTGATAGGGAAATGAACTAGACTTTTTACACTCATTAGGACATGCAAATTAGTATGCCCTCAAAATTACGCACTTTCCACTTTTGGACCAAAAATGTCCGATTCTCCGTAGATATCCTTATATATGGTATGCGGACGTAACGATGATAATATTTTCAGATTAAAGATTATGTATATTATGCGTGTAGTAAGAAAAAACGGAAATTTTGCGCAAAAACCGACAGTTTTAGACATTTGTATTGTAATGGTTCGTTTTCTTGGTTAGGAAGATAGAGAGGAATGAGGAGTTATAATAAATACACAGGTATATTGATGCTGCAACGTACCGAAGCTTTATTTAATTCAACACGCAATAGATAAGTCTACGATTGAATAATGCCGCGAACGGGCCTTACCGCCGCTTTTATAGGAAAACACGTATATACACATTGTATATAATCATTTTTTGTAATTTCCTAGTTCCAATATGACCATATAATTCATGTAATTCTATAATGAATTTACTTACGAATCTCTCCGGCATTACCAACAAATACTGCTCAAAACGATTTTTTTATAAGTCAAATTATCTTTCACAATATAAGTCGGCATTTTAAGATTTTTATTTGGAATTTTGTCTAAAACTGGTACAGCTTTAGCTTTCATTTGCTGAGTTTTCTTATCTTCTTCTTGATGAGTTTTAAAATTCTTAAGAACTGAAATCATTTCTTTACTCAGTTTTCTTTTTCTATTAACAGCCGAGATTATAATTTCTTCAGGCTTGTTTCTTACCGTGCTCATGTAATCGGGATGCCTTGATAATAAGTCAGGCACGACATTGTCTTTCCCTTTTGCATGTTCAAAATAAAGATCGTAGTCTTATATTGCCATTACCCATCTGCGTATTCTCGCACTGGTAAATCGGCAATTAAATATATAAATCAGTGCTTGGTGATCAGTTTTCACCTGCACTTTCGCCATTCTTAAATAATCGTCTAACTTCATTATGCAAAAAACAATTGCAAGAAGTTCTTTTTCAGTAGTGAAATAAGCCAATTCGCTGCCTTTTAAAGTACGACTAACGAACTTTATGACTTTTTCCACTCCATTTTCATCTAATTGAGACAGAGCACCTGATATCGCAAAATCACTACTATCTGTTCTTAATATATAAGGTTTCGTAGGATCAGGATGAGACAAGGTAGCATTTTCCAAAAATAACTGTTTAACATTTTGAAATGCTTCATTCTCTTTGTCAGATTACTCTTAGTAATCTGAATAATGGTTCCATTGCATATGCAAACTTATCAACCATTCTACCATAAAAATTTACCAAACCAAGAAAACCTTTTAATTGTCTATGGTTTCTAGGTATTGGAAATTCTCTTATTAGTTCAAGCTTTGCTTCCTGAGCTTTTATTCCTTCAGGAGTAAGCGTAAAGCCAAGAAAATCAATTTCTTGTCTAAAGAAATGTGTCTTTTTAAGACTAAGAGTGAAATTATACTCTTCTAGTCTTTTAAACAATTTTTCAAGATGCACTAAATGAGCTTCTTCTCATCCGGAGATACATAATAAATCATCTACAAAATTTATTATGTTTTTACCGAGCCCTCTGATAGCAAAATCTAAGCCTCTCACTAATGCTGAGGTACTTACACTGGTGCCAAAAGGACAAACGTTAAATTCATATACTTTGCCTTCGTGCATAAAACCAGTATATTTTTTGCTTTCTTCGGCTAACGGTATCTGCCAAAAACTACTCGTTAAATCAAGACTTGTCATCACTGCAATTTCATCACAAATTTGCAATAATTCCTCTACATTTCTAGGAGACTCATAATCTTTTATAAAATGCTTATTTGCCTCTCTAGCATCAAGACACGGCCTCACCGTTCCGTCTTTTTTTACTACAGTCACCAATGGACTAATGTATTGACTGTTTGACCTTCTAATCACTTTCCAGTCTAACATCTTTTTTATCATTGCTCTAACAATTGTTAATTGCAATAGGATATGGAGCAACATAAAATGTAGAATCATCTTTGATCTTGATTTTATATTCAAAATTCTTTAATAATCCTGGTTTTTTACAAAAAACCTTTTTATATCTCCAGATGAGATTTCTGAGACTGTCGATAGTTTTCGGATTTTTACAGAGGCAATTCTGAAGTTTCTTTTCTACTTCTTGCACTGTAAT
Source organism: Philotrypesis tridentata (assembly GCA_018906965.1). NCBI lineage: Eukaryota > Metazoa > Arthropoda > Insecta > Hymenoptera > Pteromalidae > Philotrypesis > Philotrypesis tridentata. The sequence continues at coordinate 243,085 of JACCIB010000084.1, forward strand.
GTCATACAGATCTGTGCCATCTGATGACAAATTATTAATTACCAGAGACGCCTCGCATTGATTTCCATGCAACTCTGAGTAATTTTTATTGAGTTCAGAGAGAAAAGTCCGACCTGCATTTAATTCGGCTTGTTCCTCCTGACTCCAATAATCTTCAACTTCTCCAAAATCTTCGATTGCCTCAATGCAACGATGATTTATCTCTTCTATACTCAATGGAGACGTTTTATAAATTAACCATTCCATATTATCTTTTGATTTTCTTAACTCCACTGTGCCCATACGAAATTTGATAGACATATCAAAACTTTCCATAGCATCAACTCCAGTTATGCAATCCCTAGATAATCTCGGAATTACAATGATATTAAGATTTTTGCTTGATTTTCCAATAGTAACTTCCGCAAAAAATTGAATCTTTAGACGGACAGATTGAGCTCCAATAGCCCCTTTAATAACTTGTCCTATAATAGGTAACGTTGGACATTTATTAAATTTATCAACATGCAATCTGTAAAATTCATCAGAAATACACGTGATAGGGCTGCCTGTATCGATGAGAGCTTCTACCTCGACATCTTGCAAATTTATTTTAATCACAGGACACTCTGTGTTTTGGCATTTTTGAATTCTCTCCTCCGGACCATCTAACAAGGCTCCTCTAGGATCTTCAAAAATCGTTTGAATATATCCTTTTCTAGAATCAGTCGCCTCATTACTCTCTCTATTTGAGATAAAATCCGGGGCACATGCTGCGACTGTCGTTAGTTTCCCGACATTCCGCATGCCTCTAACGGATTTTTTAAAATTTCTCTATCTAAAGAGTAAATGTCATGTCCATTTTTCGATTTAGTACCAGTACTCTTCTGTGGAATTTTCTTAAATGTACTCTGTCCACCAAAAGTTTTCTGACTAGTCGCAGCTTCTCCGGATTTAGCTTGAATCTTATTAGTCTCAGAGCTCTCCTCGGATTTACTTTGACTATTCAGATTGTTACTGTTATTATTGTTAAACCTTTGATTGTTCCAAGGTTTAAAATTTTTCTGAGAATTCTGTACTGTCGAATTAGTACTAGCACCAGAATCCGTAGATTTATTGGATAATACAGATTTACTCTCTTTTTCCCTCTGCATTCCAATATCTTTGCAAGATAATAAATCAAGCAAACCTGATTTAGTTTCTATTTTCTGTGTAGAAACTGCAAATCTTACTTCGAATCCATGATGATCCGCAAGTTTTCTTACAAGCTCTTTTTCAGACATTTCTCCTATGTCTACTGCTTGACTCATTAATTCAGTAGTATATTCTACTCGAGTCTTTTTCTCCATATCACTGTATGTACCATATTCAATTTTTCTTTTGATTTGGTCAGTGATATCAGAATTCCAAAATCTCTGTTTGAATTCTTTTTCGAATTGATCGAATGATGAGATAGAATTTTCTATCATATCCCACCAACTACCTGCTATACCTCTCAAAGAACGTGCCAAAATATACTTGACATCGTCTAGAGGCAAGTCCTCCGATCCCATATATCTTTTAATCTCCCTTAAAAATTTCATAGGCTTATGAGATAAATCAGCCTTGAAAATAGGAGCACACATTTTTTCTCTCCGAAAAGCAGAACGACTCGTATTTAAGAAACTCTGATTTACTCTTGTACTCCTGTCCGGAGACAAAATTAAACTAGGCTTAGTTATATTTTCTCTTAGCCTGTCTTTTATTGGTCTCATGGGCGAAGGAGATCGACTACTATTGGATAATCGTCTAGTCGAAGCTCTCCTATCTCTTATTTCATCATCTGACCATTTTATTGAGTTATTTCGAGTAACTCTAGATTTTTCATTATCTTTATTGATCCGACTTTTGAATAGATCAATTTTCAGTTCATTTTCAATCTCATGATCTTTGACATTTTTCGTCATTCTCATGAGATCGTAGAGCTGCTCACTATGCTTATCAACGCTAAGCTCATGAGTGCTTAATCTGCTTTGCAGGATGTCTATTTCATTCTCAGCGTTTAACTTAAATGTTCTTAAATCGCTGAATTGCTGATCTTGATCGATTATTACGTCCTGCACCGCTGTTATTAGAGTGCTATAACTTTTATTCGAATTTTCAGCTTTTGTCAATCTAGATAGCAAATGTTTATTGGCATTTTCCAAAAAAACAATGCGCTCCTCTAGAGATTTTACTTGAGAATTATCCCTCAAGTTTCTCTGTTTCTCGTATTGTTCGAAATACTTTTGAATTATATGCTCCACAGCTCCTTCCTTTATGGCTGACTCTGGAGTTATATCTTGAGACATATAAATGCGTATTTTATCTGCATCCTCACTTATATTCTCAGCATATGTTTTTATGTCATTCACATCTGTTGTGAGTTGTTGAATTTTTGTATTAATCAATTCAACACCCCTAGATGCCTCATTACAATTATCACGACGCTCAAAATCTCGTTTTTGGCATCGTTTTTCAAGCTCCTTTTCACTTGTATTTAATTTCAATTCAAGTTCTTTTATTTGTCTAAGAGCTTCTTGATAATTTTCTTCGGAAGTTTGAACATTGTTTGTCAAATCTTGCAAAGCAACTTCATTTTCTTCTATATACAAAAGTATATTTTGCATATTCTCATTAACTTGCTCATTGAAAGCCATTACTTCATCTTCAAGAGCATTGTCAATGTGTGTGTCGTCTTTTAATTTAGCGAGAGATTCATTCAAAGCATCTCTTTTTCCCTGCAAACTACCTTGATTCTCCTCAAGGAGCTTAGAACTGCGTGTTTTCACCATCATACTATAGTGTACTCGGTACAGATAGTATATAACACCGCTGGTCTACTAAGAGTTAGATGGCTCAGAGGTAAAGCTCCCGTCCTCAAACTCTCCGATCAGAGTTCGAATCTCGCTTAAGTCGAAAAAATTTTTTTCTTCCGAAATTATTGTTTTTTCATGTGAAAAAAATTAATAAAATTCTCTTTTAACTCCTTTCGGATATTATTTTTCGAAATTCGTATATTTCATTAGTTCATATTCTATCGGCTTTTTGTCTCCCACACAATATTGCAATATTTATAAGTCATTGCCAATATTGCATATTAAACAAATTTAACCATGAATATTTTGAACTAATATTGAAATATATATTAATAAAAAACCCGAGATTCTACTTCTGATATATATATATAACTCTTACTTTTATGATAATTTTTTTTTTTTGCACGGAAAGAAAATACTATTTATACACTAATTATACACTAGCAATTTTGGAATAAAAAAACACTTTTAAATTGAAAGGTTTGACATTTTTAATGTCAAAACGTCGATTTCTTCTTCGACCTTCTGCAGACGAGCGTCGACTTCGACGTTTTTCTGCTCAACGGTTTCCTCTAACACGTCTAACGTTCTAGAGCCAACTTTAAATTTAACTCTTCGAGACGATATACTCTTTCCTCTAACAAGCAAATCAACTCTCCCAACTGATAGTTTTCGGAGGCCAGTTCCTGTACTCTATCTCCGAAATCATAAACAGGATTTTCCGGATGATTGACGAGCTCTTCTCCAGGCCACGGAAAACTCACCGGAAAAAATATAGGCACCATTGAATCAAATCTGTGTACAAACTTTGTAACTCTCTTTCTCTCTATCCTGGCAGGATCGCCAATGTAATGGTTCGTTTTCTTGGTTAGGAAGATAGAGAGGAATGAGGAGTTATAATAAATACACAGGTATATTGATGCTGCAACGTACCGAAGCTTTATTTAATTCAACACGCAATAGATAAGTCTACGATTGAATAATGCCGCGAACGGGCCTTACCGCCGCTTTTATAGGAAAACACGTATATACACATTGAGCTCGGATTGATATACACATCAATCCGATACTCCCTACAGGCAACGCGCTCATATTCTATTTACACCGCGTATACATTTAATATACATATAACGCGAGAAAAGGCGCGAATCTGCCAAACGCTATACACGAGACGACGCGCACTATTTACATATATTAAACTCGAGGCGAACGCTTTCTATTTACACGGGGAGGGACAGGACCGTTACAGTATCGATTTTATAATAGTTTAATTAACATATTAAGAAAGTTGAGAAAAAATATATTAAATGAAATAAAGAGTATTTTAATATCAGTTTTCGTTATCGAGAAAATGAATTTACAATTAAGGTTCGCGAAATCCTGTCCACCGCCGTTGTAGGCCCCCCCCCCTCCCACCACTGTACTGCCCGGCCGGAGGAGCCGCGTAGCCGCGCGCGCTGATTTCGCCCGTTTCATCAATTTTGTTAGCCGAACGAAGGCATCTACAGTTGTACTTCTTCAACAAGTACTGTAATAAATTTCAGCTAAAATCGTCAAGTAGTTTCGGCGTGATCGGTGTTTGAAAAAAATTTGTTATCTCGGCTCATACTTGTCCCATCTGTATAATTTATATGAAAATTCATGGTTTTTTACGTACATTTAGATGCATTTCACCGCGTTTCTCTAACTTTGAAATTATCCGTGATATAATCCCAGAAATGGATATTTGTTGTTAAAAATGTTGATAAATATTGATGTAAGCAGGGTGCTCCCGGGACTAACGCTGGCGCCCTTAGAAAGGGCGGCATGCGAACGGAGTGGCGTCACGCTTACACCGTGGCTCGGTGACGGAGAGAACGGGGATGCGGTTGGGCTGCTCGCATGTGGCGGTGACTTCGTCGACCCTGGATGTCCCACGATGCAGTCATGTCCGACTGTTGAGCTTCTTCGTTGCGTGTGGAGCGGACACAGCTCAGCTTCCACACGTCGACTCTAGAGGGAGTCTGGATGAGAGAGAACCCGCCCAACTCAGTGTTGGCTACACCACTCAGTTGCAAAGGGGGGAAGGGGGAGTGAACTCCCGGGTTTGTGTTTCAGCTAAGTTGCGGAGCCAGTCCAGGGGACCGACTCACACAAGCATTAGCTTCAGGCGCTTAAGAAATCGCCCCGCCTGTAGCCGAAAGGCAAACGCTTCCTTGTCTCTGCCAGGAGGCCGGCTGTTGGAGGCGGCTGCCGGGTGAGCACCTCGAGCTTGAAGCCCTCCTCGTGGCCAGGCCACTCGGCCGAGAGCGTGTTGTCCAGCGGCGGAATCTCCACCGTTGGGCGATAGGCGACGGCCGACCTGGACGTCCTGATGCTCGTTGGAGTCGTCTGCGCGGCGCTGTCGACCAGAGTCCTCTCTGGCGGGGGCTGCTGTCACTGCTGCTACAGCTGCTCGACCCGCTGCTACTGCTGTTGCTCGAAGCTGGTGTCGCAGGAGAGTAATTTCCTGGTTCGCCTTCGCTGAGCTCGAACTCGGCCTCCAGTTCTCTCTAGTAGAGACGGATGGCATGGGTGGTTGGGTAGGATAGAGTAGGAATAAATAAATAAAATTATTTATTTAAGAGTAGCCTTTATTCTACGGAACAATAATCAGGAGCAATTATGGCACAGTGTGAACACCCGCTATGCTGCTGCTGCAGAACTATCTCTACCCTGTAGGAAGGGGGGAAGAAGTAGTGCCAGGCCTCGGATCAGCCGGTTTACTTATAGAGCTGGAGTCCCAACTTTCATGTGGACTGCCGAAAATCCGGCCGCCGCCGCCTAGCGGCCGCGCGCGGTACTGCCGGTGCTCGACTCCACTATGCGTGCTAGCGCGTTGCGGGGCGACAGGCGCGCCAAATTGCGAGTTCTGCATGTGCGAGAGAGTCTGGGTGGGCTGACAATAATATTAATTCGAAGAAAAGCTCTTTTTAACGTTTATGAAGTACGCCATAAGCTATCGATTGCATGTCGTCGCATCAATGTATTGTTATATGCGACAAATAGAGTTGAATTTGAAATAATAGGATAACCATTTTGGAATAAGTCGCCATTCTGAAATATCGAGATCGGACAAGAATTTTTATGTAGTATGAACTATCAAGACATTTTGAGTGAAAATTCGATAAAAAATAATTATTTTTGCATAAACTACGGCAATATAAAGAAAAAACTTTTATTTTTTTATTTAAACAATTTAGCAATGAAAAACCTTGTAGGAAATTCAATTGTGAACAATTTTTATACTCAACTTTTGCACGTAAAGTTAGTAATAAAAAAACTACAAACGAAAAACAAGAAAAAATGCCTTTTTGAACTTTATTTTGCAATAATGACGATGTTCCAGCAATGGGGCAGTTCCAATGGGGCAGCTGCGAGGTAGAGAATTTAAGGTCATTATCAATGCTCTAACACCTACCGGATCGTAGAATAAATTTTCGAGTGGCTCGAACTTCCAAAAATTTTCCTATATGGTGCCAGGACTCGCGGACTATAAGTATTAAGTCTATTGCGTCTAAATCGAATATAACTGTTCAATTCATTGTAATCGAGATACGCAAAAGCAAAATCCGTGGAGAAACAGCCATCGGGAGAAAAGCAATTACAGCATACGCAATATCTTGTTCTTCGGGATCACTCGAACGTAACAGAATCGAAATCGCGAGGAGATTCACGCGAGATGGAATATAGCACTGAGTCTCCCGGACCGAGCCTAATTAACAGGATGCTCGAAAAATTGAAAGCACAGACATAAAATGTGCAACTTGTATTCAAAGTAAAATGGCAAACACACTGTTTCAAAATAATCGAACAAAAGCAACTGAAATTTTAGAATTAATTCATAATAATTTGAATGGACCGAATAACACGACTGGTAATGGCGGAGAAAAATCTTTTTTAACTTTTGTTGATGATTATTGTAAATGCATGCGCATATTTTGTAGTAAAAATAAGTCTGATACTGCTTGTTGTTGTTTTATAGAATTTGTTAATTTAGTAGAAAATAAGTTTAATAAAAAAGTTAAGAAAATACAGTGAGATAATGGCAAGGAATATTTAAATAAGGAGACTTATAAGTTTGTTAAAAATATAAAGGAATAGAATTATTACCATGTCCTCCTTACGCGCATGAATTAAATGGTATAGCCGAGAGGTATAATAAGATCTGCAATGGATATAGGTAGATGCTTACAAAGAGAAGCAAATATAAACAAGCGATATTGGCCTGAAATTATAAAAACGATAGCATACTTGAGAAACCGTACCATAGCCAACACTATAGGGAATACAACTCCTTATGAAATATTCTTTCGAATAAAACCAAACGTAGAAAATTTAAAATTATACGGAAAATTAAAAAATATACGGAAGTAAAGTTTTTTTCAGAATTACAGAAGTGCAGATAAAAAGCAAATGGGGTGATAAATCAAAATTAGGAATACAAGTAGGATACTTAGAAAACAGATAACACGAGACATGTACAGATGGTCGTAGAAGACACAACAATAATCTGTCTTAACGAGTCAGATGAAAATCATGATAGTCATAAATGTGGAAATTCTGAAAGCGAGTCGGATGAATGCTACTCTGTAGAAAATGACTTATCTTTTACTTCTTCTCTCGAGAAAAGTAGAGATATAGTCCGGGAGACCTGGCATTTTGTCGGTCACTTTCTTCTAAAGATTGTTTCATAGTCAAAATTTGTTTGTGGTAACCTACTGAAAGTAACCCTGAATTCTCGACTTCGGACCTGATCGGCAACATTGTTATTATTGCAAAATAAACGTCAAAAAAGCACTTTTTTTAGAGTTATAGAATCTATATATATATTTCCGCGAATAACGTTTTTGTAACGGATTTTATGCAAAAAAGGTAGAGAGGAAAGTTGTTTAGCATTGAATTTCCAATCAGACGCATGTATTTCCGAATATAAAATTAACTTTTTTCATCGCTAAATTGTTAAACAAAAAATAATCTTTTTCCAAATTTTCATATTGCCACAGTTTTTCAAAAAAAAAAAAAAAAAGATCTTGATCGTCGAATGGGCTCTCAAAGATGACTTTTAGTACAAATAATCTAAAATTCGTTGTCCGATTTGTATATCTCAAAATGGCGTCCAATTGCAAAATTATTTACCCTAAAATTTCAAATTCATTTCTAATTTGCCCATTGAACGATAAACTGATTCAACCGCAATTAATCGATAGGTTTTGACGTACTTAATAAACGCTAAAAAGGAATTTTCTTAAAATTAATATTTAACAATATTAAGACGGTAATGCAGGGAGCGACTGTCGATAAACGACAGCAGTCGGTAAAAGACCGACCAGATGGCGCTAAAGGACTACACAGTTCAAGTTACGACACCAGGCGGCAGCAACAGGGCACACAGACGGCGGAGAGAAGAGTATAAAAGGGCCAGAGAAACACGAGGAAAGACACTCTCTGGCTGGCGAGCGCTAGGAGCAGACCCCTACCAAGATAGGTCTCTGGCTTTCTAGTATCTCGGAGGTACGCATTGGGGAGTTACGAGCTGTCGCTCAGACGACCCGTGTGAACCTATCACACACCCCGTATACCAACGTGACCGCCAGTATTGTTAAAGCTAAATATTAATAAACTTTTAATATGATATTAATTAATTAACTTTATTGAATATTCCTCCTCACTTGCGGTGGGTGACCTTCATAATCTTCATGGATTGAAGGGTCATTCCACTATCAAGTTATATCCAGGAGGTGACTGATCGATTCCCCTTTCTCACGCTTGGGCTTTCGAGTCAGTCATTCTGCTGCACCAGATATTTGCGAGCAAGTGAATAGTCTGGAAGCTGCATGTGTCTAAGACTGCATGTGTGCGCAGGATAGAATAATCCAAGCCACATCCAGTCGAGAAGCAACCCCTAGGCAGTCTCTGTATTAGAGCTCGCTTAGGCGTAGGGATTGTTGACAATTAGCATCCACCGTGCACTCCCCAACTAAACCTTCTTCCCTACTAACCGACTTCTCCCGCCTCAGTAAAGGAGAACGTCAAAATATTTTTAGCAATAAATATTTTTTATTTCGCGAATTTTGAAGTTAGAGAAACGCGACAAAATGCATCTTAAAGTACTTAAAACCATGAATTTTCGTTAAAAATTCGTTAAGAACCGACCAATAGGAGCCGAGATACGAAATTTTTTTCAATCGACGACGAGCATTTTCCTCGATAGTTGTAATCAATTTAATTCTTGTAAAAGGGCCGATGAACGGATGCGAAATCGGCGCGCGCGGCCGCGCGACTGCTTCAGCCGTGCGGCGCGGTGGTAGGGGGGGGGGGGGAGGGGGACCGCCGCTGCGGCTTTCGTGAACCTTAGATGTAAATTGATTTTCTCGGCAACCAAAGGTCCTACGGTAATGCTTTTTTTTAATTTTATCTGTTTTTTTCTCAGCTTTCACGTCATGGCAATGGAATTTATATGAGTGAAATGCAAATACCCGAAAATTACGTTCTTTAATTTTAAATTAAAACGTTAATACTTTTTTTTAATTTTATGTGTTTCTGCCTCAACTTTTACGTCATGTTAATTAAATTTTCATAAGTGCCATACAAACACAAAAAATTTTCATGTTTTCTGTTATATGCATTACTACATACTGTATTCATATTTTGTATATATGCGTGTGTATATTAATTTTAAAAGCTAAGCACAAGGATAGTGTTTGCTTACGATTTCTGCATTAAACGAAATTAAGGAATTAATGTCGATAAAATATATTTTTCAACTAAAAGTTATCGCTTCGCGTTATCTCTAACTTGTTAAAATGGCATTGAATTTAATCGATTTTTATAGGATAACATACTTATTTCTATATCTATTTACGCATGTGTAACGTTTTTAAAATCGTATGTGTATACGAGCACGTAGCATATACACATACATACATGTGCGCGCTTATTCATGGCGTAAAGTGGAGAAAATGGTTTAAAAAGGCAACCAAAGGTCTTACGTTAATGCTTTTTTTTAATTTTATGTGTTTTTGCCTCAACTTTCACGTCATGTTAATTAAATTTTCATAAGTGCCATACAAACTCAAGAAAATTTCATGTTTTCTGTTATATGCAGTACTACATAATGTATTCATATTTTGTATATATGTGTGTATATATTAATTTTAAAAGCTATTATCTTATGTAAATCGATTAAATTCAATGCAGCTTCAGAATGTGTTATACAATTATATTTTATGGACATTAATTCTTTAATTCCGTTTAATGCTGAAATCGTAAGTAAAGACTATCCTTCTACTGAGCTTTTAAAATTAATATATACACACATATATACAAAATATGAATACATTATGTAGTACTGCATATAACAGAAAACACATAATTTATATTTTTGATTTCTTTGATGCATTCAACTAATAGTCTGGGATTAGGAGTTTTTGGGTTGGTTTTTTTCTTTTTTGGTTTTTTATCTTTTGCTTTGAGAGTTCGTTGGATCAGGTAATATAGGGTGGAATTTTTAAATGAGCTTATTCTGATAAGAAATTTTTTACATAATAGTTTAACTCTGACGTGGAAGAGATTTACTTTAGATTCAGCTATTACTACATTACTAGGAGTGCTTCTTCTATACCTCATGGCTTTTTTTAGTGCTGTTATTTGTATTTTTTCCAGCATGTCTGCATTGAATTTTTGTTTTAGATAGTAAATTAAACTTCCGTATTCCATGACCGGCCTAACATAGCTTTTGTATAAATTGAGTAAAGTTCTAGGTGGAGAGCCCACCATGTGCCACAGAGAAATTTTATAATATTGAACGATCTAGCACATTTAACTTGGACATAATTTACATGTTGCGTGAATGAGAGTTTGTAATCTAGAATTAATCCTAAAAACTTAACGCTTTCGCTAGATTTAATACTGTGATCTCCGACGTTTATTTCGGTTTCGCCTGGCTTAATACCTTTTTTGTTAAAATATATAAATATGGTTTTTTGTGGCGCAAGTGTTAGACCTAGTTTGAGTAGATTATTACTCAAAATATTTATAGCTTTCTCTAAAATTTTCGTGCCTCTTTTGACTGGACTGCATTTTGCCTATAGGGCGATATCGCCCGCGAACTGTGATATATTTACACTGATCGGGATATTGGTGGTTATATCTTTAATAAATATCAAATATAGCAAAGGGCTTCAAATTCCTCCTTGTGGAACGCCTTTCCCAACTTTTCTATAATTCTCTCTCAGTGATTCAGTATATATTGTTATTTCGTGCGTAAGGAAATGGACAAATTGAATTATATTTTTTGGGCAGGATATTTCGGCTAATTTATGTAATAACAAGTTAATATTGACATTATCAAATGCTCCACATACGTCCAGAAAAGCGGCAAGAAAATCTTTTCGATTTTCTACGGTTTCGTCAACTAATATTACGAGATTTGCAAGATTATCCCTGCAGGATTTGCCTTTTCTGAAGCTCGCTTGGCTTGGAGATAGAATATTATTTGTTTGACGCCACCACTGTAAACGATTTTTAACAAGTAACTCTAGAATTTGGCAAAAACATGATGTGAGGGCGATAGGTCTGACACTATTACCATCCGGTTTGCTTACAAAGTGAATATATGACTTTCTCCAATCTTGAGGATATTTACCGGTTTTTATCATCTCATTATATATATCTAAGAGAAGGAGCTTATATTGGATAGGAAGATTGACAATAATCTCATAATAGATTCCGTCCATACGAGTGATGATTTCGGATTTAATAAGGAAGAGTGATATTTCGTTCGGTACAATCAAAAGGTCAACTAAGCAGGTTATTTTCTACACATTGTGGAATTAGCTCTGGATTTGTATTTTTAGGATATTTCCAGCTTCTAAATGCTATTATCACACAGCATGATATACGCATACCACCAAATATACTTTATTGTATGTATATTTGAGTACCAAAAGCAAATCAAGGTATGCCACATAGTTTCTGTAAGTATAGCTGAGTTCATTTGTATGATTTACATTATAAACTTTAAATGCCTTTTACTCAAATTTAGTTTTTTCATGGTTTTCATGTACTTGCCGCAGCTTTCTGAAGGAACCGTAACATCAATCCGGATGAACCAAAGTGGAAAACCTTCCTTATGAGTACGGTCACAAACTGAGTGGAGCAGAATTGGCAAAAATAAGTTCAAAGTCAATGTTACGTATGTTTGGATATGTAACATTCACTATAATTATTAATATTGTCAATATATGTTTAATTAATTATATTAATTTTGTATTTTTCAGGAATCTGTTCCAATTAGTCTGAGACCAGACTCATAAGGAAGATTTGGCACTTTGATTCATCAGAATTGATGGTACGGTTCCATCAGAACCTTGCGGCAAGCAAATAAAAGTGATGAAAATCATGATTTTTGGTAAGCAATTCCTTTAATTATTTTTAAATGTTACACTCACTTTTTGCATAATATTTATATATAAAAGTGATGTATAATACTTGTATTTGAAAGCAAAAATATAGTTTTTAGAGCCCCTATATATCTATTAATTTTTTACAACACTAACAATTTTTCGTTTTTTTTCAGGTTTTAACACTGTCATAACCCCTTAATGACATCTCCAGTCAGATTGGTAGTGGCATTTCACATATTTTATATTCGAATGATCTGCAAATATATGCACAATGTCATTTGCACGATCCCAACAATTTTCTTGAGAAACTGAGTACCAATGCCGACCATATTGCTCAATGAGCTGCAATGAATCACCTAAAATTGAAAGTATGCAAGACTAAAACTATAGTTTGTGGCACCAACGACTATATTTCTCGACTTCATGCATTTGCCACGCCAATAAATATAGGTGGTAAGAGTATTTTATTCGAAAACTGTGTACCCAATCTTGGAGTTTTACTCGATACACTTTTATGGAAGGAGCATCTTACATCTCTGTGTAAGAGAGCTTATTGCCTCATGTTTACTCTCAATCGCCTCCGTAAAATCACCACGTTCGAGTTAAGAAAGCATCTCATTAGCACTCTTATATTTCCCATTATTGATTACTGCTGCATTGTCTATTGCAACATATCTGCAGAACAAAATCTAAGACTCCAAAAGTTGATCAACTTGGGTATACGTTATATTTATGGAATAAAGAAAAATGAGCATATTACTCCATTCAGAAGAGAGATCGGGTGGCTCACAACAGTAGGACGCAGAAAATATTTTGCAGGAAACTTGCTGCATAAGATTATTAGTTCGAATAAACCGCCTTACTTGGCACCTTTCTTTCTAAAAAAAGAGAGTAATAGATCTGCAAGAGCTGAAACAAAGTCATTGTTAGTCCCCGGTTTCAAACTTGAATTTCTTAGAGACTCTTCTTACGTTAGCACAACTTATATATTGCCGGGTTCTTTTCTTGTACTTTACTTACTTTTGGGTGCGCGTTGTCCTCCAAGTACAAGTGTCGGCTCAGCTACGGGGTGATTCTATCGTGCAGGGGCAAGAAACCCGCATGAAGAACTCAAGGATCAATAGTTGCGAAATAAAATAAGAATTACAATGATTAACTGTGGTTGCTTGCATGCATTTAATCACGCTGGATACGTGTGCAAAATGAATAAATATATAATTAATCGGTACTACTGCTCCACTGCACGATCAAGACTGAATGCAAAATGTTCTAGGCTGAAAATTCAAACGTGACGACACAAGGGGCCGGCACACATACGCAAAATAAAAACTATTAGAGGTCAATGAAATTTGATGTGTCTATTTATTGTAGAATCAAAAAAAAACAGTAAGAGTATTGTCGCTTTAAATTTCGATGGTACTTGTAGGCCATGTCGAGGGCACAATCCATGCACGCGTTGACCTATAGCCGCTTTGTTGACACTACGTATTTACGGGTCACGGTCTCGGCCTTTCTCGCGGTATGAGTCTTCGAACGGAAACACGCTTTATAAAGCACGCGACAGGACACAGGAGTGTGACGAAAAGAGAGATGCACTGGAGCAGTTAATACGTGTGCTACGGCTCAACGTATTAATTCGCGTTAATTAATAAACTACAAAATACACGGCCTTCCCGGCAAACAAACCTACACGAATGTTAGTTTTAAAGAGTAAAGACACTATTCGCGGGTCGTTTCCTGGCCGTTGAGGCGGACGTACGTAGCACGACCCGCACACAACACTCTGCAGTGGAAGCACCACAGAGCTGCTTCATCAGAAACTGGTGAAGTTAGGTGGTAATTAATCCTCTCGGTAGGATACCGTACCAATAGTAAAATATATGATTAGAGTTATACCTGTATTAAAATAAGAGGTGGGGGTCTCGTCGGCTAGATCGGAGACGAGGTGCAGGGGGGCGCACGCGAATAACGTGGCTCTCGGCAACGGTGGGGAATCAGCAGTTCGTCCCGCGGCTCGCTCTCTCTCTCTCTGCTTGCCCTCCTTGGTGGTCCTGGTCGGCACGTCACAGGCACACACTTTTTCTCTCTCTCTCTCTCACAATGCTCCACGTGGTTCGCGGCGGTACTTTTTGAAGCACGTCTGCTTATTGCAATGGTTCGTTCTACTCTGCTTCGTCCCGCGGCTGCAATGAGCTCGTACCCGTCGGTTTTTCAGCGGCTCGAAAGTGGGATGGATACGCGATGAGACAAAGCTAATAGTCCTTACGTAGACTCGCGTCGGCGACTCTAGTCGTGTGATGTGTATTGTTGACGCCCCAAGTTCAAGTACACATCATGTTTATGTGTCCGTCAACTTGAAACCAATAGACATTATGTATTCGGTAGTATTGATATATAGGTGGGCGCGAAGCTGCGGCCGCAGCAATCAGGGACATATAGTACTCGGTAATGGGCACCCAGCAGTGCCGTATAGAACAAAAAAAAACAGTCTAAGTCGCCTGGAGTACCAGGTTTGTACCTTCCAATATATAATGACATACTATAGTTTTAAGAAGAAATGTTATAACTATCTATTAACTGAAGAGAGCAGACTCTGATGTCTTATACTGATTTTATAAATGTAAATGCATGTAAATTTTTGTCTATGTAATTCAACGAGCAAGATGATGCGTAATCTTAAATAATAAGCGAAAACTGCGAATTTGAGATGTACTGATTTACCTATGTTTGTACGTTCTTTAGTTATAAATATACGTCTATAATTGTATAATCTTATCTTTTACTATAACTCATAGAAAAACAAACACAGAAAATAAAATTGAAAAATTTTTTTGTGGAAATACGTATTTTTCTGCTTTTAATTGTAAATATGCGGCTATAAATTAATCTTTTATTATACTTTCTTTCATATTTTATATTGTAAAATTGTACAACATAATGTACGCATAATAAATTGCTCTATCTATCTATTTATCTCTATCGTTAGGGAGATTGAGGTGTTCGGTAGCCTTGCCTTCGCCCAGACTCGCTCCACAGCCGACGTCGTGGATGCTGCCGTACCCTTTCCTGAAACGTGAAAGCCACAGTCAGAGGTGACTGCATCGCAGGAGACTTCACCCCACCAGCTGCCTCCAACTCCAGCCACTCTCCGAGGAAGCGCTCCTGGATCGCCGTCCGAGCTCTCTCTATCCTCGCACAACATCAAAGAGTCTGCTCCAAGCCTCCCCGCTGCATCAGAACGGTCATTCGATGAGGAGCGAGCGCCCCGTTGCTCTCTTCTAAGGAGTGGCACTCTACGCCAGCAATCTCGCCTACGCGAACGTCGCTCGTTTGGGCCACCCCTTCCTAAAGAGATTGAGCGAGGTCCATCTTTCCAAGTCGCCGCGCCCAGAGCGCCCCCTCACGACCAACCCGGAGAAGCTCGCTTATATCAAACCGAGCTGAAATTTCTTGGAGAACTCCAGGAAATCTTTCTTCACAGAATGAATGGAGCAGAATTGATAGAAGTAAGTTAAAAGTAAAGTTACATATGTAAAAATATATAATATTCTCTATAATTACTAATGTTATCAACTTATATGTTAAATTAAATATTTAAAATTAGTATTTTCCAGCAAAGTCTTTTGTTCAAGCTGTGAAGAAACATATTTCAAAGATTTTCCATTAAGTTTTACCTTAGTTCATCACCCGGATGCTGCGATTTCCTGCAGCAAAGCAAAAAAAGTGCTGAAATTTGGTAAACTTTACATGGGATTGTTTATATAGTAAATATAGATAAACAATTTTTTAAAAACGGGTAAAATTACAATAAATATCTATACTTGAACTTGGAAAAAGATTTTCTTTTATCCGACTAATAAATAATTTTTTTTAGCCTATGAATAATGTATTTTTTCAGATTTAACTCAGGCTCAGGCATAACCTCTTAAGGAGGTTCCACAGTTACTATACGAATCAATATAAAGTAGATTTAATATATGTAGATATACTTGTCGGTAAAGGAAATTATAACCTGCATAGTACCGACGATATACAACATGTCTGAGTCGTGAAAAAAATGAATAGTAAACAGCAAAAACCAACAAAATTCTTTGGAAAGGAAAAAGAGTTACGGAAAAGGTTTACAAAAGAAGGTGTTTGGCTCAGAAATTAGATAAAAATTTGCGAAATATTTATGGAAATAATAGAGACACTCAATAAGGATAACCTCAAAAACGATGGAAATTGTCAAGTGGTACAATCAAGCGGCGATTTTATCAACAACCGACGTAGAATTGTACACCTAAAGACTTTGGGAGATCAAATGTTTTGTATGCAGTGCAAATCCATGCTATCATTACAGGATATCAAAAATGAGACTCAACGTGGAATAGTTTCCGTATTTTACATCCAATGCCGAAACTGCAAAACAATCTCTCCAATTGAAGCAGACAAAAAAACATTGTTATACTTCAGAAATAAACTGTGATAAATCAAAAAAACATCAACATTATGACGGGTATGTAATATGTATTTACGTTAACTTGCATATTTATGTATCTGCATGTATCATACGTAAACATCTCTAAAAATATTTGTTACATTTATG
This sequence comes from Philotrypesis tridentata, assembly GCA_018906965.1. Taxonomy (NCBI): domain Eukaryota; kingdom Metazoa; phylum Arthropoda; class Insecta; order Hymenoptera; family Pteromalidae; genus Philotrypesis; species Philotrypesis tridentata. The sequence goes on from JACCIB010000084.1 coordinate 259,914, forward strand.
GGTACAATCTATGCGGGTACTAGGAATTCACAACTTAACAAATTATTGACTGCAATGAATATTCCGGAGATGCATTGGTCAACATATAAAGATCATGAGAATGAAGTTGGCGTAGCTATTGACAAAATGGCCCACGAGAGTTGTGTTCGTGCATTAGAGGAAGAAAGAACAAAGACTATAGAAAATCTAGAAGATACTGTTAAGTTATTGTAAGCTTTAGAATTATACATTTTTCTATGCGTTCTGATTGATTTTTACTATTGATTTTTTTGAATTAATTTTTTTGAATCTAAATTAATTTTACTATTGATTTTTTTGAATCTGAAACTTATTAAATTTTCATGATACATTTACATTTTGATCAATTTATATTTACGTTAGATTTTTTTTAATCGTTCAAGTTTTATATTATTTCTTAAGGTAATCATTTATTATTTACAATGGTTTATACGAGTATTTCTTAAGATAATCATTTATTATTTACAATAGTTTATAAGAGATAGTACTAGATGCTACCTTTATATTGACATACAAGCTATATATTATAAATATTTGATAATAAAATAATATTTTTCATTCATAATTATTAAAAAAGAAAATTATACCAATAAAGCTAAACGGAAAATGTACTTGGAACTTATGATTTTCCTTATTTGATTTTTTTTTTGCAGGCCTGAACATTTAGATTATAATTTTATTCTTCCTGATCAGAATCAAAGTAAGCTATATCTCAAAGAAAGTACGCATCGCTGCTTCATTTGATATGGGTTGGACCACTAGAGGTACCAGCCAGACTTATGATAGTCTTTCAGGCACTGCTGCTTTAAGCGTTTACTTTTCTAAAAAAGTAATTTCATATGTCACGTTAAACAGAAAATGCAAAAAATGTGACATTGGCAGGTCACCTAGTGATGACTGTCGCCTAAATTTTGAAGGTTCTGCGAAAGCAATGTAACCTCATGCCGCAGTCAAACTCGTTAACGAAAATTCCATATTGAAACAATGTAATGTTCAAGTTGGGATTCTAATAGCCGACAACGATAGTAGCTCTAGTAATGCGGTTTGTAATGCTTGTTCGTATGAAGTTGTCAAACAAGCTGACAAAAACCATACTAGTAAAGGCGTGGTCAACGCATTATATAAAATAAATAAGAAGTTCAAAGAACTAACAGCAGATGCAATTAAGTACCTGAAAACGTGCTTTAATTTTTGTATTTTACAAAATAATGGAAACAAAACAGAAATGGCTAAAGGAATTAGAAGTATTCCGAAGCATTGTTTCAATTATCATGAGAATTGTGGATTGTGGTGCGGTTATAATAGTAATCCAGATACGTACACCCATTCAGTGATTAAAGATGGCTTTAAAGATCCTAATTTATTAGAAAGTTTAACAAATATATTTGATACTTTAGCTGATAAAGCGAGCTCATTTTCTGCTGGCGTTTCAAGTAATGCGAATGAAAGCTTGAACTCTATAATTGCAAGCAAAGCGCTAAAAAATAAGGTGTATAGCATGTCTTGATCTGGTAGTATGAAAGTAGGATGCGCGATGAACATAAAAAATGATGGCGAACAGTTCGTTGTGAATTTAGCGAAAAATGTATCAGTGTCGCCAGGAAAACACACAGAAAAGTTCACTGCTGAAAAAGCTACGTAAGCCAAGAATAGATATAAAAAATCGTTAACACGTTCTTTTAAAAAACAACGTTTATTTTTAAGAAAACGCAAGAATCAGTTAAGGCACAAGAAAGAGCTTAACGAAGGAGTAATTTATGAATCAAACGTTGGATTGCTAGATTTAGAAGAAATTATTCCTATCGTAGAAATAAATGATATAGAACCGATCGTTGTGCTATTTGATTTGGAAATGGGTAGTTTTAGCAAAAATCCAGACATTTTGCAAATAGCAGCGAAACATTGCGAATTCACATTCTCCATCTATGTCAAACCTAGTCAAAAGATTGATGAAAAAGCCAGTTTAATTACAGAATTATATTACTGTAATGGTAACCTAATGTTACGTGGAACTATTATTCAAACCGTTCCATTAGTAGATGCGATGATTGCGTTTTACCAATTTTTATAAATATTTCAAAAAAAATTTGTGTTAACTACTCACAATAGCAATTTTGATTCTCGATTGTTCTTACAAGCTATGAAAACTACTTTTATGGAAAAACATTTTCAATCATTGATTTTCGGGTTTGCAGACACATTGCCTCTAATTAAAAAATGCAATAAAAAGACAAGTAAAGGCTCTAACAAATTAGGAACTGTTGCTGTTATAATATTAGATAAAGTCTTGAAAAACTTTAATATAACGCATGATTGTATAATAAAGTTGCTGTAACATTAGCAAACAATGAGAAAAAAAATTGTTTGGAAAAGACTTACCAAGCGCTTTACAACAGTTAAGTGCGTTAAATGAATGTACATCAAAAGAAACGAGAACAAAAATCGTCGCAGTTCGCATAACATATGCAATGATTGTCGAAAATTATGAGAAAGATAAATTAATGGGTTTGAATAAACTGTTAAGTGAGGATGAATCGGGCCATATTAAAGTTACTGAAAGTAAAATAGTTATAAACAAAATAAACGACTTCTTAGAAAGACTATATAGTTTTATAAGCGAAAATAAAATATTTATTATATTTATGTTAATTGTATCGAATTAAATATCTTATTATTGTTTTTAAAATCTTACAAATGCGTGCTGCATTTAATGTTTATTACTGTGATGAGATAAAACTTGTTTTATTAGTTTACTAAATGTTTATGTATAACATTGCTTAATAATTAACAAAAATCCTTCACTGATTAATATTTGATAGCATTAATGTTTAATAGTATTGTTATATTATCATTTAAATTTTCTCAATTTTGCATGAAATTAAAGAAAATAAATATCGATTTTCCTTATTTATTATACCTATTTTATTATTTATTATATCCATTATATTTATTTATGTTACATTAATACTTCTAAACTAATAGAAGTTCTTTCAGATAAATCGCTTCATTACAAATACTTGAAACGCGTCCGATTTCTTACTTCTTATACAGTGTTGCCAGATATACTATATAGAGTAAGTAGCAGAAGAAAAAATACATTTTTTACGCACTTCTTTATTTATTGTTAATATTGTAAGTACCTTCGGAGTATTTTAGGCATCAATCTACATTTTTTAGATGTTTCTATAATATATAAAATTTACGATCCAATCTTGGCATCAATTACTTTGTAAAATGAAATTGAATTCATCGAAATCGCATTTTTCCATAAGAGCCCACGTTAATAACATGAAAATTAAAAGATTTATTTCTCAGATTCTAGGTACCCTAACATTCTAAAATTTTGTATGGGCCTATCTAAACTGAAAATCAACCGATATACAAATTTGTAGAATTTTCTTGGCGTTGTATCTATTTACTGCGGAACAGCCTTAAGGGGTTATGCCTGAGTTAAACCTGTAAAAAAGACATTAATAAGTAATAGGCTGAAAAAAATTATTTATTAATAGTATAAAAAAAAACTTTCTCCTACTTAAAATGTAGGTATTAAACATATTTTCAACTATTTTAAAAAAATTATATATCAAGGGGCGCGGTAACACCACGATGGCAAGTATAAGTACTTTTAGTACGTACGCCGCCGTCGGGCGCTAGCGAGACCCCATTATACTTTGAACTTGCCCTGTTGGAACCTAAGCATACGATTTTCTTCGTAGTGACAGCTTCGTTTCTTACATATGAGCACTTAAATGAAAGCTTGGGACGAAAGTAATAAAATTACATCAGGGTCATATTTTGTGGAATTGCTTCTATCGAAAGATATTGTAAAGTGAAAGTTCGGGCTCCTCAATTCTCCTCAAGGGAGAACAATTGTTCGACCGATATCCTGTGACGTAGCATCTATGTAATCTAGGCTATAACATATAAATAACTTTAATATGACGTACATCTACATAATAATCTAGGCTATACATATAGATTACTTTAGTATATGTTGTTTTACCGCAGACGATAGACGGTGTTTTCATACAGTGTTATTTTTAATCAATGTAGATTTTCTTTTGCTGTTTTTTATTGCTAAATAGTGTAAAATAATCACATAAATACAGATTTGAAGGGGACCCACCACTTTTAAAATCTGAAATAAAAAAAATTTTCAAATAATTTTTAAATTGTTACAGTTAATTAGAATTGAACTAAAACATTTTTAATCTAAAAGTATATACAAAATATAGTAAGATTACATTTTTATTGTCCTACTTTGAGCCTAATACACATTCATGTCAGCGTAGACACTGTTCGATGACTTTTGGCACTGTCCGTAAGATTCCAAGTGTATGCATGGATGAAATGGGCTCAAATTTTTTTTACAAGCTTATTAAGTATTAGTTTCCGTATGAACAGAGGGATTTTAATTTGAATGAGTAGAAGATTTGAAAAAAAAAAATGTGTTAAAAAATATTTTGAAAACTATTAGATTTGAAATTTATTGACATATTTTTTTTTTCAAATCTTCTATATATTTTTAGATTAAAAATGTTTTAGTTCAATTCTAATTAACTGTAACAATTTAAAAATTATTTGAAAATTTTTTTTATTTCAGTTTTTAAAAGTGGTGAGTCCCCTTAAAACAGCTGTACAAAATATCAAGGGACGCAGTACTTTTGTCTTTACACGGTTATGGAAAAAATTAATTACGAGAAGACAATCATTAAGAGAACACAATGAGATAAGTATTTCGATTCATATTACATATAAATATTATTGTCACCCCACCCAGACTCTCTCGCGCATGCAGAACTCGCAATCTGGCGCGCCTGTCGCCCCGCAACCCGCTAACACGCATAGTGAAGTCGAGCGCCGGCAGTACCGCGCGCGGCCACTAGGCGGCGGCGGCTGGATTTTCGGCAGTCCACATGAAAGTTGGGACTCCGGCTCTATAAGTAAACCGGCCGATCCGAGGCCTGGCACTACTTCTTCCCCCCTTCCTACAGGGTAGAGATAGTTCTGCATCAGCAGCATAGCGGGTGTTCACACTGTACAATAATTGCTCCTGATTTTTGTTCCGCAGAATAAAGGCTACTCTTAAATAAATAATTTTATTTATTTATTCCTACTCTATCCTACCCAACCGCCCATTCCATCCGTCTCTACTAGAGAGAACTGGAGGCCGAGTTCGAGCTCAGCGAAGGCGAACCAGGAAATTACTCTCCTGCGACACCAGCTTCGGGCATCAGCAGCAGCAGCAGCAGGTCGAGCAGCTGTAGCAGCAGTGACAGCAGCCCCCGCCAGAGAGGACTCTGGTCGACGGCGCCGCGTAAACGACTCCAACGAGCATCAGGACGCCCAGGTCGGCCGTCGCCCTTCGTCCACCGGTGGAGATTCCGCCGCTGGACGACACGCTCTCGGCGGAGTGGCCTGGCTACGAAGAGGGCCTCGAGCTTGAGGTGCTCACTGGACAGCCACCTCCAACAGCCGGCCTGCCGCAGCGACCCCTCTCCGCCACCTACCGATTCCTGGAGCCGAGCGAGCCACCCACGGTGCTCAACTTCGTGATCAAGAAGATCGCGGCGAAGCGAGCGAAGCAGCCCACACCGAAGAGAGTCGGCTTCTTGCCGTCTCCAACGGTGCGCAAGAGGACGGCCCCTCTTCCCCCGGGGCGCTGAGTCCCTCGGGTCATCAGTGTGAAGTCGGTAGACATACCGCTCCTGTACTGATCCCTTCGTCTCCTCGCGGAGGCAAGGAAGCGTGCCTTTGGGCTACGGGCGGGGCGCTTTCTTAAGCGCCTGAAGCCAATTTTGTGTGAGCCGGTCCCCTGAACTGGCTCCGCAACCTAATTCAGACACAAACCCGGGAGTTCACTCCCCCTTCCCCCTTTGCGACCGGGTGGTGTTGCCAACACTGAATTGGGCGGGCTCTCTCTTGTCCAGACTCCCTCTAGAGTTGACGTGTGTAGTCTGAGCTGTGTCCACTCCACATGCAACGAAGAAGCTCAACAGTCGGACGTGACTGCATCGTGCGACTTCGAGAGTCGACGAATTCACCGCCACATACGAGCAACCCAACCGCATCCTCGTTCTCTCCGTGACCGAGCCACGGTGTAAGCGAGACGTCACTCCGTTCGCACGCCGCCCCTTTCTAAGGGCGCCAACTTTAGCCCCGGGAGCACCCCGCTTACATCAATATATCTTTTATATATATATATATATATATATATATATATATATATATCGAATTTTACGAACTTCTTCTTTGATTAAATGTTATTTTATTTTTTCAGATTTTTATAAGTTATTATTTCTCATGTGAGGTTATATACTTGCAGGGAATATTGGAAAACAAAAAAGTTCCTGCGTGTGTGTAATATTTTCTACCGGCCTCATTCTTTGTGTTTATTAACAAACTAGGAAAATAGCTGGAATATCTATTAAGTTTAGACCAGCAATTGGAATAGAGCAAGCGTAAATTTTTTATTTTTGCATCATTTCTTATCGTAATATAATCAGAGTCATTAAGTAATGTATTGTAAAACAAAAAGGTTTCTGTGTGTTTGAAATATTCTATCGGCCTTACTGATTCTAATTATTACTAGACTACTAAATATCTGGCATATCTTTTAATTAAGTTTAGACCAGCAATTGGAATAGAGCACGAGTAAGTTTTTTATTTTGATTTTGTATATTTCTTATCATAATAATTAGAGTTTAATGTCACATGCAAAACATGAATACGTATATCTTTGCATATTTTTCTTTCTGCATAATATAAATTTAAGTCATCAAGTTACTCTTATTTTATAACTTTACGAATAATTAGAAAATAAATAGTATTAAAATTTTTCTTTAAAGATCTCAGAATTTACTTGTTGAAGAGGTAAAAAAATAATTAATGAGTTGGGTTTAGTACCTTTTACATATTTTTGTATTCATTTTCATTACGAATTTCTTGATTTGCTGCATCAGCCTCTTCTTCAACTTCGTGCGTTGACACCCTATTTAGCCATTGAGATCTGCGGGTCATTTCCTTTTGTTTTACTTTTTTATAAATCGTACATAATACAATGAAAGATTTTGTGAACTGATTCTTTGTTAAAATGTTCTCTTTTATTTTTCAGGTTTTATTGAAAGGCATACAACTATCAGGTTATAAAGAATTTTTTTGTAATGTGACAAGCTAGTGAAAGTGTTGCATTTTCATCGTTTAAGTATCGAAGAAAGTTTTTACAGAATTTCTATTGGGAGGTTACGCAACTGTCATGTTATAAAGGGAAGGAATTCCTGTAAGAAGCTACTGATGTGAAAAATGTTTTTTAAGATTTATAATTATTATATAAGTTCAGAAGACAAGTGGTTTATAAGTTTTTTCCAATTTTGAGAGCGCAAATACACTCAGTTTCCAGATGCAACGAGACTTTTCCCAAGCGAAAAGCATGTTTTGCTTTGTATATGGTAACGAGAACTCATGAAGGCATACAACTATCAGGCTTGTAACGTGGAATTTTCCCGCCTGCACGGGGATTCGAGGTATTTACAAAGTATTTCTAAGATACGCGGCTTTCTTCTTTCCCTCTGGCTCGTGGTATTCCTGCAATGGTGAAAAGCGGGAAGTGTGGTGGCAATTAGGTCGAAAATTGTTAAACACAAATATATTAGATAATGAATCACAGATATATTCTATTTTCTTATTACAACTGATAATTTAAGCAAACAGATTTAGCAACAGACCCTAAACGTGTTGGGTCCCCTTAATAGCTGCATACTTACATTCGCCATTGGTGCAAGAAAAATTGCGATATCTGTAAAACAACTGTCGCTATGGACCGCAGACTTTAATGCCTTTTTTCTCGGGTTCTATAACAGATATCACATCAAATTTAGGCTTAAACGATGTTAATTTTCAATACCTTTCTATATCTATTTTTAAATTTTCGAGGCGTGAGAGGCTTAGTTAACAATTAGAAAAATATTTTTTTCATTTAAAGTGCTCCTGTGGCTTTATAAATGAATATTTTTGTAAAATTCATGCTGTACATTGTTGTTGAGGATTGCCACAATGCGTCCAAATTTTTTTTTTTAATTTCTGTAGAGGGACTTTTTTTGTAGAGATGTGCAAAAAAAAGCGATATTTTAAATGAACTTTTTAATTTTGCGACAAGTATTTAACTTACCGGATTCGGATTAAACATACATATTAATGATGAAGTAAACTTGCATTTTGTAAATTATGACTATGATTGATTGATGTTGAACGCAGTAGTTTATTGATTGAAAAAACGCGCTTAATTTTTTTTGTGTTTTTTACTTCTTCGCCTATTATTAGTGCAATTTTGCAATTATCGTTATCGGACTTCTTCTACTTTGCAGCATATTTTATAGCGAACAAGTTTATTTCAGTAATATTTTTGCGTAAAACTGTTAGTTTTTGAGATTATAAGCAAAATTTGAAAGAAAATTCAAATTTTTCGGCATTTTTTGCACTTTTTTATTAATAACTTTTGAAGCACAACTTTCTAGGCTGGCGCATGAACAGTACTTATTATTGAGCCTATTTCGAACCGAATTCAATTTTTTCCGCGTTGTTAGCATCAACATCCAAAATACAGCCATATATCCGGTAATCCGACTGGACTAATAATAATGATCCAAACATAAGTATTTGCTGTACAGACGGTGTCGAAAAAATAATTATTATTGCAATAATACATAAGCATATGTAGATTAATTTTTTAAATTTATAACTTATGTAGTTGATGTTAATGATTCTTTGTAATTTAGGTATTATATACCAATTAAAAGTAGTGAAATCTTCCCGCACCACCCCCCCCCCCCCCAAATAAAACTTTTAAAGGTAAAAGGCTGGCAAGTATAAGGTCGTTTCTTCCTATGTAAGAATTAAAGATTAATTTTATAACTTCTGATAACCTTATTGTCAAAAAATTCTAAGAGTTTACTCTATCTATACGGTTATTTAATTGTTTTAATCAAAGATAATTTTCGAACTCTCAATTTGGAAACCTTATATGGTAAAAATTCAAATCTATCTATCTATGAAAATATTAACGCGTAAACATCTTCACGTTACGGGCCTGTTCGTCAGACTACCATTTCTTTAGTGTTACTTCTCCTATACCTTCGATTTTACATAAATTTCCATTTTAATTTTACCAAAAGAAAGTTTATTTGCGTATAAAAGAGCTCTGCTCTACCTCGTAGTCGCCGGTGTTCTACCCGCTGGGCCTCCGATGCGACAGGTCAGAGGCTGCGGTATTCAGCACAAAGTGCAAGCTTCCTCAGCACCACCGGCGGTCACCTGAGCTTAGAGCTCGTACGTGACAATATATAATTGTATATAATCGTCCTCGACATAGATTTTTAATGAAATAAGGATAGCAACACATTTACTGAATTACTAAGTAGAGTAGATTGTACATCCGCTCGTTGCTTCCATAAATAAAAGAAAAAGTTTTCATGATGCGAAACAATCTTGCGAAATTACATAATAATTTTAGACAAACATGATATTACCACATGTTATGGGCACATTTGTCATGTAATAATGGCATGTAAGAACATCATGCCATGCTATTACATGTACCGTAGGGTTAAATTGAAACTTTGAATAATAGTATATTGGCGCTATGTTCTGCGCATGTTTGTGACCCATCACGCAACGCCCAATTTACCGGAAGAATGGTTGCCTAATCTCGCATGGTAAATACGGCGTCATCGTGATCGGTCGCCAAACTTCAGCTAGAATGCGCAGAACATAGCAGAAGCCACAATTATTTAAAGTTTTAATTGTACCCGACTGTACCTTTTCACACACTGCAATTTGGTCAAGTGTTTATATAAATACATATGGGTGGTTCTCTGACAAATAGAGCGGTCGATTTTTTGACCCTATCGAAAAAAATTTTTAAAATGTTCCTAAGAGACACATGAGTATCCCTGAATTTTTTCAGATTTTTTTCATCAAGTATCTTCGAGTTACAGAGGGTCAAAGTTGATGAAATCACCTTTTTTTGCTTTTTCTGGCTACTTTCATTAATTTGTAGATCCTCAGGGAAGCATTTTTCACTATAGAGATATATAATATTTTTTTCTGCAAATTTTCTAAACTATTCAAAAAAAATATTTTTGATGTCGTATATATATGTTCTAAGAAAGTTATAAGTTATTTAAGTCTTAAAATCAAGTTTTAGAAAAGTTCGATCACTCGGATCATAACCAAAAAATTCATGAAGATACCTTATTTCAATTCAAAAAAGTCTGCGAAAGACTCAGAATGTCAGAGGCCTTGTTTTCTCTGTAAAAAATCATTATATCCGTTCATATATGAAAAAAATTTAGTTTTATTGCTATATAGAAGAATTTAACCAATTTTATCAATTACGTAAATTTTTTTATAATAATTTCAGTCATTACAAAAATGATAAGGTTAGTGAAATGCTTCGATATAGCAATAAAACTAAATTTTTTTCATATATGAACCGATATAATGATTTTTTACAGAGAAAACAAGGCCTCTGACATTCTGGGTCTTTCGCAGACTTTTTTGAATTGAAATAAGGTATCTTCATGAATTTTTTGGTTATGATCCGGATGATCGAACTTTCCTAAAACTTGATTTTAAGACTTAAATGACTTATAACTTTCTTAAAACATATATATACGACATCAAAAATATTTTTTTTGAATAGTTTAGAAAATTTGCAGAAAAAAATGTTATATATCTCTATTGTGAAAAATGCTTCCCTGAGGATCTACAAATTAATGAAAGTAGCCAGAAAAAGCAAAAAAACGTGATTTCATCAACTTTGACCCTCTGTAACTCGAAGATACTTGATGCAAAAAATCTGAAAAAATTCAGGGATACTCATGTGTCTCTTAGGAACATTTTAAAAATTTTTTTCGATAGGGTCAAAAAATCGACCGCTCGATTTGTCAGAGAACCACCCATATATATTTATAATCTTCCCCTTTTTAAACGCTTATTTATTTATTTCAAATCGATTGCTTTTTATAAAAGAACTTGTCAATTTATTCATTGATATCAAAACTTTCTTTTGGTAAAATTAAAATTGAAATTTATGTAAAATCGAAGGTATAGGAGAAGTAACACTAAAAAAATAGTAGTCTGACGAACAGGCCCGTAATGTGAAGATGTTTACGCGTTAATATTTTCATAGATAGATAGATTTGAATTTTTACCATATAAGGTTTCCAAATTGAGAGTTCGAAAATTATCTTTGATTAAAACAATTAAATAACCGTATAGATAGAGTAAACTCTTAGAATTTTTGTGACATTAAGGTTTCTATACTTACATTGTAAACAATTACATGTATGAATCACTAATTTTCAGCACTTTTTTCCCTTTGCCGCAGGATATCTTAGCATCCAGATGATGAATTGACACCAGACAGGATGGAAAATCTTCTGAATATGTTTCTTCACTGCCTTAGCGGAAGACTTTTCTACAAAATATAAATTTCAAATAATTAGTAACTCATAAGATGATTATATCAGTAATTGTAGTGAATATTACATAGATTCACATACGCAACATTGACTTTTACCTTGTATTAGTCAATTCTGCTTCGTTCAAGCAGTGAAGAAACGTATTCAGAAGATTTTCCATCTTGTCTGGTGTCAATTCATCATCTGGATGCTGAGATATCCTGCGGCAAAGGAACTAAAATCATCAAAATGTGAAGACTGAGAAAAATGCATTTAAAGTTTATCAAAACACTTACGTATATTTAACTGGTAATTCTTACATGAACTACTTGGCAAATTTTTCTTATATTTTGGCATAACATACCTATATATTAAGCCATGTATGAAGACCCGGGTACTGTACATGTAGATATACCAGTATCGAAAGCTGAAATTGAAATGTAAGTTTTTAATGCGCATTCACAGTTAGCATATTTTAGATGAATATAAATTTTGGCATTGCTTACCCATTACTTTATTGGATCATTAGTAATTACAGTAGACTTTGAGACCATCTAACACACAGGTATCTTCTCGTGCTCATGATATTTATAGTCCATATACCTGAAACAATGAATACACTCACAAAGAACAGATTCTTCACAAATAATATGTTGTTTATAGTACAAAACACTTATCTAAAGTTGAACGCTAGTGAGACTCAGAAGTTATCACAACAGCACAACATCCAGCTTGCACTAAACTACAGACAGCAGATGAAACAGCTGATGTCTGAATACAAACTCGACTAGGTCGGTAAAACAGTGATTTCCTGTTCCATATGCTGTAAGGTGCCATGTTTTTAGGCGGTAATTTAAATTTGCACGTATGTTTTTTTACCCCTTTATAAGTTTGATTAAAAATTACATGACTAAATTTAAATTCTAAATTTATTTTATTTTGAACATTCAAAATAAAAAAAAATCTTCGATTTCATAAAAATTAGCTATTACAGTAGATAATGATTTAGTACGTAATTTGTGGTTTTTTTTAAATAAAGTTGCGTTTTCAAAAGGAATTTGTGAACACATTGAATGTTACATTTTCTATAAAAATGCAAATTTTGAATAATCAAAAGCGCTATAAAACAAAATATGAATAATACGCAATTTTGAAAAATTGTATTTTTTTGGTATTTTGCCTATAACTTTGTAACGGAATTCTTTCGGGCAAAAAGGACTAGGGCAGCTCATTCTACAGTAAAGGCACAAAATGATAGGAAATGAGGTCCGGGTCAAATCGGCTGCAACTTTGATAAGTTGTAGTTGATAGTCTCCTGAACAAAATACTTGCTGGCCGTTTTTGAGTAGGTTAGAATGGTCGGCTACGAATATAAACAAATAAATATAGATATAGATCGCGCTTTGTATGTACATAAGTATACCTATACCGACAAGAAGGATAGAACATAGTGCGCTGAGCGATTCTTATAAGCGTAAGTAGTATATGGTGCCACTTTCTGTCAAACTCCCACCTCCTCCCCTCGGATCCCCAAAAGAGGGGGAAACCGTGAGGAGGGGGTGTATTTGGCAGAGAGTGGCACCATTGATTTATTTTCCTTCCCCCCCCCCCTCTCTCTCTCTCTCTCTCTCTCTCTCTCTCTCTCTCTCGCTCTCTCGCATGCGTACCTCACCTCTCCTTCTCTCTCTCTCTATCTCCCGCTTACCTCGCCTCTCCTTCTCTCTCTCTCTCTCTCTCTCTCTCTCTCTCTCACTCTCTCTCTCTCTCTCGCTTACCTCGTGCAGCTGATGCGCTCATCGCGCGTGGCTGGCGCATGACTGGCGCGGTCTCTCTCTCTCTCTCTGGCTCTCTACTTCCTTCTATCTCGCGCCGCGCCTAGACGCAGCGGTTGCTACATATACAAACTGCGTTTGCAGTTTGGAACGCGACTCTCTCTCTCTCTCTCTCTCTCTCTCTCTGTCTCTCTCTCTTTCTCTCTCTCTCTCTCTCTCTGTCTCTCTCTCTCTCTTTCTCTCTCTCTCTACATTTTAAACCGAGGAGGGGACACTGTCACTAAAAAGAAAAAACACTGTATTATAATTGAAAAAAAGCACTTTATGTAAATAGTAAAACCATCGAAAAAACTAATCACAGCACATATGCACGATAGGCACGCTGCCTACAAAAATTTTAACACAATTAGCTGTTAACTCCAACGTTAACAGCTGTTGTCTGGTTGCTGACACGTATTCAACCACCTCATGGAAGAATAATTCGTCCAGGTAAAAAGCCTCCTCCTGGAACCTATCGTTTGCCCAACGGCTCGCTCCGCGCAGAGCGCGCAACGTCTGCCACGGGGTGAACTGTAACATAAAAACAAAAAAAAACCATTAAATCTTTATAAAAATTTTAATAATATATAAGCAGACTTACGCTTATTCGCTGCCATGTACGATGCCCCGGTCGGGGCTCAGGCGGCTCCGGCTCCCCCGCACGCCGGGCTCTTTTAGAAGCCCTTGTGTGCTGCCTAAACTCAAACTGTAACAAAACAAATAAAAGATGAAAATATAATATTAAATAAAAAAATATAATAAATAAAAACACTTACACATACAGCTGCTGTCCTCATAGCTCGCATGTCGAAAGAAAAATGAATTAAACGGACAGACAATACGCGTGTTACTGAAGCTGTTGCGCTTTTTTCTGCGCGCCGAAAGTCGCGAACACCGTAATCAAGACGCGTTGCACGTGGGTGATGCTGCGCTTGCACTTTTTCTACGACCGCCAATGAAGAGCGTAACATTTCACTACATATGTAGAGCCATGTTATAAGACTTTTGTCGCTGATTGAATAAAAATGAATATAGCAGCGTAAACGTTTATGGCGCTTAAGATTGAATGCAGGCCACTTTCTGTCAGTATTCCTTTTCTGTCTTTCTTTGCGAGCTGTAGTATATTCGTTAAACAAAAAAATGTTCCGTGCAACGGCCGCTCATTTAATTAAAATATTACGTTTAATTTTACACATAGCGTATACACGCAACCCCTATATGCGTAGTGTGTGCGTGGCGTTAAATAACCAAGCGCTCGAAAAATTATCGGTCGAAGATTTAATACATAAACTTCGATTTTTTTTACGTCAGTGTGACATTGTCACACTGAATTACATGTTCGATGCCGGTGCTTTCCGCAACAGGGATGTACTCTCTTTAGTGGTAAATGTGATGAGAGAGCGCAACATTCAATCACAACCATTGGCTAGACGTATCATAGATCAGCATTGTAAGTATTTTTTATTATTGGTTTACTAACCTATATATAAATTATTAAACTTTTGGAGTCAATAAAGTAAATGAAATAAATAGATTTCGTCTATACAGTATATGAGGAAATCCATTTATTTCGTTCATTTTTTTAACGCGTCTGTATATGAGGAAATCCATTTATTTCGTTCACTTTTTTGGCTCATGTATATGACGAGTTCCGTTTATTTCGTTCACTTTTTCACTCATGTATATGACGAGTTCCTATAACCCTATAACCCTATAACCCCATAACCCTATAACCCTATAACCCTGTTTTGAAAATTTTTTTCGAAAAATTTTTTTTTCCGAAAAATTTTTTTTCGAAAAATTTTTTTTCGAAAAATTTTTTTTCGAAAAATTTTTTTTCGAAAATTTTTTTTCGAAAATTTTTTTTGAAAAATTTTTTTGGAAAATTTTTTTTTGAAAAATTTCACCGACTATATCAACTAAAACTACACCGACTCAATATAAAAAATTATGCTCAAACAATTCTTTTTTCTCCATGTTTTAGTTGTTAATGAAATGCTAGATGATGAAGAAGGAGACATATTTATCAAACTTTGCAAATACCAAGAAGATATTGAACCTCAACCATCAACATCATCGGAGCATGTAGCTATAACCAACAATAACGACAACAATAGTAGTAGCAGTAGTAGCACCAGTAGTAGTAGCAGTAGTAGTAGCAGCAGTAGCTGCGATACCTGCAGTGACAGTAGCTGTAGTAAACCACCCACTCCTTCAGGGATTGACCCGTTAATAGAAGAAGAGGAGGAAGAAGAGGAAGAAGAAGAAGAGGAAGAAGAAGAAGAAGAAGAGGACGAAGAAGAAGATGATGAAGCAGTGACAAATGGTAAATACATATTAATTTTTATTTAGTATTTTTACATCTTAAAGGTGTATAAATATTACAGATATAACTTTGCAGAATGGTGAAGGACCACAACCACAATTTATTATCCAAGGAGAATCTTATCGACATTATCGACGCTTTGGCTATAGAGGCCGTGACATTAGAGGAGTAATAGCCGCACCACCCCCAGACGTTGATGTTTATTATTGGTTAGAAGGGTGTATTCGTGATCTACATCGACAACTGTGTGATCAAAGTGACCCTACTGACTATGTTGGTGTGACCATTAATTCCACAAGCTTTAATCACGGTCCTCTATGGCTTTCCTTTCGGCTAGCTCAAGATTTCAATGCAGATGATCTTTGGCAATTATTGTATAATGCAGTGCAAAGCATGAACAACTTTGACATAAAAGATGATTTATCTATAAATTGTGCAATTGTAAAAAATGTATCAGGAGCCGGTCGTGTAAAATTAACTGAGGAAGCTGTAAACAAAAACTCAATAGCCCAAATCCGAAACGATGATAATTTGTGTTTACCACGTAGTTTGGCTGTAGCTTATGCTTATGCTCTAAGAGGACAAATACGTACGGGTCAGTTACATAATCGTTATGTATCCATCCGACGAACAAATGCAAGAGCTCAAAAAAATGCAGCTGAACAATTAAGAGCTTTAGCAGATATTCAAATACCTCCGGAAGGTTGCGGCCTTGAAGAAATTCATCGATTTCAAATATTTTTTGCCGAAAAAGGTGCTGCTATTGTTGTATACTTTTTTAGAACTTTTGGACGTGGAAGTCCACCATGTTACCATGGTACAAGATTTGTTTTAGAAGCCCATGGTAGAATTGATTACACTCTAAACATTATGTATTATGAAGATTCACATCACTATCAGCCGATTTTAAATTTAATAGGTGCAACAGGAAGCCGTGGTTATTGTATACCTTGTAACATGAGTTACATTCGTATGGAAGACCATAGATGTTCAAATAAGTGCTATAAATGTATGAGAGTACCAATGTGTGCAATATCTGAAAACTTAAAACAATGTGACCATTGTCTTAGAACATTTTTTGGGGACGAATGCTATAACCACCATTTATTAATAGGTTCATTTAATCGAACCTCTAGTACATGCGAAAAAATCAAATTTTGTCAATATTGTTATAAAACGGTACGCACAGAAAACCGCAACGAAAAAAGACACATATGCGGTGAATCTTTTTGTAAAACGTGTAAAAAACGTTTACCTATTAATCATTTATGCCATGTACTCCCATTAAAGAATAAGCGAAAATCAGATGATTTGCTATATCTATTCTATGATTTTGAAACACAACAATCATCACCAATACCGGGAGATGTAGAAAAGAAACTTCATGTACCAAATTTATGTGTTGTGCAACAAGTGTGCACCCGTTGTATAGAAAATGACGATATTTCAACTGCATGTCTATTCTGTGGTGTGCGTGAACATATTTTTACAGAAAATCCTGTAAAAAATTTGTTGGATTTTGTATTGCAACCAAGAAAACAGTTTGTAAAAGTTATATGTATAGCCCATAATTCTCAAGGTTTTGATGCACAATTTATATTTAAATATCTTGTCGAACGGTATGAAAATAATCGCTCATCACCTTCTGTCATAATGAATGGTTCAAAAATCATCCTAATAGAAATTTTACATGTTAAATTCATTGATAGTCTAAATTACTTTCATATGGCATTAAACAGTTTGCCAAAGGCCTATGGTTTATCAGAGTATTGAAAAAGGATTCTTCCCACATCTATTCAACACGCCTGAAAATCAGAACTATGTTGGGCAGATGCCTCCAGTAGAAATGTATACACCTGGTACAATGGATGTACATCAAAGAAGCAAATTCTTCGAGTGGTATAATGAACAAACTTCAAACAACTATATTTTTAACTTTCAAAGTGAAATTGTAAAATATTGTAAACAAGATGTTGCAATTTTAAGACTTGCTTGTGTAGCTTTTCGAAAAAATTTTATGGAGTTTAATGTTGATCCATTTTCGGAGTGTACAACCATCGCATCAACATGTATGCGTGTTTTTCGCAAAAACTTTTTAAACATGAATCAAATTGGTATAATACCACCTCGCGGTTATAGAAGAACGAATAATCAATCTTGCAAGGCTATAGCATGGTTGTATTGGATGGAGCAACGTGTTTTGAATTGTTATATAGAACACGCTGGGCACGGTCGAGAGAGAAGATTAGTTGAAGGTATCCTCGTAGACGGTTTTTGTGAAACACAAGATGACAACCAAAATAAAGGTACAGTGTTACAATTTCATGGTTGTTTTTGGCATGGTTGTCCGCGTTGCTACAGAATAAACAGAGACTTGGTATTATCAAACGATGAAACAATGGATGACAGATACGAGAGAACACTAGTCATATCAAACAAAATAAGAACCAGTGGATACAGACTGATTGAAAAATGGGAATGTGCTTTTAACAAGGAGGTTGATGAAAATGATCATTTAAAACAATTTGTGAAAGAAAATGAGCAAAATGTGGAACGAAAACCTTTGGACCCGAGAGATGCCTTTTTTGGCGGTAGAACAGGTAATACTATAAAATTGATAGACTGTCAAGAAGGAGAAAAAATTAAATATGTGGATGTGTGTTCATTATACCCATACATATGCAAGTATTCCAAATACCCTATTGGGCATCCGAAGATATATGTAGGTCAAGAAGAATGTAGTCAAATAATAGACGCAAACAATGACATATCTCAAGTAAACGGTTTAATTTCTTGTGCAATTCTACCACCACGAAATATGTATCATCCTGTTCTGCCTGTAAAAATGCACAATAAATTGATGTTTCCGCTTTGTCGAACATGTTGCGAAGAAATGATACAGCATAACTGTACACATGATGAAATAATCGACCGTATTTTACACGGTACATGGGTTTCCGAAGAGGTCAAAGAAGCTGTGAAAATGGGTTATATTGTTCAAGAAGTATATGAGATCTGGCAATATGAAATGACGCAATACGATCGTACTACTCGCGAAGGAGGTTTATTCAGCAAATATATAGATGCATTCTATGAACGAAAAGCAAAAGCATCAGGATTTCCTCCTAACTGTCGTACAGAAGAAGAGAAACAACACTATATAACACAAATGAGAGACACCGAAGGTATTACTCTGGAAAATAATAATATAAGCTACAATGCTGGTTTACGCTCCGTTGCCAAACTGTGTTTAAATTCATTATGGGGTAAATTTGGACAGCGTGAAAATATGACGAAGACAGAGGTAGTAAAAACACCTGAAAGATTGATAGAATTATTAACAAGTGCAGAAATAACTGTTAATGGTATTTTGCCTGTTAATGACGACACTCTTTACGTCAATTGGTTTTACACAGTAGAAACTCTCACGACGGGATCACCAACAACGAATGTTGTGGTAGCAGCTTTTACTACAGCACAGGCACGGCTTAAACTTTTTAAATATTTACATCTATTAGGACCTCGTGCACTTTATTATGATACAGATTCAGTTTTCTACATCACCAGAAATGATCAAGATTACGATTTACCGATAGGTACAGGATTGGGTGATCTCACCGATGAATTAGCTGATAAAGGTATAGGTAGTTTCATATCTACATTTATATCAGGAGGTCCTAAATTTTATGCGTACAAATGTCAAAAACCAGATGGTTCTACAGATTTTGTATGCAAAATTAAGGGTATACGTTTAAATTTTGCTAATAGCCAAGAAATAAATTTTGATTCGATTCGACAATTGATCATTTCACAACAGAGTGAAATTGTGTTATCAAATACTGCTATTCGTCGAACTGCATTCCATGATGTCATTACTCAGCAGGAGTCGAAAACGTGTAAACCAGTATATAATAAACGGCGATTCATCGGATTGAACAAGAGTTACCCGTACGGGTACATAATTCCACTTAATGACGAATAAAAAAATATCAACAAACAACGATTCATTGGATTGGCCAACCAGTAGAACCACTCTCCACCTCTACATAAAACAGCCCAATGATGAGTAAAGAAAACAACAGTAGTTCGTTTGATTGGCCAAGAGTTAACCCCCACGTTTATATTAAACCGTCCAATGATGAATCAAGAAAAGTATAAGCAATGTTCTTATCCATAGCGAGTTTAGACCCTTCCACTAGCAATCTTTTTAACAACCTCAGCACTAATAAAGCATTAAGATGACGATGGTGGGGGATCTGTATATAAGTAGGAGCACATATTCAAGCAATACCGTCTTGTTCCAAATACCGTCTTGTAAAGACTTGTAGAGCTGCAGCAGGCACCGCAAATTTTCTTAATTAAAAAGTATGTATATCTATTATTAATTTATTATTATTACAGTAATGTATAAATTATTAATTTAGCAAAATATATCTTTATAGATGGATCTGAAAACTCTTAACAGGATTGCTAGTGGAACCTTCCTTCCATCAAAGAAAGTAACAGAGCTTGTCGTTGACCATCGATACATGATAACAAAGTTAAACAACGTCACCACACACTATGGCGAAAAAATCACAGCCGATTTAGACGGTGAATTCCAAATATTCCTACCTTCACGAGTATCTACTGCATTGGTGAACAATAGCGAATTTCTTCAAAGTTTGCGCGAAGAAACTAACAAAATGAAATTATTTTTATTGTATAAAGGAAACGGTGTGATAGAATTCTCTGGAGTATAATAAACTGTGTATTCTATAGTAAAATGTAGAAATGAAATAAAATAAAATGTTGAAATGAAATAAAGCTATAAGTAAAGATTAAAAAATATATCTCTGTGTTGATATTTATTAAATATTCGTTATGATTATCGTAATACCCATTGCTACTGTTTACAATAAATTTGATGATTTGCACATTCTTGTTATATGATCTAACAATCGTGAATTCTCAACCTTGATATCCACACTACATAGCTCGTTCTAGAATAGTATTAAAGGAATGTCACGATACAGCTCGTATCAATATACCGTTAGATCTTAATGTGTTAACATAGTCATGGATTATAGATTTGAAGTAGTAAGACTGCGAAGTTTTGAGAACTGGCCATCTCAACATGTACAACCGGCGGAGCTAGCAGCAGCAGGTTTTTACTTTACCAAGCAGATCGATAGAGTACGATGTTTTGAATGTTCAACGGAGATTTGTTGTTGGGAAGAAGGAGATAATCCCATGGTGGAACATCAACGTTGGGGTGGACGCTGTCGATTTATTTGTAAGAAACCTTGTGGTAACGTACCGATTGTTGTTGTTAATGAATGTTTGACGCCCATGGACCGTGGACGAGACGTTTGTGGATCATTAAAATTTCCCAATCAATCAAATGAAAACAACCACGTAGTGACAAATGAAAAAGAAAAAACCAGCGGTGATGAACATCTTTGTAAAATATGCTATCATGAAAAACTCGAAATGGTATTTCTGCCATGTGGTCATATTCTTACTTGCATGAAATGTGGACCAAGAATGAAAAAATGCTGTGTTTGCCGTCAGAAGATCACTACAATTATACGTGTTTTCTTTTCTTAACTTAGTAATGTTGGATCAGTCTTACGTCATCACTACTCTGAACGAGTAGTCTATTTAGGAGAAAACTTCCCCCTCCATTCTTATTCTGATAATGGTACAAAAAGACTTGTATTCACTGTAATCGGTGAAGAGTTCGTTAGTATTTGCAATGTCTATGCAGTGGAAACATCCGTTCACTTCGATTTTGTGTGGTCCAACAGGTTGCGGCAAAACAGAATTTGTAAAAAAATTCATAAAATACATTGATCAGTTGTGTGACACCGAAATCAAACGTATTATTGTTTACTACGCAGAGTGGCAATCGAGTTACAAGACTTTTAAAGGTAGAAACATTGAATTTCGTGAAGGGTTACCACAAAGTTCAGATTACGCTAACGATCCAAGACCTAAACTAATAATAATTGATGATTTAATGCGTGAAACATCGTCTGGAGGAGCAATTATTGACATTTTCTCAAAAGGTTCTCACCATCACTCGCTTTCGGTATTCTACATCAGCCAGAATATATTTCATCAAGGTAAAGGTCAACGTGATATATCGTTGAACGCCCAGTATATAGTAATTTTTAGAAATTTACGCGATAGATCGCAAATTTTACATCTTTCACGACAAATATATCCAGATAATCCAAAGTTTTTACAAGAGGCTTATTGGGATGCAACTTCAAAAGCTTACGGTTATCTCTTACTGGATTTGAAACAAGATACAGTCGAAAATTGTCCGATTTCGAAGTTGTATTTTTCCAAGTGACGAACACCAGTACGTGTATGTACCTAAAAAAAAGAGTAAGAGCGATCAATCTTCCAACCTAACACCGGTTGTTTCTCTCTAATGGCTCCGCATAACCACTCACCGTTTCGGCGAAAAGAAGCTGTGATTCTTGAGGCTATCTATCATCTTAATACTAATCAAAGGAATGCTCTTATACAAAGATTAGATAATAAAATAGTTAGACGTATCTGTGAGTGTGCATTAAATGTACTTGTTGGAAACATACCTCTTCAAAAGAAACATAAAACGAATCTGCGTAAACACGTAAATACTCTTCGACGATTAGCAGAACCTTCTGTGAGTTTATCGAAGAAGAAGAAAATTATTGTACAACGTGGTGGGTTTTTACCTGCATTACTTGCGCCTATTATCGGAACAGTTTTGTCGGCCCTCATCAGCAGATAAAATGGAACATGCTCGAAAAATGGTTCTATTACCACAAGAATCTTTGGATCGTCTCCAATGTACACTAACGGCTTGCGAACGACAACCAGAACAGCAGTTAAATCAGGTGTTAAAATCTGTACAAACACCGGGGTCC
Organism: Philotrypesis tridentata; assembly: GCA_018906965.1. Lineage (NCBI taxonomy): Eukaryota > Metazoa > Arthropoda > Insecta > Hymenoptera > Pteromalidae > Philotrypesis > Philotrypesis tridentata. The sequence continues at coordinate 282,430 of JACCIB010000084.1, forward strand.
GTGACTAGCAGGTTGGATGCAGAAATGAGTGAAATATTAAATTCACCATTATATAAAAATGAGAGAGAAAAATGGTCATTGTATCGCGAAGTCCTGCAGCGTTATTTACATTTCAAAAATAATAATGACAATATAGATGTGTGTGTTGATAAAATTAAGAAAGACAGCAGAGATGATAAAACGAAGAAAGATGAGGAAATACATAGGGATGATGCTATTATTGAAACTGTACCAACACGCTACAGAAATAACGCAGCTAAACTCTTAAAACGGTTACATGTTAGTGATAATATAAAGTGGGATCACAATGGTGGTATTACCATACATGGCAAGCGTGTTAGTAATGGTAATATTATTGACTTGATAAATTACGCTATGAGAGAAAGAAAATCTGCTGTACCACCACCAGGGCATTTGCAATTTGCCAAAGTGCTTCACGATTTGTGTGTTCCAAGAGAATACCTTGGAAATAAGCGTATATTGAAAAACATGACCCAAACGGTAGCTGATAAAATAGATGGCGTTGCTATCTTTCCAACACAACAAAATGATGAATCAGACAGCAGCAGCGGTAGTACATCAATAGCCAGCCAGGAGGATAATGAGAATCAAGATTTTGCTACACCGCCAGTGGGTGTCAGTGTACGAAAAAAAATTTTCACTACTCCCAAAAGAAAACCAGTCATAGGAACACAAAAATGGAAGACGCTAACCGCTTCGACCAAAACAAAGAAGAAGAAGAACTAGTTATTTATAGCGAAAAAAAAGAAGATCAGAATAGTGTTTTAGATGAATTAATTAATTTACTTCCTTTTGAAATGCATGTACCTGGTTACAAATTTTGTGGACCTGGTACGAAATTGGCTGAGCGTATTGAACGAGGTGATGTTGGTATAAACCCTTTAGATGAGGCTTGTCGTCAACACGATTTGACTTATGCAGACAAAAAAGGAGATCGCCGTCAAGCTGACAGAATTTTAGCCGAATACGCATTTTCCCGTATGTTAGCGGGTGAAACACCACCGGATGAGAGAACTTTGGCATTGATGACAGCTTGTTGTATGGTGAGCAAAATAACGTTTGAAAAGTTTTTTTCCCGTATCAAGAACGCCTTGAGGAAGAAGAAGAAGAAACAGAAGAATACAGCAAAAAATATTAAAAAATCTAAGAAATAAACCTGTAAACAAGCTTGTGAATTAAAAGAATAAAAATTGTGTATTATGGATAATTCACTAGTAAATCTTTACTACAACCCTTATCTTCCTTCCGCATACGGCGGTATTAGCAAGCTTTCAAATGCCGCTAGAAAAACACATAAGCGTAAGGAAGTAGTTGAATGGCTTGAATGCCAAGACCCTTACAATCTACATAAACCCGTTAAACATCGATTTCGTAGGCGTAATTATAATGTACGCAATATTGATGATTTATGGGAAGCTGATTTAATGGACATGAAAGCTATAAAAACTTACAATGATGGTTTTTCTTATGTTTTGGTCGTTATCGATGTGTTAAGTAAATACGCTTGGGCTGAACCTCTTAAAGATAAAACTTCAAAAAACGTTGCCAATGGTTTTCAGAATATTTTATCAAAGAGTAATAATCGCCAACCAGTGTATCTACAAACTGATAAAGGTAAAGAATTTGTTGGTTGTGCGATGCAAGAGTTTTTAAAGCAGCATGAAATACTTTATAGAGTAGCGCGTAGTCCCGACACTAAAGCAGCTGTCGCAGAAAGATTCATAAGAACTATAAAAGAAAGAATATGGAGATACTTTACACACGAAAACACTCGTCGCTACATTGATATTTTACCAAACATATTGGAATCATATAATAATACGAAACATTCTGCGATAAAAATGACTCCTGCATCTGTGACGCTATTTAATGCTGGCCAAGCTCGTGAAAATTTACAAAAACGATATGCCAATCAAGTCGTCAAACCCTTTAAATACAGAGTAGGAGATTTGGTACGAGTCAGTCGTGCACAGAACGTTTTTTCGAAAGGTTATGAAAGCGGCTGGACATTAGAGATATTCAAGATTGTACGAGTTTCGGATACACGTCAACCACCTGTGTATTTCTTGCAAGATTTATCCGGGGAAGATATTGATGGTTTTTTCTACGCTGAAGAATTAAGCAGGGTTCGAAAAGACTTAAAAACTGCAGTTTTTGAAGTTAACGAGATTTTAAAAACTAGAGGAAAAGGTCGTAACAAAGAATATTATGTCTCGTGGAAAGGCTATCCAGAGAAATTTAACTCTTGGGTGAAGACAGTTGACATTGACAAGATATAAAAAAACAATGAAGGATCAATTCTACATTATTCTCCCTAGTAACAGTAGTATGACTTATTTTTCTCAAAATACTACTACGCATTTTATTACACAATTACCTCAGCAATTTCAACTTCAAGGCCAATGGGTTGTTGCCCTTACAGAGGCTCAAATTCCGCTGACGTTTCAACATGTGTCATCCGATACTAAAGAAGGATTTGTTTTGGTTAAAAATAAACCAAATAAGCAATTGGAAGAAATTTATGATATAATTGTTCAAAATGATGAAATTATAACGGGCAAATTAAACACATATGCGTGCACAATCCGTCCTGGAATTTATAAAAATTTAGATATGTTATTGAACGAATTAAATAATTTAATGTGTGTAACAGGACATTTTGAATTTAAAGTTCAAAATGGTGAATACGTGACAATCAAAAGAATATGCAGCGAGAGTACCTGTTCCGAATTTCAACATGAGTTATGCTTATCCAATAAATTGCAAAAAATTTTAGGATTTGAAACATTGAATCTTATATTCGATAAAAATACTACGATTGAATCTAAAAGACCAGCTCACCTCTCAAATGGCCTACCATCTATGCTAATGATTTATACAGATATTTGTGAACCTTACGTCATAGGAGATATTCAATCTCGAATGTTAAGAGCTGTGTCGTTAAGTACAGATAATTATGTATATGGTTTTACAATAATCAAAACATTCTCCCCTCCAATGTACCATTCGTTGTTATTCAACTCATTTCAGACTATTGAAATTGATATAAGAGATCAGTATGGCCAACCAATTCCATTTGATTATGGGACTTTGACCGTAACACTACATTTTAAAAGAATCAGTGATTAAACAAAGAACAAAAAAAATGAATAGATACGAGGAATATTTTAATGTACAAATTGGTACAGGATATATTGCTGGAGGAGGAGTCGGACGTGTTTACACAGGTTCTCTGTATCAGAGAGGTCACGGAGGTATCGGCTCGTTTTTGGCTGGTATATTTCGACGAGTACTCCCACTCTTAACACGTGGCGCTAGGGTTGTTGGAAAGGAGGCACTGCGTTCAGGGATGAACATTGTGTCAGACGTGAGTTTGAAAAACACACCTATAAAAGAGTCGTTTCAAAACCGTATTAGAGAATCTGGTGAAATTCTAAAAAGAAAGGCTGAAGAAAAACTGGAAAAGCTGATGGAGGGGTCGGGATATAAAAGAGCTTATCGTCACCAACCGGTTCAGTTACAGTTGCTTGGAGGGCCTGGTAACATTGTAAAACGTGAAACAAAGCTCCGAAAAAGAACAAAGAAAAGTGGAGGTATAAAGAAGAAGAAGAATCGTGTTAAAATCGGAAGGGTTAAATCGAATGGTTTGAGAAGAAAGAAGAAGAAGAAAAGTAAGAGAAAAAAGAAAAGAACTTCTAGAGATATTTTTGATAGTTAAGATGGCATTCCTACATAGTCATTCATGTGAATGTTTGAAATCGGAGCTACTTCTATTTGAAATTCCTCCTACACAAACCACCATAGAAGGTTCACATTGGATGACATATAAACCGATATCATCATTAACAAATGATGCGCCAATAGAGTTTGTATTACCTGGTAATAGTGATGAATATATCGATCTAGCACACACAATGTTAAGTCTCAGAGTTCGATTAAGTTGTAGTATAAATGAAACTGATGTGGATGGTACGGCTCTTGCCGCTCATAAAGCACTAGTGACCAAAACAGGACCTGTGAATAATTTTATGCATTCTTTATTCAATCAAGTAGATGTATTTTTCAATCAAAAATCAGTATCTTCATCAAGTAATGCTTACGCCTACAGAGCATACATTGAAACACTTCTAAACTATGGACCTGCAGCTAAATCATCGCATTTGACGAGTGTTTTGTGGAGTGATGACACTGCTGGGGCTATGGACAGTGTTGATACCACTAACGAAGGTTTTGTTGAACGCCGTAATTTTTTGTCGGCAACAAAAATTGTTGATTTGAAAGGCCATTTACATTCAGATGTATTTAATCAAGAGAGATTGTTATTAAATGGTGTGGAGGTTAGAGTTCGTCTTGTAAAATCAAGAGATCAGTTTTGTTTGATGGACCCTTCCGGTTATTTCTCTGTACAAATAGAGGAGGCAAATTTATTAGTTCGTCGTGTTAAAGTAAATCCTAGTGTATTGTTAGCACATGCACAAGCCCTTTCAAAGACAACAGCTAAATATCCTCTTACAAGAGTGGAAGTTAAAGCTATAACCATGCATAGTGGTATTCACGGTGAAACTTTGGACAATATTATTTTAGGACAGTTACCAAAACGGATTATAATTGGTTTTGTAAAAAACAATGCTTTTAACGGCGATAGATCGCTCAATCCCTTTAATTTTGAACATTTTAATATAAACTTTTTATGCTTATACATTGATGGTGTTCAAATACCTTCGAAACCACTACAACCAGATTTTAAAACGAACAACTTATACGTTGATGCCTACCATACTTTATTTTCTGGCACAGGTATACATTTTCTCAACGAAGGTAATAAAATCACACGGCAGTCATATCCGAACGGTTATTGCCTGTTTGCTTTTGACCTCACCCCTGATTTGTCTGCAAATGATAACACACATTGGAATTTGGTTAAACACGGCAGCGTTCGTCTAGATGTACGCTTTGATGATCCTTTAACAAGTACGGTTAATTGTATAATTTATGCCGAATATGATAATATTTTAGAAATAGACGCATCGCGTCAACGATCATTGATTTTAGTGGTTAGTGATTTTGAACAAAGATGTCGTTTTAGGAGTATATATATATAAATAGCCTAGCCATAACACTCATACATTAGTTGTAGTAAGAGTTATAAAAAATAGATGTTGACTATTACCCAGGCCTCAGGTCTATATTTTTACAATGGATAGTCTTCAGATATTGAAAATTTTGTCACGCATGCGTGCACATACTGTTGGTGTATTTCCGGCTGATCAGATACCTCGAGTATGGTCCAACCCAACAGCAATCGTCGTGAATACCGATGATCATACGAAACCTGGCATGCATTGGGTTGCTATATACGTAAATAAGTCGGGTGAAGCTTTATATTTTGATAGCTTTGGAAATCCGCCATTTATTGCTGAACATATTAACCGCTTAAGAAAGAATTGTAAACATTTTCGTTGGAATGCGACACGTCTACAAGATTCGTCATCTGATGTTTGTGGACAATATTGTATTATGTTTTTACATTATATGTGTAGGGGTTTCGGTTTCAAGAAGTTTATAAATAATTTTTCTGATAATCTAACCAAGAATGACGATATTGTTAGAAAATTCGTACGTTGTAAAAAATTTGCTGACAGCGATTTCATTGGAAATGGTAGATACTCAGTCAGATGTTTGCAGAGCTGCAGTTCTAAAATGTCACTGCTGTAATATAACAATGAGTACATTCTTTACTCATGCAAACACTGCTATTTCTTATTGCTCGGTTCACATGATACAAATTCTATTTAAACCAACGATGAAAAAGAATTGCTCACGACGGATGTTATTGTTAACAAATGCTGTCAGGTATGCGTTTATTTAAAAAATATTGAAATAGACGATTTTAAGCATATACTACAAGAAAATTGTATCGGGACACATGTATAACTTTATAAATATAGCATATAAAATTATGTTAAATTAACACGCATATGTAATCCTTTATTAATATGGTAAAATAAACTATTGAAAAATTGATTGTATTTATTATTTATTAAAAAAGAATCCTTAGGTCAGACTATATACCACATTCTGGTACGCCATCCCCTACCCACATCTCACTCTTCCTCTACCCTAAAATCTCCTACTCTCAGGACAGAAAGTGGTCTGCATCCAATCTTAAATGACATAAACGTTTACGTTGCTATATTCATTTTTTTTTAGTTGATCAACGACAAAAGCCTTATAAAACTGGAAAGTTCTGACTTCGTCAGATTTCATACGTTTGAATTCTACTATATTAGACGCCTTTGTATAACATTTCAATACATATGTAGTGAAATGTTACACTCTTCATCAGCGGTCGTAGCAAAAAAGTGCAAGCGCAACATCATCCACATGCAACGTGCCTTGATTACAGCGTTCGCGACTTTCGATGTGCAGAAAAAAGCAGATAGGAGAAGGAGGCAGAGAGAGATAGAGAGAAGGAGAGAGAGAGGCCGCGTCAGCCACGCGCGATGAGCGCATCAGCTGTGCGAGGTAGGCGCGAGAGAGAGGTACGTGGTCGTGACATACAACGAGCGACGCAGCTATAAAAAACGGTGTGAGAAAGAGAGAGAGGAGAGAAGAGAAGGAGAGAGAGAGACAACCACACGAGAGAGAGCGAGAGGTACAAGGTCGAGACATACAGAGAGCGATGCAGCTATTAAAACGGTGAGAGAGAGAGAGAGAGAGAGAGAGAGAGAGAAAGGGTGGAGTAGGGTGACACGTTTCCTAAGCTATCACTGAAATGGTTTATGGCAAAACCCTAAGTTATTCTTTAGGAACATCCAAGCCCAACGCACTTTTTCTTTTTCTGATTACTCAATTTTTCCCCGTGTTCCATCGACTAAAAAGATTTCTTAAATCTCGTGACCTGGTGAAGCGATGTGACGGAAAAAATTAACGAGCAGCCAAGTTGAACAATATACAGCATTTCCACAGATTATTTCGGTATTGTTACATTTATGGTAGGGTCAGCTCTCTCTCGCTCTCGAAGAGAGGCACCGCAAAGGGTGAGCCTCGGCGTTTCCTTCGAAAATACTACTCCACCATGTGTCTCGACACTAGGACGGACGACGGTAGGCAACCATGTGTTGAGTCCCTGCGCGGTGGGACGTTAGGGCCAGTTAACTTTGTACCGAAAAAAATTTTACTACTTTCACCCACTTTTCCGGACTATACTTGTTCACTTTAAGTCAATGTTTTACACTGTTCTTAATAAATTTTGTACAAAATTTTTCTTGATATGGCTTTTTAATGAGTGTCGGTTATGGCAAAATTTCAGAGCTCTAGAAACAGTGCAAGGGGCCTTAAACGGCGTTCAAAAACTCAACTTTTTCGTCAAAATTGCACCTGTTAACTCCTTTAATTATTGATATTTTTTCATCAAACTTTTTGCTAATCTATTGTCATTGACTTAAGGAAGAGATGTATGATGAGTTGTGTGTGTGAGATAAAAGTTCGACCCACATTTTGCGTGTAATTTCAAATAGGAAATCTAAAGTGCAATGAAACATGGGAAAAAATTGAGTTTTCAGAAAAAGGGAAAGTGCGTTGGGCTTGGATGTTCCTAAAGAATAGCTTAGGGCTTTGCCGTACACCATTTCAGTGATAGCTTAGGAAACGTTTCACCCTAGGGTGGAGGTATAGAGAGAGAGAGAGAGCGAAAGAGAAGGAGAGGGAGAGAGGAAGAAAAATAAGGAAAGAGAGAGAGAGAAAGAAAGGGTGGAGGTATATAGTGTGTGTGTGTGTGTGTGTGTGTGTGGGGTGGGGGGGGGCAATATGTCTATTAATGGTGTCACTTTCTGTCGAATACACCCCCTCCTCACGGCTTCCCCCTCTTTTGGGGATCCGAGGGGAGGAGGTGGGAGGTTGACAGAAAGTGGCACCATATACTACTGGCGTATCTTAGAAAGTGTACACCCTTGCCTCTTAACAGTGGGAGATTTTGGGATAATATATACTTTTTTAAGCCAAGTATGGGGAGATTGCTTTACTAATTTCAACTACATTATTCCCTATATTTATATACGTAATTATAAAAAAAAAAGAATAAATTAAAAAAACTGCCTCGTTACATGTCCTATACATTATGAGTGAAAAGAGGTTGATGTGTAGAAGTTTTATAGAGATCTGTACTCGTTAGAGGCAAATTTCCAATTGTCACTTATTGATTTGCAATGCATTTATATCTTTGTAATATAATGGGAAGAGTGTCACTTTTTAGAGGAAGGGTGTCACTTTTAAGAGGGAAGGGTGTACACTTTCGAAGATACGCACAATCAAAATAATAATTTTTATATAAAAGTAGACCTTTCAAAAGTTATACAAAAGTCGACTTTCAAAACATAAATAGCCGGTTGTTAGTTTACATATACATATATATGTTATGCGAGTGTAACTATAACAATATTTTTAGATTCAAAATTATGTATATTATGCGCTTGGTAAAAAAATATTAAAATTTGTGCAAAAAATGACAATTTTAGGCATTTCTGTTAATTTAATGATAATTTAATTAACAGAGCAAACCGCTGAGAAAAAAACACATTAAATGAAAAAAAAAGTATTGTAATAGCTGCTTTAGTTGCCGAGAAAATAAATTTACAATTAAGGTTCACGAAATCCTGTCCGCCGCCGCAGTGGCGCTCCCCCCACCACTGCGCCACCCGACCGGACGAGCCGCGCGGCCGCGCGCGCTGATTTTGCCTTTTTCACCAGTCGTTTCAGCCGAACTAAGGTATCTATTGCTGTTCGGACAGACATGATCTCCTAGAGTACTTCTTCAACAAGCACTGTGATTAATTTCATCTAAAAATATTAAGTAGTTTCGGCGTAATCGGCGATTGAAAAAAAATTGTTATCTCGGCTCCTATTTGTCCGATCTTAATGTTTTTTATATGAAAATTCATGGTTTTTTACACAATTAACGATGGATTTTACCGCGTTTCTCTTTCTTTAAAATTGACTGAGATACAAACCCAGAAATCGACATTTATTGCTAAAAATGTTAATTCGAAGAAAAGTTCTTTTTAGAGTTTGTTAAGTATTTCATGAGCTAGCGATTGCAGGTAGTCGCATCGATTTATTGTTACATGCGACAAATAGAGATGCATTTGAAATAATAGAATAACTATTTTGCAATAAGCCGACATTTTAAGTTAGCGAGATCGGGCAAGCATTTTTATATAGTATGAGCTGTCAAGACCTTTTGAGTGAAAGTTCGATCAAAAATAATTATTTTTGCATAAGCTACGGCAACATGAAGAAAAAAACTTTTTTTTATTTAAACAATTTAGCGATGTTAAATGTTAATTTCGCACTCGGGAATACATGTACCTTGTAGGAAATTTAATTGTGAACAATTTTTATACTCAACTTTTTCACGTAAAGTTAGTAGTAAAAAAACTACAAATATATAACCAAAAAAACGCATTTTTGAACTTTATTTTGCAATAATTACAATGTTCCGGGGCAGTTGCGAGGTAGAGAATTTAAGGTCATCATCAGTACACTAACACCTACCAGATCCAACAATAAAATTGCGAGTGGCACGAACTTCCAAATATGTTCCTATACGATACCAGGACTCCCGGACTAAAACTTGTCGTACCACGGAAATAAACCCAGTAATCGGCGAACCTGTGTAGGCGTTTTAGGTATGGGTTATTGCAGTAGTGGTGCTAATTTCTCGGGGTCGGGGCGTAGCCCTTCTTTGTCGAGAATGTACCCTAGATACTTAATTTCCCCTACACAGAAGTTGCACTTTTTCGGATTGATCGTCAATCCTTCGTCTACCAGTACTTTCAGCACATGTCTGGTCCAGTATTTATGCTCTTCGACGGGATATGTGGCTATGACGACATCGTCGAGATACCCAAACACAAATGGGGCTACGGCAGGGCCAAATAGAGCGTCCATGAGACGCTGCAGCGTTGCGGGGGCGTTGCAAAGGCCGAACGCCATTCTGGTGAATTGGAACAACCCCATGTCTGGCACGGCGAAGGCGGTGTACTTCTTGCTGTTCTCTTCCATTTTCACGTGGAAGTACGCTTGCCGGAGATCTGTTTTGCTGAGATATTTGGCATTTCGCAGGCGATCGAGGATCATCGTCATAGGTGGCAACGGATAACTGAATGCACAGAATCTCTCCGTGCCATCTGGCTTCGGCACGAGTACGGGTAGACTGCAGAAGTCGCTGGCGGAGTTTTCGATGACTCCTAGCTTCCAGAGTTCCTCTACGGTGGCCTGTATAGCAGCTAGCTTTTTCGGGGACTTCCTTATCCACTTTTGACGAATCGGCATCTCATCCGTGAGTTGGATGTGGTGCTATGTCTTGGTGGTGAAGCCTAGAACGTTCGGAGAGTCCGCAGGTAGTATTTCCTTCACGATTTTGTCCATCTCTTGACGATCTTCCATTTCCAACTCCAGTATTCCTGCGCACTCAGCGTAGATTGCTGCTGCTGGCTGGTCGCTTCGTTGATCGAACTCTCTCCATGGTCCTGAATTGGCTCTCAACCAACCTCTATGATCTATGTCTATTTTGAACAGGTCACTGAAGTCTTTGTCTAGCAGTATTGAGTGGTGGTCTTTTTTCACGGCTCGGGTGGGTACGATGTTCGAGATTCCTTCTAAATCGAATCAGATATCGAGATATCCCAATATTGGTGTTCACGCTCCTGTGACAGTTTGGATGTGAGCTTCTGCTTGACGAAGTCGACTGGCGAGGCGCTGGGCCACGTCTGGGCCTACTAGAGAGATGACGGCCCCTGGATCGAAGAGTGCCTTGTATTGAATTCCTCCAAGGATAACTCGCAAGTAGTTTCGATTATCAACTGTGGCTCCTGCTATCCCTTCTCCTTTCTCGCTGCTTGGGCTCGGTACGTCCGCAAGGAGGATGTTGCTGTCGTTACTCAGCAGGCTTAGTGCTATTTCAAGCATTTCCAATTACTGGTATTCGTTAGCTTCCTCCGCATCTTCTTCATCCTGCAGCCACGTCGCGGCTTCGATTAACTCCAGTTCGTCCATGTCGAAGTCGTCGTTGAAGTTATCCAGGACTGATATCTTCTTGGGTTGATTTAATGGTAGGACTGTTTCTCTCTCGACTTCGGTGTCTCTTTTGGTTTCTTCTGGGTCCTCAGCCCAAGTCAGGCGACCCGTGGCTGTCGGTTTGGCGGGCGGTGTTTGTGACTTGAATGGCATGACCCGGTTCAGGTAGTTCTCCTATAACTCTAGATTTCTCTCTTCTACTCTCTTCTTCCATATCTCTAAATTGAGCTTTGAGAACTCCTCAGCGCTTATGGAGTTTTCTCCGCTCCTCAGTTTTTCCTCGGGTTTCTCAGATTTCTCGGATTTCTCGGGTTTCTCGGGTCTCTCAGATTTCTCGGACTTCCTCGTAGCGTTGCTACTCCCCAGAGGCTCAATCGGCGTCCCGCTTGGCTTGGTTTCCACACTCTTTACTACTTGGACTCCAGGTTTCTCTGGTATGAATTCTACAGCTTTTCCGCTTTCTCCTAAGTTCGGTTCGGCTACGGTATTCCTCTGCTTATAACTAATGTCTCCTCCTTGCTCTTTCCTCGGCTTTAGAAATTTCTCTAAGCCCTGATCTAAATGCTCTTGTCTCTCGTCACGGGTATTTCCTCTTTGTGTCTGTTTCGCTGGTTTCTCTCGAGGGGAGGTGGAGTTTTGGTAGGCTCCTATACACAGGTTTCTCTTATCTACCGCCATCTTCAAGTTAGAGCTTCCAATTCTTTCGATTGGGGCTTTCAGCTGCTGGTTTGTTCTGTTTACTCCGATGCTCCGTTCTAGTGGCAGAGTGCCACTTTCTCCCCTTCCAAGACTGACTTCTTAGGAAGGAAGGAAGTCTTTACTCCTACACCTCCTAATACGCGAATCTGTTCTACAGATTGGACTGCAAGGGAATTTGCGTGATTTGTGCGCTCGGCAGCTGTTGCTAGGTCTGCTGGGATTGTTGCTGATTGCCCAGTGTAGGCTGCTGGTATTGTGGAGGTCTCTGTGGGTTGCTCTGTGGTGATTGCTGGTAGTGCGGGTGTTGCTGCTGGTTGCTCTGAGGGACCTGAGGTACTGGTGTGGGAGACAGTTGTCCCTGTGCTTCTCCCACCCGCGCGTTTCCCAACCTATTCCGGATCTGGATACAGACTGGTGACTAGCAATTTTGGAACCGTGCGCCCTCTTGTCCGCAAACCTGGCATGTTAGCTTCGAGCGCACTGAGCAATTCTTCAATTGGTGGCCCATCTGTTTACAATAAAAGCATTGTGTCAGATGGCAATCAGCTGCTCTGTGCCCAGTCTGATGACACGTATAGCACGCTCCTACGTATCCTGGTTGGTTGTTCTCATTCTGATTTCATTCTGTTCCTGTTGTGTGAAATCGGAGTCAATCATGTTTGACTGTGGTGAAAGCTCGATTACTTTCTGTTTCCTTGGACGTCCCCGTTTCCGTTTTTCTCCCTCCGTTTCAGAGATTGGAACGGTTTTGTCCTCATCGAACTTAACTAACCATGTTTTTTTGTTTACTGCCTCCAGTGTGTTGTTCCAGTCTTTGATATTGTTTTTGTTGTATTTGTCACCGAAGACAATTTTTTCATTAACTCGGATCTCTTTCATAGTATTTGCCTTCTTCCGGCTTCAAAAACAAGTATCCTGTCGGTTTATACCCGATCAAAACTACTCTTTTTCCCAGCTGATCGAACTTAGCCCCTGTTTTCCTTTGTACTTTAACATAAGCAATACTTCCAAAACGTTTTAATTGATTTAAATTCAATTTTAATTTAGGATCGAACTTTTGCAGAGGAGGTACCATATCATTCGAGTTATGAAGTGAGTTTTGTGTCCTATTATAAAAATACATAGCGGCAGTCAGAGCCACATCCCACATATTCTCAGGCAATCGAGTATCATATATAAGGGCTCTCGTTTTCTTCTGAATAGTTAAGTTGAACTTTTCAGCTACACCATTGTGTTCTGGTGTATCAGGACTGGCTAATTGTAGTTTAGCACCATATCTATTCAGAACTTCCAGCGTATATCCACCTGTAAATTCTGTTCCTTGATCGCATCTAAGGTAACAGAATTTGGAGTCTTTACCTAGTATATTTCTCGAGCTTTTTATAAATGACTCCAAACAGTTTCCGGTTTCGGACTTCATGGGATACGCGATTGCCAAACGAGAATAGTCATCTATATATACAGATATAAATTTGTATCTCTTGGGATGCGACGGAGGACTAATAGGACCCATTGTATCTGCATGAATAATTTGCAATGGTTCACTCGCTCTTTGCCTAGTCGAGCTAAAAGGTAGTTTATTAAATTTTGAAACTATGCAGACTTCATAATCTAAAACGGATTTATCGAACTTAATGTCTTGAATACCTTTTAAATCTGGAAATTTTCTTTGAAATTCTTTTAAATACTTTAACGATGCATGTTCAAGTCTGACGTGCCACAACATAGCTTTATTAGTATTCAACTCATTTACTCTGCTACCCTTACCGGATTCATAATTTGTGTTATCAAAATCATCAGATTTACAATACAAATTTTTCTATCTCTTAACGTGGTTTCAAAATTTGAATAACCAGAGCATGGATCATTGTTATCAAGTTCTAAATCGATCTGCATTTGTTCATTAGATGATTGTTTCTCACTTTGATCAGTATCTTTATTTTCCAGCTGAGAAATTTCAACTTTATCCATAATTTCTTTTTTGAGCTTAGAATGATCTTGATTTCCTGTACTTTCAACTACCATTTTCTGCTCAAGCTTATTTACTTTAATGCAAGTTCTTGTTGAAATATAAGCGATAACTTTACTTGTTCGTGAGTTTAAAAGAGTTTTCTTTTCGTCAATTTTATCCATATCTAATTCTATTACCCAAAAAGGTTTTTCATATATTCCGGAAACAAACACGGTCTTTGAAATTGGGTCAAAAATATCTATTCGCGTATTGTCAAGATAGATACTTAAGCCTTTATCAACAAATTTTCTCAGTGATAATAGATTTTCGGACAATGATTTCACGTAGATTACGTTGTTCAAAGCTTAAAACATCGTTACGACTCGTGCAACAAGAGACCCTACCCACTCCCTCCGATTTCATGATTGCTACATTGTTTTCATTTGCACATTTTATATCAAGATTATTAGAATCATCGAATGTTCTGAAAATCAGTTTTGAGTTGGTCATGTGTTCCGTTGCACCAGAGTCCGCCAGAAATCTGATTAATTGATTTTCCCTAGATTCAGTGGTTTCAGACATATTTGAACAGAAACCTGCGCACTTACCCGAGTTCGCATTTTTGTTCTTTTCATTTGAGGGTTTATTCTGATATTTCTTTCCTCGCGAGTTTCTACGGTTTGAACCTTTATCGAGCTTAATTCTTTTAGCATTATAGCCTCTAGATGCACTGAAAGCTAACAATCACGAACGCACTGGTGAGAGTGAGAGGGAAAAGCTAGTACTTACAAAACACGCGGTATTCGCTGGTGCAGTATACAATAGTACGATGCGGTCTCCCTCAATGCTAGCTCCCGTAAACGCAGCTGCACCTCGCAGACTCCTACACTCGAACACGAGTCGTGCCCGCACGTACAATAATTGTAACAATAATTGCCTTCAATAAATAGGTTTCGCACGTAATAAACACGGTCTCAGGATACACAGCTAGTGCGCTCGATAGCTGAATCGAATCTAACCCCTAACCTGACGTGACATCACAAGCTTCTCTCTCTCACGTGCTCTCTCACCAGACGGCGCGTTTGTGAACATATCAGCTCTCGAACAGCTCTGGTACGGCGGGAACATCTGAAAAGTTAGACATCCAAGCAAAAGTACAAAAGCATATGCATTAAATTAAATAAGCATGCGCAGCGACGATACTCGTCACATGCCCCCCTTCCAAACGCTGGGTAGCTCTTACAGCGTACCAGTTCTTCAATGCTCTCACCAGCATGCAAAAACGACCAAAATAATAAAATAATGAAAAAACAAAGTAAAGCATTTCTTTGCAAAATGAAAACAAAAGAAAATAAGATTTCAAACAAAGCTTTTCAATTCAAACTCATGCAAACAAAAAAACAAACTAAACTGCAAATAAATAAAAACACTGTTAGCTTTCTTTGACAATATATATTAAAAAAAATATAAAAGCTAGGAGAATTAGCGAATTTGCACTTCCAGCCTACCGAGGCTGTTTAGCATGAAGATGTCGACGAGGACACTCACGACCACGCTCTACTCCAGGCAACTCACACACGTAACAGAGGGGAGTGCGTTTCTGCTGAAGTCTCGCCGCCTCCAGATTCGCCTGCCGCAGCTTCTCCAACTCCCTCTGGATCCGAGCTTTGGCCGCGTCTCTCCGCTGTTGATTAGCCAGCCCCTGGCCAGCCTCTCTTCCTTCAATCGTGCGGCTTAAGCCTCCCTCTCCTCTTCCATCATCCTCGGATAATTTCCCGCGATCCCTGCCCTTTTCTCCCTATTTGAACTCCATTTGAGTAAAAGTACTATCAGCCTTTCGGCGATAATCCCGCCGAAGCTTACGAGCCTCATCTAGCTCTGCTTCACGACAATCCACCCCTCCTCCATCCTCACGGTTTGCAGGAAGTCCTCAGAAACCTCCTCCAATACGGAGGGAGTCGAGTCAGAAGTCATGTAGCATGATGGTGATGGTGGCGGAATAGCCCGCTCCGAGATCGGAGCCAACACCCTGATCCGCGGAGATCTCAACCGCCGGTATGGCACCAACTGTCCAGCGTAGTCGCTCATGATCCTGGATAGAAGATGTTTGTTGTCAGCCAAATTCAAGGGTTCTCCAACCTATTACCCTAATCTATCCTAAACATTCGTCCTATTTGATCGCATACGTCGCGGACATAATTCAACTTGCGGTTCTCGCTGTTTCCTAGAACCCTTCAGTCGACTGCGTTTCGCATTGACTATCGGTAAATTTCCGTTTTCAGCTTCTAACGCATCAGACTCTGCGAGAGTCGCCTCTTCCCCCCCCCCCCCCAGGAGCCTTCGTATCACGAGAAACGACGATTCGGGTTTTACGCGACCTACCTCGCTTACGTGGAACATCCACGTTTTTACTCAGCGCAACATTTTGCCCCTCACATTCATTCTTTTCGCTAACGGTCGCTTCCTTAGTAGTTGAGACGTCTTCTTCTACAGGATCAGCGTTTTCTTCATCAGAAGCATCAACAGAATCTTTATCTTCACCTGTATCCTCAGCAAACGTGAAATCTTCTCCATGAACATACGGTTTGATGTCAGCAACGTGTATCTTCTCAAAGCATTCTCCTTGCTTATTGACCATTGAATAAACATCTCGTCCAACCCTAGCAGTAATCCTGAATGGACCAGCAAATTTAGGTGCAAGCTTAGCATTAATGCTCTGGATAGCAGACGATAAAACACGATTGCGCTTCCAAACCAAGTCATCGACATTAAATGTAACTTGTCTCCGTTTCGCGTTATAATATCGTGCTTGCTTCTGTGATGCATGTTCGATATTCTTCTCAATGTCTAATTGCAAATCAAAAAATGTACAGTCAACTCGGGTAAATACTTATCACATAGCTTGTGCTCCTCCTCAATAAATGCAGTGATCATCATTTTGAATGTTCGATTCACACGCTCGACCGGATTCGCCTGGGCATGATATGGCGATATCATCTGATGCTCAACGCTGCTTTCTGTCAAAAAATTTCTCATGACCTTATTACGGAATTCCGTACCATTGTCTGACAAAAATACTTCAGGAGTACCAAATCTTAAAAACATACGCTCTTTCAAAGTATTCTTAATACTGATACCATCAGCCTTACGCAACGGTATTACTTCTATCCACCGAGTAAAAACATCTAACAGAATAAGTAAATAGGTATATCCATTCTTGGATCTTGGAAATGGACGCATCATATCACCGGCTACAATTCTCTTTCATGGTACCAGCATGTAACAGCTGCTCCACTTTACACTGTTGACATACGGTGCATGACTTAACAAATTTCTGAACATCTTTATATATTCGTTTCCAGTAAAAATATCTTGCGACTCGCTCATACCTCTTGCGACGACCCAAATGTCCGGACGTAGGCTCACAATGCGATTCGCGAAGTATTTGCAATATTTTATCTCTGGACACGATCAGCTTCCAAGAATCCATATGTTTCAGAACGTCTTCTACAATTGGCTCAGGCCTATAATAATACATGTATTTAGATGAGTGTGTATACACTATCTAATATGATTTTATCCCTCGGTAGTTTGTTAAAATTCTTGTTAAGATGCAATTGGTTGTTCATCTAAGTCATCTTCTTCAAACATCCGCGATAACGTATCTGGAACATAGTTTTCCTTGCCAGGTCGATATTGAAACTCATAATCATATGACTACAACTCGAATGCCCATCGAGCTAATCGACCGTTAGGGTTACGCAGATTACAGAGCCATTTTAAACTTGAATGATCTGTAACTACTTTAAAATGATAACCCTCTACATAGCACTGAATAGTTACGTTCCGCAGAGGTTAACTTGCGACTCGCATAAGATAAAACGTAATCTTTCTCATTTATCTCCTGTATGAGTACCGCACCAATGCCGCTATGGCTCGCATCAGTTTTGATGATAAATTGATGATCAAACGATGGTCTGTGTAGCACAGGCGTTGTCGCAAGTATGATTTTGACTTGCTCAAAAGCATCCTGTTGCGCTTCACTCTAAGTAAATCTTGCATTGCCACATAGCACCAGGTTCAGCCCGCTCCGCGACATCGCTCAACCAATCTAGAAATTTCCGATACCAGGAAACCATTAATCTCTTCAATTTGGTCAGTGTATTCGGAACAGGATAATCTAGAATCGGTGCAATTTTCCGAGGATCTGGATGAAATCCCTCACGATTCACAATAATGCCTAGATACTTAACTTCGTCACAGCAAAACCTGCTCTTACCTCGGCTAATCGTCAACCCAGCTTCCGCGATTCTTTTCAGAACTACATCTAACCAATGTAGATGCTCATCGAAAGTCTCGATCGTGATAATAATGTCATCCAAATAGGAAAAGGCATACGGCTCTAACTCAGGTCCAATGAGCCGATCACTCAGCATTTGAAAGGTTGCCAGCCCGCCTACTACACCATAAGGTAGACGGGTAAATTCAAACAAACCTAGCCCAGATACGGTAAATGCAGTCAGATGAATATCTTTTTCCTTCATGGGTATCTGGTGGTATGCTGCACTGAGATCGATAGTAGAAATATATCTTGCCTTTTAAATCTTACTCAAAATGGTATCCATATATGGCAACGGATACGCGCTCGCGGTTGTAACAGCATTAAGCTTCCGATAGTCAACACAGAATCGGTAGGTACCATCCGATTTGCGGACCATGACTACGGGACTTGACCAGCTGCTGTTAGAACGGCGTATGATCCCCGCGTCCAACATTTTTAGCACTTGAGCATACATCTCTTCCTCAATCTTCTTTGACACTGGATAATATATTTGTTTAATTGGTCTCGCAGAACCCACATCAATACTGTGCTGGATCAGATGTGTACACCCCAACGGTACTTCCCCAGCTGGAAGTCAACTGTCTAACAGCTCTTGTAGGCGTTTTCGCTGTTCTGAGGTAACATCCGCCAAACCGATGGCTACGAGAGCACTTGCTACCCTTCTGAGAGAGCAGAAACTTCTAGAGAAATTGATTCGGTGACACCTTCTAATTGTAATCTATTCTCTCTAGGTAAAATAATCGCGTTAAATGCTCGCATAAAATCCGTTCCGAGAATACATTCGGAATCAAGTGCACTTAAAACCATAACATTTAAGATACGCGATTGGTCTAACACTGTGAACGGCAATGAAACGTAACCGTAGATCGGCACAAGCTGTCCATCAGCGAGTTTCGCACCAGTTCCGGTATAAGGAACAATAGCTTGTTTCAGCGCTGTAGCTATCTGTAATCCAATCGGTCCCAGAGCAGTACGTGTCAGTACGAAAATTACCAATAACCACATGCATCCACCAGCGACTGCAGTCAACATTGGATGGATCACATACTGTAATAGATATCACTGCTTCTTCAGTAGCCTGACTTGCTTCTTGGGAGGCCGCCACCATAATAGGATAAGTAGGGGCCTGAACTCTCCTTAACGTCAGACGATTTATCTCCCGAGTTAGTCTTCTTCGAGCACTCGGGACACGTTTTCGTGGTGTGACGAGGCCATCCACAGCCGTAACACCTGACAAACGGTTTACAAGGACCCCAGGTATCCTGATCCTTATTATGCTCACTTCGTGGCTGTCTAGGAGCACTCTTCTTCTCTTCGGAAACAGATATCAATTGCTGTCAGATACTGTAGTCTGGGTCTGCGACATCGTGCCTTTGGAATTAGATTTTTTCCCCCGGCAACGACTTGAAGTAGAAGCTGTGGGTAATCCCAACTCAGCAATAACATTACATACTGTCATTCTGATGGTCTCACCTATATTAGCAGGTTCTGCAACTGTCGCAACTGTTGTTATGCTCTTCGTCTTCTCCTTACTTTCCATGACGGTCTTTTCCTTATAAGCCAATTTCGGCAATAAACATCCGTCAGGTGATGGAGGAGGCTTATACTGATTCTTATCATGAATCAGCTTCTCAGCATTCCTGGCTAATGTGATAAGATCCCCGATATTCTTCACTCTCTCTTGAGGCACCTGCATTCTAATTTCGGCCAGCATATTATAATATATCATTTTCAGCTGTCCTGAAACCTCTGGCGGATCGTCAAGCCTACTCATGATCGCTAGCATTGCCATGATATGATCACGAACTGGTTCATTTTTACCTTGTGTGCGCGCTTGCGCCTCGGCTAATAGCTTCATCTGGACATCTTGATCCATTCCATAGCTTTTTCTAGCATCACTGCAAAAATCTCTCTAAGTCTTCCAAGTCCGACGTATTTGTCGACACCAGATTAATACTCCATAACCCTATAACTCCATCCGTCACGACATGAAGCAACGCATTCAACGAATCTATACCATCTAAATGCGATTACGCTCGACACTCATTCATTCTCTGAATAAATTCCTCGATGCAACTATCTTTACGACCATCAAACTGGATTTTCCATTCTCGAGCAATTTTCCCAACTTCACGATACATTGGTCTCGTCATCTACGAATATTCACCAACTGCCTTACTCGTCGAAGCAGCTGATTCTCCCCCCCCCCCCCCCGAGACACACCTTGAGGTTCTACTTGTAGTGTCAAATTCTTCATCCCAGCCTTCATTGCCGCTTTAATGGATACAAATTTCGTCGCATTCGGATTTAACTTTGTGCCGTGAGCGTCTGGTTCTCGATGTACAATAAACGTATCTCGGAATTGAACTTGAATCCGCTTCACCTCTTCTGTCAATTTGCAATAATAACTAGTAAGCTCTACCATAGATTTTTCCATAACAGCAGCATACGCATTCCACTTGGCTTCAGACTCTTTAGCTGATTCACGATGTGCAGCTAACTCTTCCCGCAAACGAACAATCACTTCTTCATGCTTATCTTGATTTCTGTCGTTATTGTTTAAGTCGCCCTTATTGTTCCCCACGATGTTCGATCTTCGGTCAACGCTATTACCACAAGCGTCTCGCTATTGCAGGTTTACAATGTTTTCAGCCTCATTAAGCACCTCCGCCGTTGCAACTATGGGTTGCACACCAGAAATGTCAGCATCATCAGCCATAGACACACTGGTCCATTCTAGATCACTGTCTCGCTGTATACGGAAGATATCATCTAAAGTCTCTTCTTCTTGCTCTTGAGCTTCATCTAAATTCGATGCTTCTGATTCTATAGCCGTTGGCAATCTAAGTCTCACCCATGTCGTCGACTTTGTCTCATTCGACAGATTCTCTTCTTTCAAGATAATTTTCTGAAATGCTGCGTCTCTTCTTGACATTGCAATATCGCTTGGCTCATCCGTCATCACAAAATCATACGCAGTGTAATCACCGCGCAAACGCCTAATCAACCTACCAACGTTATTATATTTACTCTCGTCCATTATCAACTCAAATCTTTGCTATAACGTATTCAATCTATTATCCGACAATGACATTGCCCATCTCTCATTTTCTTGATCTGCTTCCGCAAAAATATTTACGCGCATCGCCATTATAAATTTTAATTGCAATCCCGCTAATTTAAACGAATTTTTCCACAGAAATCAAAAGAAATATTTACTACAAAAAATTGCGAAAGAAAAACTAATACCGTCCAAAAATTCAATAACTGAAAAACAAAACTTTATTCCGCGTGTCGCTCTTAATTCTGTTATAATCTCCTCCGCTTAAAATTCTATGTAACTTAAAATTACATTCACGTAAAAACTTATAACTAGAAACAGGAAAAAAAAATTCAATAGAAAATTTTCTAATCCGAAGGAAAAAAATTCAAAAAATAAGAATTTCCGAAAATACTACTGAGCTGTACTTGAATTAAAAGTTTACCTTTTGAAGCTTAAACTGAAAAAATTTCGCTTAAATCGTATAACGAAAAAACAAAATAAAATAGACTATTCCGCCAATAATTTTCAATTCAAATCAAATAAACATACACCGGAAAAAACCAACTTCAATTTCAAAATCAAAATTTCAAACTGTAGACTACAACCTCAGTAAATCAACGCTTCGCCGTTGCGATACTCTATGTACAGTATACCTGTATCTATCCCTACCTCTGTGACACATTGATACACTCACACATACAATCAACTGCGCACGTATGCTATATCTATTAACAGCGCTAATATCACGCTGTTCCCCACAATAATATATAAAATAAAGAGAAAAAAAATTTACCAGTCGATTTAACTACAATTATATAAACAATTATAAATCATAAAAATAATATATTATGTCAATAGGGAAAAACCAATTAATTATTAATATTCAATTATTCAATAAACAATATCTATAATAATACCAAAAGAATTAATTCCCTCCTATAACTGCAATCAGAGATTCGATTCACTACTCGCCTATTAATCCAGTAACTATACGTACTGATTAATCGCATACATTGATTATACAAATCGCGCCACGAAAAATAAAACTTATTTCCCGAAATAATATTTCAGCCAATGCTAAAATTTTCGATAGCTGGAAGCGCGCAATGTTTACGTTCGCGAACGACAAGTCTAGCCGCTCGATGTAAACACTCGGCAACGTTCGTGCTCGCTTGCTACACTATACACGCAATGTATCTCTCCGCACGCTTACCCGATCACAACGAACACTCGCATTTTCGCATTAACTTTCCACTTCGAAATTAATTAATCCCTACTCTAGCCAAATTTAACCACTAATGGGCGCCAATGTAACGGGGAATATCCACGTAAAATGTAAATTTCTCTACTTAAATTCTCCGTGGATTTAAATGAAGGAGAACAGGGAAAATTGTGCGAACGCTAAATAAATATACACGCGAAGTCTGGTAAAAGGCTATTGCGTATAGGGTTATATATATCAAACTAGTCGTTAAAACTGCTTACAAACAAATTGTACAAGTGTGCTCTCTTGGCACATAATATGTTTATCCACTGAAAGCTAACAATCACGAACGCGCTGGTGAGAACGGCTAGTACTTACAAAACACGCGGTATTCGTCGGTGCAGTATACAATAGTACGATGCGGTCTCGCCCAATTCTAGCTCCCGTAAACGCAGCTGCACCTCGCAGACTCCTCAATACACAAGAACAGGAGTCGTGCACGCACGTACAATAATTGTAACAATAATTGCCTTTAACAAACAGGACGTAATAAACACGGTCTCAGGATACACAGCTAGTGCGCTCGATAGCTGAATCGAATCTATCCGAATCTACAGCAGCTACAGTATCTTGTCTCCGAGCTCTGCTCTGAGAGACAGTTTCGAGATTTTCGTTCACTCGGCCCTCGGTCAGCTACCTGAAACTCCTTCGAGCTAATCCGTTTTATTACGGTCTTATTGTTGTCATCTTTCAAAAATAAAATTTTTAAATAAAAATTTTAATATATTGAATAACTGTATAATAAAACGGCATTTTTTTAATCACAAGGAATTTTGAATGTAAAAAATCGGTTAATTTTGACAAACTTTATTAAAAAGTATTCTAGATTTTCCGAGAAATTTTCTTACGGGCTAGTATTTATATAATAAGATAAAGTTAAATTAAATAACATTATATTATGCATTATATTATTTTTCAATGTTTCTTTTTTTGTTAGAAATAATAAGTACTCAATTATAAGTAAACATAAATATAAAACCGCTAAAATGTAAAAATAATTATATTACTTGTACAATGCTTGCTATTATTAGTTATCTCTAATTTAAAAATTTGTAAATAAGTAATTTCCAAAGAAAAGTAGTTTCATTAAATAGTAAAAAAGTGTTGCGGTCCTATAAGAGTGGAAGTTTTAGTAAACATGCCTATCTTTCGCCAAGAGAGTCCCACGCACGGGGAATTTCGCACAATTCCTGTCAAGGTGCATTAAACATTTCTTCCACTCTTTGGATAAACAAATAAACAAAAAAAACATTGAAAGAAATCACGTAATCTATAATATGTATAACATTATTTAATTTAACGTTATATTATTATGTTAATAATAGCAATAGAAATAGTAAGAAAATCTAAAATATTTATTTAATAATGTTAGTTAATATTAATCGATTTTTTTCGTTCAAAATTCCTTGTTATTGAAAAAAATGCCGTTTTATTATACTATTATTAAATTTATTAAAATTGTTTATTTAAAAATTTTATTTTTGAAAGATGACAACAATGAGTCCGCAATAAAATGGATTAGCTCGAAGGAGTTTCAGGTAGCTGACCGAGGGTCGAGTGCACGAAAATCTCAGAACCGTCTCGGAGCAGCGCGGAGAGAAAATACTCGCTGCTGTGCTTACTATCCCCTCTTTCTACCTGCTTTCCGAGGAGTTTTCACCTTTTTTTAGTACAGGATTTCCACATTGCTTTGAATTTTGTTTTGCACTATATGGTACGTCACAACTCGAGAGCCGTCTCAACTGCCTTCAAAATCGCCCCGCCGACGACTACAGCGTTGCGCATCTCTATAAACTATATTATTTAAATCGCGTTAAAAACTCCTAAAACTCGTACTACGCGTTAGATATTTCTTTTTTTAATAATAATGATCCAAAAATAACTATTTGCTGTAGAGACGGTGTTGAAAAAATAATTATTATTGCAATAATACATAAGCATATGCACAATAATTTTTTAAATTTATAACTTATTTAGTTGATCTTAATGATTCATTGTAATTTAGGTGATATATACCATTTAAAAGTAGTGAAATCTTCCCGCACCCCCTCCCCCCAAATAAACCTTTTAAAGGTAAAAGGCTGGCAAGTATAAGGTCGTTTCTTCCTGTAAGAATTGGAGATTAATTTTATAACTTTTGATAACCTTAATGTCACAAAAATTCTAAGAGTTTACTCTATGTATACGGTTATTTCATTGTTTTAATCAAAGTTCATTTTCGAACTCTCGATTTCCAACCCTTATATGGTAAAAATTCAAATCTATCTATCTATGAAAATATTAACGCATAAACATCTTCACGTTAAGGGTCTGTTGGTCAGACTACCATTTCTTTAATGTTACTTCTCCTATACCTTCGATTTTACATAAATTTCAATTTTAACAAAAGAAAGTTATTATATGAATAAATAAATTGGCAAGTTCTTTTATAAAAAGCAATCGACTTGAAATAAATAAATAAGCGTTTAAAAGTGGGATGATTATAAATATATATGTATTTATGTAAACACTTGACCAAATTGCAGCATGTGAAAAGGTGGATAGCTTGTGAAAAGGTACAGTAGGGTACAATTAAAATTTTGAATAATTGCGACTGCTGCCACGTTCTACGCATTCTAGTGGACGTTTGGTGACCGATCACAATGACGCCGTATTTACCATGGAAGATTAGGCCACCATTCTTCCGGTAAATTGGGCGTTGCGTGATGAGTTACAAACATGCGTAGAACGTAGCGCCATTATGTTATTATTCAAAGATTCAATTTAACCCTATGGTACATGTAATAGAATGGCATGCTGTTCTTACATGACATTATCACATTACAAATGTGCCCATAATATGTGGTTAGATCATGTTTGTCTAAAATTATTATGTAATTTAACACGATTGTTTCGCATCATGAAAACTTACTCTTTTATTTATGGAAGCAATGAGCGGATGTACAATCTACTCTACTTAGTAATTCAGTAAATGTGTTACTATCCTTATTTCGCGCGAAGCTCGGTCGCGAAGACGTACGAGAGAGAGAGAGAGAGAGAGAGAGTGTGAGAGAGAGAGAGCGAGAGAGAGAGAGAGAGAGCGAGAGAGAGAGAGAGGGAGAGTTTATTGAAAGGCTAAGGACTCGAAGTCCTCATTAGCCTCGGCTAAATATACAATTTCTTTATACAACAGCCACATTCCGGGGCATGATGGCCCTGTACAAAATCAAAATATATAATAACATTAATAAAATTTTTATACAAACAAAATAAATAATTAGGATAAAAACAAAGATATAAAAAAAATAAATAAAGAAAATTCGAAATAAAATGCTGAAATAAGCGTTATGTCCCACACGCACACACATACTTCTGCTCAAATCACACTCCTACATACTTGTCAAACATAAAATTGAATAATGCTTTTTTGAACCATGGGAGCTCATTAGAAGTGCGGATTTCAGTTGGCAGAGCGTTCCATAAATATACCACGGTTACATAAAAAGATTGTCGCAATGATTCGGTCGAAAACTCGCGTACAATTAAATCGTATTTAGACTTTCTGCTACAGCTCCTCTTGCTGGTATGAACAAACTCAAATTTGCAAAATAAGTAATGCGGTTTTTTAGTAGCTAAAATTTTGGCCAGCAAGCGGATTAACAGAAAGTCTCTTCTAGCCTCGTAGGGAAGCATGTGTAACTCGCTGTACGATGGCGTAATATGTTCGAACCGCTTTGTTCCCGTAACAAAGTGAATCGCGGCATTTAAACATCTTTTTAGGATGGTCGATAACTCATCTGATAAGCCAGTGAAAAGCGGTGCACAATAATCGAGATACGGGAGCACGAGTGATTTTGCGAGTAATAATTTCGTATTCTTATCGAAATATCCCTGGCATTTACGTAGCCGACCGAGTACCGCAAAGCATTTTTTTGCAGTAATATCGTCGGCATACAGCTGATATTTACAAGTCTGAAGAGTCCCAGGTAAGTCGTTAATAAATAAAGAAAAGAGTAAAAGGCCTGGGAAGCTGCCCTGTGGCACTCCGGAGTTTCGAGTGAAAACCGAGGATTTCTCACCATTCGGCAAAACGACCACCTGCGACCTAGGATTGGATTGGATAGGTAGGATTGGACCCAATTGCAAGCACGCTCTGAAAATCCCATATAGCTTAGCTTGCAGACAAGAAGCTCAATATTAACAAGATCGAATGCTCATGAGACATCGATGCTAATTACCAGCGACACACGGCCCTCGTCGATGGACTCTCTGAGGTCATCAATGACTCGTACAACAGCCGTGCAGGTACTGTGGTCCTTGCGGGAGTCGGATTGAAAATTATCAAGAATATTGTTCTCATTTATAAATGCGGAGATTTGATCGAGGGCAACACTCTCATGTAACTTTGATGCGGCGTTGAGGATACTAACTGGCCTAAATTCTCCTATACTTCTAGGCAGCGATTTTTTGGGTAAAGGATGCACTAAAGTGTGTTTCCAGTCCTGTGCAAAATACCCTGCTCGAAGCGAGGAGACAATAATATTTACTAGTGGATTTATAATCGCCGGGCAACAATCCCGAAGCTGGCGAAGAGTGATTTAGTCGGCCCCTCGCGCATTGGAGGACGCCTTGTTAATGGCTGTTAATCCGTCCACTGCGTCTACTTTTCTGAAATCGAAGATGAGGGATGCACAAAGCTATGGAAGGCACACCAATGAAGTGCGCGTTGAACTCATCCGGCGAAGCCGGCATAAGCGGGCGATTTTCAGACTTTGAGAAGCCCAAGTCACGCAATACTTGCCATTTTTCCGTCGCGTTGCGGCATGCCGCCAAACGGTCTTTGAAGAATTTACATCGCGCATTTTTTACAGCCGCCTTCACCGAATTCCGCAGTAAATTATAGCGCGCACGATCGCACCCACATCGAGTACGCTTAAATCTGCTCCAAGCCCTGTTTCTCGCCGAGATGAGCCCCTTTAACTCAGCTGTGAACCATGGCGTACGGTGCTTCTTTGGGACAATATTGCGATACGGAGCAAATACATCGTAGGCCGACAGAATGGTATGAGTAAAAAATTGAACTTTAGAATCGATGTCTTGCGTGTAGTAGAGGGAATCGCAGTCTACATCCGCGAGATGTCTAAGCAAGCTCCCTTGGTTGAAATGACGAAAATAGCCACGTCTAACTGGAGGCATCCTATGCTGAGGCGCCGAAAAACAGAGCGAGGCATGAAGTACTTCGTGTCTCGAGATCGACGGGATAAAATGCTGCCCGGTCGAGGAAACCTTCCCCAGATCGGAAACGCAAATATAATCGATGGTAGTGTGCGTTCGATCGTCTTGATGAAGCGTGGGAGAGAATGGTAGCGCCTCGAGCGAACAGCGCGATAGAGAGTCTGCTAGAGCTCGTCGCGTGCCAGAGTGTGAGGTTCAGTCGATATTAAAGTCTCCCATTAAGAGCGAGAAATCATAACCTCTATCGCAATTGAAAACGGCGTCCTCCACCTCACTCCAGAAGCCCGCTTTCGGGGGGTTATAGACCACGACGCACAAAATGCGAGAGCAGGCAAATGGGAGCTCGAGGAATAAGTACTCCGGACGAAGGCTGTATATAGAGGGCTGAGAAGAGCGGCAAACCACTTTCGCATCAATCGACTCATGGATGTATATAGCTACGCCACCTCCCACCTTCCCAATGCGATCGGTTCGGAAAAGATAATAGTGCGGAATATCAAAGACTGCTGGCGATTCGGGCTTCAAGAAAGACTCAGAGATGCCAAGAATATGCAAACTGCGATCTTTAATAAATCGGCAAATATCGTGCAAGTGAGGGATAAGCGATTGCACCGAAGCCTCATCCGAAAGTTCGTTATCCATAATTAATGCTCGTAGCTTTGCGTTCGATGCTTTCTTCAGTAAAGAACACTTTCCCTTATCTAAGGCCGAGTGGATTATACTCGAAAGACTAGCATTCTTACAGTTTACACAACATTTTGCTCCTTTAGATTCGGTCGCGTGATTCTCTGCACAATGGGCACAGCGCGCAGAATTTTTACAATCATTAGCCTTATGCCCAAAGTCCAAGCAGTTATAGCACTGTAGCACCGAAATGTGGTCCGCAAAGCGGAATGACAACCATTTGATGTATACCGATGATGATTTTTCGAGTTCTTTGCGAGGCCTTTTCGTGTTCTTTTCGTTTCTCACGAGGCACTATTTTTACATCGTCGCTAGTAAAATCCGGCAAATTTAATTTCAAGAGGCTCTCAAGAATTTCCTCGCTCGCGTACGCAACCGGTATGTCGTGAATTATTATGCGCGGATTCATTTTTATATCTTGTTTAAGTTCGAGTCCCGCTTGAGCTAAAGCTTCGCAAGTTATCATTATTCGCAGAAAAATTTATCCGCTTCGTCCTAATTTTCAGATCTACCGGATTGATCGCTTTAATAAATTTATCCTTCGTGTCACTCGCGGATGCGAAGCTCTCTTTAACATTCTCACATGGCCCAATTACGAAGCGTGAGCAAGAAGAAATCAGAAACGGGTTGACTCTGTCGAGAGCGACTTTCTCCGGATAGATGACACGTTTAGGAGCTGGACGAGCAGCCACGCTTGCAGTGAGTAGAAGGGGGGACGCCACGGTCTCTTCCTCGCGAGGCCGCTTCGCAGTGCCAGCCATCGCTAATCCAGCGAGGCTCAGCAATCAATTGATGCGTTATCCGGCAGATGTCCCTGAATAATCAATTTCTTGAACCACGAGGCCGTAATAAGAAAATCCACAGATTGAGGTTAGGAAAAAACCACTCAAAAACTCGAAGATTCCAGTATCAGTTGAATATAAAAAATAGATGCCATTATCTCCAGAGGAAATGGCATTAGAGCGCTTCCCAAAACTGAAACCAAAACGCCCGAGGGCACGTTTGGACAGAAATACTAGCAAAACTAGTGAGAGTAATAGAAGAAGCGATTGTACTGTACTTACCAGAGAGAGAGAGAGAGAGAGAGAGAGAGAGAGAGAGAGAGAGAGAGAGAGAGAGAGAGAGAGAGAGAGAGAGTGTGAGAGAGAGAGAGAGAGAGAGAGAAAGCTAGAAAGAGAGAGAGAGAGAGAGAGAAGGAGATCGCAGTAGAATCAGTGTGTAGGCCAAGCAATAGAGCAAAATAAAGGCCAATTCTGTACATGAAAAGTAACAGGTAGGGAAGCATACCAATCGATAGGTAATGATGTAGATATGATAAAAACCAACTTTTGGACAAAAAATTTTTCAAAGTAAACTTTTGCTATAACAAAAACTGCAAAAAACTGCTTTTTTTGGTTTTTTGTCTATAGAACAAAAACTTACATATTTATATGAATGATACTAATGGCAAAATTGAAGGTGGAAAAATTCTGCAGAATTTTAGATATTAAACTTTTCGATAGCTCAATTAGGAACCGAGAAAACTCGGAGAACGCGAAAATTCGACGATTTTTTTAAAAATTTGTAACTACGCGGCTTTTCAAGATTAAGAGCCGAACTTTTGAAAAAAAGTAGCTTCTAGTACGTACTTTATGTGCGATAAAAGATTGGCACTGTCAGACTATTAGATTTTGTGTAATTGTCATTTGAATTTTTATGGACTGTTAATTAATAATGCTCTAGTGGCTCGGAAAATCGTCCCTGATAGATTTGGCAAATGGATTCAGAAAGTTTAACTCTGAAAGAACAAAATGTATATTTTCGTTTTTCTAAAAAAGGCAGGTAAGTATTATAAAAGCGCGTGTGAAGATGGGCAAAAACGGCCGCGCGCGCGGCAGTTCACGAGTAGTGGGGAAAGAGCAAGCGAAGCAGGGCGGTAGTATATACAGCTATACTGCGCGCAACTCTCACAAATCTTTTTCTTTTTATTGATTTATCTATGCGACTACTGGACGGATTTTAATGGTTTGTTTTTTATTTGTGGGTAATAAGCCCCAAGGAATCCAACTGAGTAGTTAAAATTAATGTTTAATTAAAAATAAAGGTATTATTCTAGGAAGGAAGGGAAATAATTTTTTTATAATAGATATTCTTGTTATTATGTACTATACTATATAATTATTATAAAAATATATTTTATTTTACAAATGATCTTAAATTAATTATGTATATATTTACATTAATCGCCGTCGTTTCAGGCGCTCGCTCGCGTCGCCGTCGCTGGTAAAATCAAGCGTTTCGTCGGTATCGACGTTGTCTTGGAGTTGGAGGAGAAAAGTTTCGATGTCATTTTCCTCCTCCTCCTCCTTCTCCTCTGCCTCATTATAACCATCGAGCACTTCGTCGGACATATTTGTGCACGAATTTTCATGGCAGTTTGCGCAAAGATTACTGCACTTTACGCCGTGCTTACGACAACTGCACGACGCATCAATGCAACCTTTTTTACTGCATGAACAAGATATCTGTTCCAGCAACTTTTTAGGAATGAGAGGATCAGTCGTACTGACCGGAATTAATTTATTATTTTTAATTCTCCATCCTCAATCCGTTGCTGATAGATTCTCGTTCCCTAACCATAACTGAAGCTGATATAAGCTCGGAAAGCATGTTGCTTTGCAGCTCCTTCAGTCGGCGGCAACGATTCTAAAGCAAAATTGGATTTTAATTTTGCCTTGCTAAAATGCAAATATCGAAGATCGCCTAACGTGAAGGAGCTAGATTTTTCTATCTGCTTCTTTTCTGGCTTCGTCGAATAAATTCCAATAACTAATTTATAAGAATTGCTAGCTATTTTTTCACTATTAGCACAATTGTTATAAAATTCTGAAACTAATGTTAATAAATTATCGTGAAAACAGGAATCTAAAATTTTGTTTTTTCCTACATTGTAAAAAGCGGAGGTAGTGTCGTCCGTAAAAACAATGCAAAAAGGCAATGATATTTTTTAAATGTGGGTATTTGAAACTATTGCAATGAAAATATTTATGTCGGGATGCTCCCTTTCCTTCTTTGCGAAAATATATATTTTTTAAATTATGTGCTAATTGTGAAAAAATAACTAGCAAGTCTATATCTTCTCCAACAATAATGTAATTATTATCGGAATCCATTCGGGCACAATCAATCGCGGTGATAACGATAAATCTATCCGCGTCTTCCGGAGCAACTTTTGTTCTAAATCCTGCAACATTTAATTCTGTACAAATTATTTTTATTAATTTACTTTTATTTTTTTCATTGTTGAGAAATTGCTTTTGATTAATACTTATTCTAGTATTATTGTCAAAAGCAATTTCCCGGCCAAAATTGTGGCGTTGTCTCCGGGAGCGTTCGATAGATTTTGTTGATTGCGCCTTGTCGGGATAACCGTCAAAAACAAAATAACTGTTAGGTTAGTAATGTCTTTCGCAAACTTAACAGACGACCCAACAATATTTTCAATGGTTTCGTTGTTTTGCCACCCTATTTTATGTAAAAAGAAACCGCCATCGACAACGTAAACTATATTAGTGGTAGCTTCTATGGCATCTATATATTCAAAATTCGAATCAAAGGACGATTTCGTGGTTTTGCGCATGCCATTTTCGTCGAACAAAGATAATGGCATAGGTGACAATTCATAAAAACTAGAGTACTCTTTAATGTCATCAACGCTTTCTATATTTAATGAAATTTTTTGGAATATCAGTAGAGGAGAAATAAAAACCTCTTCGTTATTGACATTTTTCGTTGAGCAATTCGCAGAAGCCAGAGGTACAAGTTTGCGATTTCACTTAAATTTAATTTCCGTGAATTTTTTATTGGACGTTTCTTTCATTAGTTGTTCTCCAATCTCATATGCCTTATGGCAATTCACACTTTCTAATTCACCTAAAACTCCGGAAAAAATACCATATAATTGATCGCTTTCGGGGAACGGATGATATGTGTCAAAAAATGCGCAAATTTTTTTTAAATCATCTGCATCTTTACTGATGCGAGAGACGCGGTTGTCCACATGTTGTTCCGTGCACGCGAATTTAACATTACAAATTTTTTCTACTATATTACCTACTTCTAGTGCAGCCACTCTCGCCAGCACCCAATTCGCAATTACGCGCTCGGTTAATCCACGACCGTGTATTAAACCTCCGCTGCAATTTATTGCGCGTATAAGACCTTGTTCGATGGCCATGTCTGACCACGTGCCACACCAGAACCTGTTCGAGCGTCTGTTGTAAAAAAGCCCTGTTTTACAAATTTATCGTATTCTACAATATCAATAATATTTTCTAAATTTAGCATTTGCTGTATGTACAATATCGTAGCTTTTACGTATAAATGGTGTCCCGAAGCAAAGAAATCTAGAATGCTCTGCATTGATGCATTGTTGTAATAACTGAACAAGGTTAAAATATTGAAGCCATAACTGGCTCGTCGGGCCATTGTTTTGTAAATTTTCAAAAGCTGTTGTAAATTTTTTTGCAACGGAGTCCATAGTAGGATTTAAAAAAAATGATTCAAAATTTTCTTCGCCTATTATTCTTAAGCTTTCATTTAAAAATAATCGTTCAGCGTCTTCCAATTCTATTTTTTTAAAAATGCACTTTGCTAGAGCCGCTTGAATAATTAGATGGCCTCTTACAGCCCGAGAATACGCTTTTCCTATCAAAGCTTTTTTAGCTGATAGTTCAGCATAAATCGTAGAAAAAGCTTCTAATAATCCACTACCAATCATTATATTGTTAATTGCACCAAGAAAAGACATCGCCAAGTGAAACCGCCTAAACGCGGAATTACAGTCTGCAAATTATGCGGATCGTTTGATGGATTAATCGAAGAAACGATTTCGCATGCCTTCATATACAGAGGTAAATCAAAAGTGACAAAGCAATGCTTTTGCTTATTTTGAGTGGCTCTCTCCCGAGCATATATTAATGCCGTTAAAATTGTCCGATGATCACTCGGTGGAGCATTTATAAACGGCAAAGCAATTACTTTGGTAGTGGAAAAATCAGTAATATTTTTGTAATACGAATTCATGAAACCATGCCAGTTAGCAGTTTCATCTGGTTTTGTAATTTTTCCATAAAAATAAAGTAAATCTTTCGGTTCAATTTTTAGGGAAAAATCTAGATTTTCATTTGTCCAGTCTCGTACAGTAATATTATCTAGTTTAAACGGCTTGTCGTTTCTGAATTGCGTTAAGGGGAGAAAACCAGCCGTGTCGTTAGTTGAAGGTCGCGTTCCTTTCAACCGAGAAATTGAGCTGTTGCATGTAACTGATGATGCGGGTGTAACACACATAATTTCACCCATCGTATGAAATGTATTTTTTCCATCCACAGTTTGCGGGTTGTGATCAGCATTGTCGTATATAAATTGACAAAAGTAATCGTTAATGAATTCTAATTTCGCTGGATCGTTTACAATGCAATTTTCGAATCGAACCGTTTCTGCTTACGACGCGCATAGCCCTATATTGCTTAAACAATCGACAAGTCCTCGAGCCGCAAATTTCGTATGTATCATTGTAGATAAACCTAATAAAATACACGAAGAAAACGAACGAGGTCTTACAGATGAAATTAAAATGTGAGCTGCAGATAAAATTTTACTCTCCCATTTCTCGCAAGGTTTATTTTTCGGCATTCGCTTATGAGTTTTTACTAAAATATCTAAAAATAATTGCAATGACTGCGGAACATCATCTTTCATATTTCGAAAAAAATCAGATGGAGAGTTGTAACTTGTGACACGGCGGGGCAGGTGGTTGCGGCGGGCGAGGAGAGAGGCACGGCGATGACTCGACGGTGCGTCTCCTGGGGTTTCGTGCTCGCGCGTGGGCCTTCCCCTCCGCGGTCTGAGCCGAGCTTCGCGTCGCGTCTATTGTTTTCGGGGTGCAGGCGCCTTGACACGACGCGGGTGGGCTCGCTCACAGGCTTCGAGCCTCGGCAGAGACTCTCTTTCTCACAGGTCGTTTGAGTCGGTAAAATAAGTATGGATTTAGACACTCGGGTTCACAAATTAATGGCACTATTTTATTCACATCTCCTGTGCGACAACGGCTCGGCAGTTACAATTCTCGCGTGACACAAACTCACACACACGCTCTTACTCTCGTCTCTACTCCTTCGCTTCCTTTCTCTCGTGCGGCCGTTGTCTCGTGCCATAGAATCGTCGTGCGCGAATACTAGAACGAGACACGGTCGTGCGCGGGTGGATTAATGCTGCTCGATCTATCTCTTCACAAAAACTCTGGATATCTCAAAAACTCGGTAAATGGCTCGTTGTTACTCACTTGGAGGTTTGATCGGTACTGCCTGCTCGCTCGTTCGCTTCGACGCTCTATCTCGCGATCTCACACATACACGCTCGCATCCATGTACAGCCGTCACGTGATCAGCCGCGGCAGATTACAAATTTCTTATATATAATTTCGCCTCACTCGCACTCTGGCTTCGACACACTCGCTCGCTTGTTCGCTTAATGCCATTGTGGAGAGCCCCGGCGCCTCTACTCCGACCGCCAATAATATTTCCCGTTACACACTACGAGGCTCGGTAGCCTCCACTCTTTTATGCCCAGCGACGGCATCGTGCTGTCTCTCTCGCACTCATACGCTCTCCGGCATGCGCCGTGCTGCGCGCGCTCACACACACACATACGCACGCGCTCGCTCTCTACAATATACGCGGCTCAGCCGCTCGCCGCGCCGCTCGCTGTAGCGTCATGCGCTGGCTACGGTCGCCGTCACCTCATGCTCCTCGGTGGTGTCATGGCGGCGGCTGCGGCCCAGTGGTGCGCCTGCTGGCTCTGCGCGCCGCGCGCGGCCACGTGTGGTAGTCAGCGGCGCTCCCATTCCTCGCGCGCTCTCTCGCTGCTCGACGGCCGTGACGTCACGGCGGCAACTCGGCTGGCTGCTGCTCTCGTGCGCTCTCCCTCTCTCTCTCTCCTACGGCGCGGCCCAGTGCCGGCGCCTGGCTATAGCTCGACACGTGGTTTCTCCTCTAATTCCTTCCGCTCCCTCGCAGACTCTTCGGGGCGAAGATCCTCTCGAGGATGGCCTCCCGCAGGTGTCGGGGTAGGTCCTCCACCCTCTCCGGCGTATGAGTGCGAGAGAGTTGGCAGTTGAAGTACATGGGTATTCCAGATACCATCGGACGCAGAAGTCATCTCGGGCTCTCGTGATGAATCTCTCGGCGGATCGATGGTCAGCTGGAAACAATCGGTGAATCAACATGGGGATAAGCGCGAATAGGCCTGCCTATCAGGACGTACGAGGAGTTCATTAAGAACGGAGGAGATCACCCCAAGTAGTCGGGAATTGAGGATTCCCTCGATCTCGATAGAGAGCACATTCAGCTCTTCAAAAACGAATAGTCCACCGAGAACGACTGTAAGGAGGTGGTGTTTATGATTCACCGCGGCCTCCTAGAGATCACTGAATCTCGGAGGACGAAGTGGATCAAATTGCCACTGGGCAATGAGAGGCAATGAAAGGGTTTCAAATCTTTAGAGAGGTTTCTAGAGCCACTGAAGTACGACGAAGGAATCGCACCAGAGCATGTTGCGATTAATGGAGAAATCGTACGTCGAGATGTCTCGTGGAGAAATCAAGACAGAAGCAGCCCACATTCTGATTCGAGTTCGGAAGGAGTTCGCTCCTTCAAGGAGCAACCTTGGACTTGGACTAACTAAATTGACGATGGCCTTGACGTGCTTGTTAACGAATCTAAATACAAGCGCGCACCACAGTCCTACAAGGTACCGTGAAGAGTTCTAGAAATCTTGGAGAGGAGAGGCAGCTGTTCTGCAAACTAATCCAGAGCGTATGTAAGCTCTGCGGCCCTGACCCATCTCGTGCCACCCCTGCTCTTTAATACTCCTGCATGAGTCACTTCACCTGCAATATCACGAGCTCTACTACGCCTATCAGGTTGCCATTTCTAATCGAGTCGATTGGCCTAAACCATGCAGGGTCGATCAGTGTCGATGCCGCCTACTATCACCCAACCTAGCTGGGTTTTCTGGATAGAGTTCTGCACCGTCCTGAGACAGCTCGATTTGTCCTATTAAGAGCATGGTCATCGTTGCTCCCGAACCAATTAACATGTCGACCGGTCTCGGGCGGTGGAACTCGGGGTCGGCTAAACGTACATCCTTGGGGGTTTCACTACTTCGCATGGAAACGGCCCCTCTGGAATGAAACGTGCTATCCGCGGAACGATGAGAAAGACTAATTCTTTCTGGAAACCTGAATGCATCGACTTAAACTGAACTTCTACGCATCTATCTGTCCTAGTACTGATTCCGTTGATCGCCCCGTTGGGAACCCGAACATATCTTAGAGCTTCGACGGATACGCTACGAGCGCCTATGGCTTGAACCATAGCGCTCGTCATAAGCTGAGACTGGAGAGCCCAAGTCAACGTACTAAAAACCCCTATACCTAGTCATGCCTCTGTGAAGTCGCTGTGAAGAAGGAAGTGGTGTGCCTTGTCGCAGTGCCTGCACTTGCGCCTCTTGCATTCGTCCGAGTGGCTAAGCAAGCAAATCGCACACAACTTTTTCGCCTTTCCCGACTCACAACGCTTGGAGAGACTGAGCTTCGCGAACCTCGAGCAACGATAAATCGAGTGATCAC
This sequence comes from Philotrypesis tridentata, assembly GCA_018906965.1. NCBI lineage: Eukaryota > Metazoa > Arthropoda > Insecta > Hymenoptera > Pteromalidae > Philotrypesis > Philotrypesis tridentata. The sequence continues at coordinate 319,392 of JACCIB010000084.1, forward strand.
CCTGACAGTGATTACAGGAGAACGTTTTCGTCGTTACGAAAACGCGCGCCGGATTCAAGGTATTCTTGACCTACTATCTTTACGAAAGTCCTGCGAAGCACGACGTTTCCCTAACGTCTGGGACGACTTGTCAGCTCTCTCTTCCTCCTCCGCTCGCAGGCGACTGCTGAAGGTCTCGATAAGACTGTCAAACATGTCGAGAGTAGGAACTTCATCGAGAGAAAGCGACTCGTTCCACTTGGATCGAACTTGGTGCTAACCATTGCATCCAATGCAGAAGAAGTCGTCTCCGTCATCTCTGGATAACGATGAATCGCGTCGATGTGGTTGGCAATCAGCAGATCCCACGCACTCTGAAAACTCCCTTTCTCTGCCACAAAGTGTACGATCTTGCCTGTCACTTCGCCGACTAGCGACTGCTTAGGTAATGGAACTTCACCCTATCATCCTCTACGTTGTTAACGACATTCGCGAAATTCGCCCTAATCGCCAACCAATCTTGCTGACGACCCTCGAATTTCGGCAGACTAGCTGGAGGTAATTGAAGCGTCTGCTGCATCTCAAGGAATGTGGAATGGCCTAACGGCCCACCAACGCTGTTCCTATCCAACCTTCCTTCCTACTTCTGCAAGGCGGACTCCTTATCGGGTACAACAGCTTGACATCGGTGATAGCGAGACTCTATCTCCTCGAGGTGCTCGGCTCGCTTCTCCCTTCCCGATACGGAACTGAGCTAGTAGTACGTACCACTGAGCTTGCTAAGGTATCTACCTATGCTATCAATACTACTTCGTAATTCGCTTACTCGGATGTCCTCATTCTTTAGGCCATCCGAGAACCGATCGAGCTTATGCAGAAGATCCTCTACCCTAACCATAAACTCGTGTTCACGTCTGGATTCGTCATCACGCATGCTACTCTCGTGGTAACCGACATTGCGCTCGCGGTCTTCTGATTCGCTCAGGCCTTCGTGGTCGCTCATGTTTGAGCTGGGGAATCGAAGTTGATCGTGTGCGAAGAGACACGAGTTTAATCTAGGTACGTGACTCGAATGACTGCTATGATCCAAATACGCGAACTACAACAAACGATCGAACGCGCGAACCGTATACACAAGCGCCGCTTCAGTACGATCGAGCTCGGAGAATGGGTTAACTAACGTCGCGCGGAAGTTCCCCGAAGCGACTTGTTAACGCACGAGGCGCACAAGGAATACCGATGAAGCACTCCGGCCTTAGGATCGAGAAAATCGCACAATAGGGCGGAAGTCTACCTTCGACCCAGATCCCTTGTCCCTCACGTACGCGGACTAATGCATTCAGAGAACGCTGCTTTCTCGAGAGAAAGTCTGCTGCGAGAGCCCACAGCAAGACGCGCCGATAAGTGCCGACCTCGGAAAGCCACACGCACCGAAGCGTCTTCGGATAACGCGCGTAAGCAGAAAGTCCTCGAAAGGCGCACGCAATAAGGCGTCTGAGATAAATGCTCGATAAAAATTATTGTCTTCGAAAAGACGAACGCTCGAACATGCCTACGAGAGAAACGTGTGTACGTCGCAATACTAGGCAGGACCTATACTGAACAAGCGTCTACGAGGGAGACGCGGATGAAGCAACTCGCCCTGAAAGAACGTATGCGCGAAAACGTCTGAGAGAAAGAGAAACGCGGGTGGGTAAGCGTCTACGAGAGAGACGCATGAGAGAAGACGTCAACGAGAAAGACGCGGGTGCAGCAACTCGTCTTCAACAAGACGTACGCACGAAAGCGTCTGCGAGAAAGACGCGCATGCAGCGATTCGTCTTCAAAAAGATGCACGCGCGACACGTCTACGAGAGAGATATTACGTGATCCAAGTCTGGTCGAAAAGACGTACACAACAAACGTCTCCGAGCAAACACGAGCGCGCGAGAAATGAACGCCTTTGAAAATGTAAACAACGCCTTCGAAACTGCACGCTGCGCGTGTGTCGCGCCGGCACACGCGCGTGAACTAAAGGTCGCGAAAATGAAAAACAAAGCGAAATGAAGCAACTTAGCTTTTTTCGAACTGAAGTCCTCGGAGGTTGGCAGCTAGGCGGAGGTGACCCTGGGTGGCGAGGTTAAGTGACGACGACGACGACAAAACAGGCTACAGTGCAGGTCCTTGAATGTAGCTTCTACTAGTCCACACCTCACAGGAGGCACCATGAATTATCGGGCATAAGCCTATGTTAAGAGGCGTTTGCTAGTTGGGATTTCTTCGGGAAAACGGCGGGAACGGGAATTTAAATGAACAACACTGTCGGTTGAGCGAAACACATGAAATGTTTATTTTGCTCGGGGTGAGAGGGGAAAGCTTTTCGGCATAAAACCCCTCTCGAACGTACACGCTGCGGAAACGAGAAAGCGAGGTGTGAACGTGTGAGACGAAGATCTCACGCCGAGATCGATGCACCAGAGTTCGACGTTACGAGACGACAACGATCTCACGCTGAGATAGGTGCACCTGAGTGCGACGCCGGTTCTACGTCCAGAACCCGACGGACGTAGTGAGAGTGTGTGGCCGTACTTCGCACCACACACTCCAGATGACCGCGCGCGGCGCATGCTAACACCGGTTCTGCGCTCAGAACCCGGTGGACAAAGTGAGTGCGCGGCCGTTCTTCGCACCGCACATTCGGGACGTGACGAAGTGAATGTGTGGCCGTTCTGCGTACCATACACTCTGGACAAGCGGACGAGCCACGCGCGAAGCCCGGTTACGAAGACGTACGAGACAAGAGAGAGAGAGAGATTGATTGACTGATTGATTGATTTATTCCAAAAGACTAAGGGCTATGGCCCTTTATAGTCGCATAAAAGATAGTTCATAGCAGTTGTGTTGTTATAAGGCGTGTGTTCTGGGTGTCGCAGCAGCTCTACATGGCTGACGAGAGGAATTAATTAAAATTAATTAAAAATTAAAATTAAACTTAATTAAAATTAAAATTAAATTAAACAAGTAAACTAACTTAAATAAAACTTAAATAAAAACACTTAAATTCTACGTTACGATGCAAAGTAACACGAGACTACAAGAAAATACATAAATGGGCTCACTCTCAAATACGAATACATAATATAAACTTTAATTTCTCACTGGGAAACTAAAAATCCGGAGTGTAATTAATGCGCACTCGTTTTCCAAGCACCTGGAGAATCAAACATAAACATAAATATATCGCCGCAGATAACAAATTTTACAAGAAACGCATATCGCAACTATATTACAAATAATAACATACCATGTACATGAATGGGATACCAGAAATAAAACGCAGTTACGTGCCTAGGCTAACCTCGGATCTGAGGCCACAATAAATCGACGCAATGCGGCTCTAAAAGCACCCAGCGGAACGGACGATAGACATAGAGCTCACACCTCTGATGGAAGCTCGTTCCATAGCTTGGCCGCGCCGACTCTAAATGAGCACCCATATGCGTCCGTGCGGTAACGCAGCACGAGGAGGTCGTGCTCACTTGCTCGGGAAGATCCTGGGCCATCGCTTGATCGGAATTTAATATAATTCCGCAGATAGCTTGGTGAGCCCGAACGAAGTATCACCGCCAAGAGTTGAAGGGTCAAGAGTCAGAGGCGGCACCGATAAGACAAAATTCCAAATTTCCTGTAGGTGGAGAAAATGTGCTGGTGCTTCCTTATGCCCTCTACAAAGCGCAAAGCAGCGTTCTTACAGCGTTCTAGACGGTAGGCGCGCTCGCTGGTCAGACCAAGAAACAGTGCGGGACAGTATTCGAGGTACGGAAATACCAGCGTTGAGGCTAAAAGGAGCTTTGTAGCGCGCGGGAGGAAAAAGGCATTTTTCCTGAGCCGCGAAAGCGCCGCAAAACACTTCCCAGACGTGATGGTGCACTGCTCACTCATCGTAAGACAGCTGTAGAACGTGAGGCCGAGTATTTTGAGAGTGTCGCTTGGAATGACTACCTGCTTGTCCACGGTAATGTGGGGCAAAGGCAGCCATTATCGTGCCTCTCCATTCTTTTTGCAAGACCGCGCGTACCTAACCAGATGGCTCGGATTTTGTCGCTATGAATGCGCAGTCCATTGCATTTTGCCCAGGCCGTAATATTGGCTAGGGCTGTGTTGACACGCTTGATAATGGTCGGGGCTTCACGATCGAATCCGTGAGCATAAACGGAGAAGTCGTCGGCGTAGAGGTGGAAGTTGCAGTCCCCGCACGCATCGGGCATGTCGTTTACATAAAGCGAGAAGAGCAGAGGCCCAGGAAGTGAACCCTGCGGTACGCCGGAAACTCTGGGGAGAGGTGCGGACGTGGCTCCGGACACAGTGACTACCTGCCTTCTGCCCACTAAGAAGGAGCGGACCCATGCGCATGCGGCATCCGAGAATACGAAGGCAATCAATTTTTTCACAAGTAGACCGACGTTGACTAGATCAAACGCCTTGGACTGATCGATGGAGACAAGAAGTGTGATCATGCCCTCGTCAATAGCGTAACGAATGTCATCTGCAACTGCAGTCAATGCCATTTGAGTACTGAAGCCTCTCCTAAATCCCGATTGACGATCGTTAAGAAGGTTCCGGCGATTCACGTATTCCATAATCTGACCCAGTGGCACTGCCTCGAGGATCTTAGAGGCTGGTGATAGAATACTAATGGGGTGAAGGTCATCCGGACTGGACGGATTGGAAACCTTCGGAATTGGCCTGACAGACGCGATCTTCCAGCTTTTCGGAAAAATTCCGGATTGCAACGATGAGTCAAAAATGTTCGGAAGAACAGAAAGAAGCGCGCAGGAGCAGTCCTTAAGCATGCGTAACTGAATTCCATCGGGGCCGGTCGCGTTAGAATGCGCCGTGCTCAAGGCGCGGAGGATCTCGACCGTATCTACGTGCTTAAAGTAGAAGCGATCGTCCGGCGAGATTCGCGCAATAGGACGTAGATCGCGAAGGACGTCCGGGGCGCCGGTACCAACAAAAAATGTCCCGGCAATGTCGGATCCTGTCGTTGTAATAAGCGATGGAGGCGCAGTGGAATTCAATGCGGACGCAAGTGCGGAGCGACTTATACCTCTCTTTATTGAAAGAGGATTTGTTTTTGCTATAAGCATCCCAGGCTCTGTTGCGTGACTTCCTGAGAGAGCATAGCTCGGGCCTGAGCCACGGGGCCGGTTTTCTTTTTGGCGTGAAGGTGTGCGCCGGTGCATGGATGTCATAGAGATCCAAGGTAATCGAAGTGAGTCGCTGCACTTTAAGGTCGACATCCAGGGAAGCCGTTACGACCGACCAGTCAACCGCGCGAAGATCGTCCCACAGTAACTTAAAATTGAGGTTTTTGTAGGATCGGCGAGTGATCACTTTGTGGAATACTCCAAGGTCCACATCTATCGGAAGGGAGACAAAAATCGCATCGTGCGCCGAAATCCAGGGTACCCTTAACTGCCAAAAAGAGTAATCGGAGCAGGCTCTTAGGACGCATATGTAGTCGATCGTCGACTCCGAAAACTCCAGGTGATGCGTTTTGGCGAATGGGATGGCGCTGAGTCCAAGAGCGGCGAAGGAATTCATAAGGATGCGATGGGAAGTGCCGATCGCATGCCGATCAATATTCAGATCGCCCATCAAGATCAAGTGATCATAAGGCGTGTTGCAGTTGAGGACTGCCTCCTCGACGAGCCTCCAGTATCCCGCTTTAGGGAGGCTAAACACTATTAAGCAAAGAAATTTCACGCTCTTGCATTAAATAAGCACAAGCATGAATTCCGGAGCCTTTTTGTAGACGTCAGGGCGAGCGGAGGAGTCAACTATCCTGCAGCGAGCAGAGCTGTGCACGTAAAGAGCTACTCCACCGCAGCGTTTCCCAATCCGGTCGTGGCAAAAAAAAGTGTGGCCGGGGATCTGCTCCAAGGTCGACGGATCGCTAGATTTGAGGAATGACTCGCTGATTCCGAATGCTAGGGGCCGGTCCCGAAGGATAAGATTCTGAAGGTCGAGACGGTGCGCCGAGAGCGAATGTGCGTTAATGTGTCCGAATATTACGTCGCGCTGATGGCAAGGAGCGTTGTTATCCATCGTAGGTGATGCGAGAGGCCTTCCGTTCGAGTCTCGCCCTGAGTATTACGCACTTCACCCTATCGAGTGCAGAGTGAGAGTCTTGTGACCAAACTGCATGCACTTGAAGCACTGCAGGACCGAGATATGATCAGAGAAACGACAGATCTGCCATCCCACGTTGATTTTACCTCTATTGAAACGAGCCTGGCGAGTCTTTGGATCTACTTCGATAATACACGATCTATTTTTCTTCGTGCCTGGCGGATATAGGTAAACAATTTTAAAGCGTTCGGGAGGACTATCGGAAAAATTATGGCGAACAAGTTTCTCGATGTTCTGCTCCTCGAGATGGACCGGGATGTCGTGAATTATCAGCCTCGGGTCGAGCTTGGGGTCATCTCTGTCCGCTAAGCCGGTAGAGCGAAGGGCTACGGAATTGAGGAGGGGCTCCAAAAATTCGCCCGCCACCACTACAGACGACGTCGCACTTGCAAGGGTGACTCGATTAATCTTTACGCGGAGCGCGCCCGGATCGATCGCTTGAAATAATGCTTTGCGGGTTGCCTCCACGTTCGGGAATTTCTCCTTCTGCTCCTCGGATGGAATAATTATTACGCATTTGCTTCGAGAGGACGGAATTGGGATAGGCTTCCCACGATCAAGTAGAATTTTAGCAGACGGATTTCGACTAACCCCGGCGTAGGATGGACGAAGTGGCAGAAAATGCGCAGAGGACACAGTCGCGCCGTTCACGAGAGATCCACATACATCATTCACGCGTTTGCAAGCAACATCAATTTTCTCTACACACGCATTACCGACACTTTCCATTCCTAACTTAAAAATATATGCGCTAGAGACTTCGCGATAGGTCTTACAAAGGGTCGAAAGGGCCTTGACCATTTTAGACTTTCTTCCTCCATCCCGTTCGTTGCCAATCAGCTCGACGAAGGCTTCGCAATGCGTCTCCACTTCCTCGTTGAACTCCTCAACATCCGCGGCGGACAACGACAAAGCGCAACTCGGCGCGGAGCGGGCCGGCGGGGAGCCAGGTTGTGAGGCTCTGCTCAGTGATACTCATCGTATTGTCGTCCGAGTCGGAGTCCGATTATTCATGATCGCTAGATTGGGCGTCGTCGTCTGCTGTTACTAGGGCCCCGTCGCGGCGTCTCTTCTTCTTGCTGTGTTTATGTTTTCCTTTATCCGTCGGCATCGCATTTGATCGATCAGATCAAGATCGAGTTTCTGCTGTTGTCACGAGGTGTCACTGGTCTCACGCGAATATAATTGCGAAAAATGTGCGACGTGCAAATTTGGAGGTTAACTCTTGTGCAAAATAAAATTACACTGACACTTATTATACATGCACGAGAGAGAGAGAGAGAGAGAGAGAGAGAGAGAGAGAGAGAGGGAGGGAGGGAGGGAGGAAGGGAGATCGCGATAGAATTAGTGTGAGAGAGGAGAGAATGAGAGAGAGAAAAGCACCAACACAAAAGCGCGGCACTGAGACGACGTCTTAAAGCGAAGCTTACAGCTAATGAAGTTGCTAGCTTAGAAGCTCGACACAAAACTGGACGAGACTAGCGCGCAAATTGATAACGCCGCCACGAGGTTGACGGCGTCGTAGCGCATGCGCAGTGTACGTGCTCCGCTCGCTCGCACCGCGCACGCGAGATGGAGCCTCATGCTTAAGCATGCCGTTTTCTGATGGAACAATCTCTGTATTTTGTTTTTTGAAATTGTTATTATAATTTTCAGAAATCCACTATATAACTGAAATTATAAATAAACTAATTCAGCTTATAAATATTTTTTTTCTGAAACGAATCCTACTAATACGAATTATTTCTACAGTTAATAATTGATAAGGAAAAGTGTAAACTTTATTCTATGAATTAATATATACACATTCTACATGTAAACTAAACTTAAATTATTTAAAATATTATTTTCAGGCAAAAAGTATTAATGCAATATTAACAATATGTATGTACCATTTACATTAAGCGTGCACAATAATACGTAATATAAAATATAATTAAATAAATTTACAGAATATACATCGAGAGGGAGGTTGAGTACAACAGCATTATCGTCAACGGGGATTTACAGTAGTGAGAAGCAAGAACCGTCTTTGAAAGATCCGAGGTAAAGTGGGATCAGGATGGAGAAAACGACAGATATTTCAGATGTTGAGGGTAGTGGTACTGATGAAGGTGAACAAAATAGAATTGTTAGGAATATTGGAATATATGTGAGTGAAGTTAGTCAGTCTGAGAGTAGAGTGATTACAGAAAGTGATGGTGAACGGAGTGTTTCTGTTAGAACGAGTTTGAGTAGGAGAGAGGTGGAAGAAATGAATAGGAGATTAGAGGAGAGTATGGCGAGACATCAAGTTAGTGAGCCTGAAGTGGAAGAAGAGGGTAAGGATTATGATATAACGATTACACATTTTTCTGAGGATGAAGAGGTCAATGATGAAATGAGGTTTAGGTTGCATCAGTTGAATCCACATTATGGTACTGTTCAAATGGATGAAGTTTTGGAAGAAAGAGTTAGAGAATTGATAGATAGAACACAGGAAAAAGTACAGTGGAGGTTAGATAATGTGAGAGATTCTTTGTCAGATCGAAGGTAGAATTTCAGAAACAACGAAAATAGGTGATATAAAGCCACAAGCGAAGAGTACACCCGTTAAATCGGGGAGTGTTGGTAGAGGTGTTGGTGTTCCTGCTGATGTGAGGGAGAATGAAGAAAATACGTATAATATTGAGTATTCAAAACCAACTGAGGATACGTTACCTGTAATAATGATGCCAGATATGAATGATTTGAATGATTGGAATAAATATGATAGTGGAGAATCTGATAGAAAGAGAGAATATGATACGATTGAGGAGGAATTAGTTGAATCAGTGAAAGGTAGTAATGTGTTGAGTGTGCGAGATTGTTTAACCTATAAAAGAGATAATATTGTGCATTTTATAACTAGAGATTGTGAAGCGCATACATCAGTGACGAGATTGTTGAATGATATTGGTGCAATAAATTTGTTTAATCTGGAAAAGAAGAAACCTTTTGCGGGTCAAATATTGATAACACCGTTTAAGAAGCATAATGTTTTTTCTTTAGTAGTGAAAGAGAAGCAGTTTAATGTGATTAGTTTGGAGAATGTGAATAAATGTTTGGGTAATTTGAGGAGAGTTTTGTGTCATCGACATATTGAGAGTTTTAGAATTTCCAGGAAAGGTGATTTGACAGATATGTTGGAGCGTGGGTTAATGAGTGAGTTATTGAAGAGGCATTTTGATAATTCGAATGTTACTGTGACAGTTTGTTATGGTAAGGTGGAGTTACCTGCTGAAAAAGATAGGAAAAAGATAATAAGTGCTTTACATGATAGTTTGACACGAGGTCATAAAGGAATTAATCAGACTTATCAAAAGATAAGAGAGAGATTTTATTGGCCAGGTATGAGGAATGATATACAGAATTATATAAGGAAGTGTAGTGTTTGTCAAGAACAAAAGATTGAGAGGTTTAAGATAAGGGCGCCAATGATAATAACGGATACGTCAATTAAAGCGTTTGATAAGGTTTCCATTGATACTTTTGGGAAATTGAGAATGACACCGAGTGGGAATCAGCATTTATTGACCGTGCAATGTAATTTGACCAAGTATTTAATCGCAATACCAATTAAAAATTTATATGCGACCACGATTGCAGATGCTTTAGCGAGGCATTTGATATGTAGATTTGGGGCACCACGAGCAATATTGTCAGATAGGGGTACTAGTTTTTTGTCAGATATAGTAGAATCAATGTTGCTAATTTTTAAAGTAGATCATTTAAAAACATCAGGTTATAGGCTGCAAACGAATGGTTCTTTAGAAAGGAGTCATGCGCCGTTGGTTGAATTTATTAGAATTTATTCTGAAAAATATGATGATTAGGATAAGTTAGCGCCTTTTGCTACATTTACTTATAATACGAGTGTTCATGCAGATACGAATTTTACGCCTTTTGAATTAGTTTTTGGGCGAGTAGCTCGATTGCCAATTAAAGTTCGGATGAAAAGTTGAGAACTTATCATAATTATTATTAGGGATTTAGTGTTGCGTTTGAATGAAATGAAAATTTTAGCGAGAGCGAAACAAATTGTAGAGAAATTGAAATCGAAAGAGAGATATGATAGGAAAGAGTTTCAGGGTAAAATAGGGGGATATGCTCGTATTGTAAAGGAAGTGAGGACTATTAAATTGGAATCATATAGGAGTCAACCTTTGAAAATTATAGAGTTTGTTGGGAGAAAGAATGTTATTCTGGAGTATCCTGATGGGAGGCGTATTAGAAAACATATTGAATAGATCTTTCTGGTTACTAATTGTGATATGATTACAGGATGAATTGTTTGATCGGAATGTTTATGTTATTGAGTGTGATGAAGACCATAAATAGTGGACCACAATTTCAGAATGAAATATTGACCCAGAATCCTGGAATTTATTTTGAGAAATTGGGAAATGTTCGTACAGAAAGTGCTTTTTGGAAGCTTAAAATCTTTATTAAGGTGGATGAGTTTTTATCATTTCATGGACCTGTGGAACATTATAGGGAGTTAATTGAAGAATGTTCACAAATTCTTGACCAAACGAAGTGCAGGAGTGCATTGGATGCTGATATTATTGAATTAAAGGAGCAAACTTTGAGAGAGCTTCAGGATAAGATACGTGATACTGTTAAGACTATTGGACAAATTCAATATCCTATAGTTAAAGACCCGAGTAGTATTAGAGCGAAGAGGTTAATTCCTTTAGGAATAGTTGGTAGTGTGAGCAAGAGTTTGTTTGGATTGATAACATCTGATGATGTTGATAATGTTAACAAAAATATAGACCAAGTATTTTGAGATCAAACAGAGATAGTGCATTTGGTGGAAGAAAATCCTCATATTGTTTCGACCCAGTTTGAGGAATTGTTTAATGTAACGAGGAATCATCAAATTGTTTGATAAGCGTTTCAGGCTTCTTTGAAAGGAATGATGGACAAATTGAATAAAGAGAGTGATCAGTTGATGTATTTAATGTATAATACAGCATATGTGAGGAGATTAGATTCGCATATGGATCATTTAATTCGTAATAATGAAAAGATTTTGGATGTTTTGAGAAAAGTGGAAGAAGGAAAAGTTCATTCGGAATTGATAAAAGCAAATGTTTTGAGTCAGATAGTTGGTGATATACAGAAATTTAGTGGTGATTTAGATTTTCCAATTCCGGTGGAGTATATCAGGAGCGAAGAAATTGTGAAAATTTCGAAAATTGATGCGATTCATCAGGATGGCAGGACCATTATAGTTTTATATTTGCCGTTGTTTGATAGAGTTTCTTATCAATTGCATAAAATGCATAATGTTAATATACCACAAGTGATTAATCAGCATATTAAGGGATCATTATATATTCGACCGTCTCATGAATATTTAGCTTTGAGCAGTGATCAGGAGAAATACTTTAAATTTGACCAAGACCCAGATGTGATATGTATAAAGACCCATTATGCACATATTTGTCCAGCGGTGGAAGTGTTACAAGATACTTCAGCTTTGAGAGATTGTGAAGTTAATTTGTTGTTGAATCCACATAGGGAGGAGTTTGATAATTGTGATATCAAGTATCAGAGTTATTTTAGGACCCAATGGAAATATTTACGTGGTGATAAATCTTGGTTATATTCAATGTGTGATTCTGAAAAAGTGAGGATTTCATTAATCAAGAAGTGAATTTAATGTTGAATAATACAGGAGTTTTAAGACTAGCTTCTGGTTGTAAAGGGAGAACAGACAGTTTGGTAATATTTGGAGAAGAAATGAGAAATGATGAGAATGAGTATGTGTATAAACCAGATGTTGGTTTGAAATTTGATGAAGTTTATGGAGTGTTTAGTAAATATACTTCGTATGACATGAATTATAATGAAATGAAGGAGATAATTGGACCAGTGCTTACTTCAGATAAAGTGAAATCATTACATGATAACATGATTGAAATGGACCATATAGGGAAGCATAGGAGAGAGAATTATAATTCGAGTAGGATGTCATATGGAGGATTGAGTTTGCAATTGATAATGATTGCGTTAGTAATTGTATTGATTGTTGGGATGAAGTGTAGAGTGAGATTACCAGGTTTGAGACAAAAGACCGATAATAAATGTTATGACCATGAGTATAGTGTGGTGGGGTGAAAATGGAGGAATCGGTCAGGGAAGGTTGATTCAGGTAATGTTTGTGAGACTGAGAGAGTTGGCATAGAAAATGATGTAATTGTTATTGACCCAATTAATAGTACAATGAATGATTCACATGAAGTTAACATTAATAAAGGTGTTGTTATTTTTAAACATAATGCTGAGCATTGATGTTGTAGTTGGACCAGTTTTGTTTGTATAGACCTAAATGAATTTTTATAAGATGATATTTCCATCTGTTGTAAATAGACCAATTTGACCCATGTGTTTGTCTTTGTGTTTTATTGTTTTTTTTTTGTTTTTTTGTATTTTATTTTTGTATATGTATATTACAGGAAGGTAAAGATGTCGTATCGCAGAGATTTGGAGATGTTACATCGTAGATCGGTAGTATTTTACTTTGAGGGACATGCATCATTAACTCAGATGATGGAGATGATACCGCAAATAGGAAACAAAAGAGTAGTTATTTTGAGATCCAAGGTGAACCTGGTACCTGGCCCATTCTAAACAAAACACATTGTATTTAGCAAAGGATTCAGTACAGCATCAGAGCATTAAGGTAAAACTTTAATAATATTTTACGTAAAGCTTAAGAAACAGAAGTTTGATTCACAAGTCAGGAATGACCGCCTGACACTTGCGGAGCGAGTGTTAAAGCAAGACTCGACTAATAATAAATATTAAAATTAGCTTGGGTGCATCACTGCACTTGTCCTAATAGAATGAAATGTATAACTTCAATATAAAAAAATAATTATGTAACATATTATTAACCATGTAAGGAAAGAAATTTAATATAAAACCAAAAAAATACAATGAATTTAGTTAAAATTAATTACACCAACAAAATGTTAAACAAAATGTTATATACAAATATTTTTTCATTTGACAATAACCTTTACTGAGAACCTCAACCAAAGATATCCATAATTTTTATCCGCTATCTTTGAAACTCTCGAAGCAAATGCTACTGGTCTATTTTCTCCTCTTTCTCCTTGACAAAGTGCACAACTAACTGCAAATTTTGACGCGATACCAGTAACAATGAAAACGTTTTTCCATGTTTAGAAATTGTAATACTGGTGCAGAACTTAATGCGTACTTTAAGTTTGCGAGCTTTTTCACTTTCGTCAGTGCAAACAAATGTTTGTCTTTTGTTAAAACATTGATAATGACTTTGCTATATCTACAAAATTTTCTACAAATCTCCTATATTAACCAGCTAAATCTAAAAATTCTCGCACATTTTTCCGTGTTCTCGGAACTGCAAATTTATTTACAGCTTCAACTTTTTTGCACCAGTTTTGATACCCTGTTCACTAATTATGTGGCATAAAAACTCAACTGCTTTCTGAGAAAATTTATATTTACTCGTCTCTAATTTAAGACCAGTAAATCTAAGCTCTTTTAGCAACTAAATTAAATCTGTCATTATGTTCTTCAATTGAATTAGCAAGTATAATAATATCATCAATATACACAAAATACTTTCGTAAGAATTCTCTGAAGAACTGTAGGTGAATTGAAAAACCCTAAGGGCAGTATCTTAAATTCAAATTTATCTAAAGGATAAACAATAAAAGCGGTTTTGTGAATATCTGCCTCTTTCATTTTTACTTGATGAAATCCAGAAACTATAACAACTGTTATAAAATATTTATTCTTACCCACATTATCAAAAATTTTCGTAATATTTGGTAACAAATATTGATCTGTTTCAGCTTTAGCATTCAATTTTCGATAGTGTATTAACAATATTCATTTTTCCATACTATCCTTTGTTAAACCTTTTTTAGGAACAACATAGGCTTGGGCATTAAAGGGACTTGTTGACGGTCTAACTAACTTATTTTCAATTAATTTTTTCATTTCTAAAATAGCAATTTGCTTCAATGTATATGCCAAAGGAAATTGTTTTACGTATACTGGTGTTTCATCCGTCAAATTAATTTCACGCTCTTCAACATCACAACCCCAAAGTTCTCACCTTCTAACCAATAAATATCATAATTTTTTAAAATTAAGTTTTCCACAATTTTCCTCTTTCTTCGCGACAATTGATTCAAATTAATAGCATCCATTAATAATCTTTGCCTATCAATTTTATTTAATCTCACGATTTCTTCGGAAATTTTTTCATTTGCAGAATTTAAATAAATAGCACCACAATGTATAGTGTCTTCATGATTTGAAAATTTTAATCCTGGTATTGTAATAAAATTTTCTGGCATATCTTGAATATCAAAAGTCAAATAATTTATTTTTGTCCTTAATTTATAAATTTTTTTATCATTTTCAAAATGTATATTATTACTTTCAAATATTTCAATAAATTCGAAATAGTTCATAGTGAAATCTTGATTAACTAATTCATATTTTTTTTAGACATTTCTTGATATTTGCAATCAAAGTTTCAATATTCATTTTAGAATTATTTAAAAATTCAATCAATTTACACTTATTCCACTCACAATTTTGATCCGCAAAATCTTGTTGCTCACTATTTATTTGCTCTATACAGCTATTTTCTAAAACATTATGATCAAGCAACGTATTTTCTTCTATATTATTATGAATTTCACTAACCGTATTTAGAACTTTCTTTAAATTTTGCTGTAAAGGTATATTTCCTTTATTTATTAAATATCCTTAATAATGTAAATATCATCCCTTAAATGAACAATCATAGGTGTAATTGTATTACATGTATTATTAAATTCTATAGTATTAATTACAGTTTTAATTTTATAATTTAAAGAAAATTCTAAATTCATATTTTCTACTACTTCATCAAATAATGGTATTAAATTATAAATCCCTATATTTTCCTTTAAATCTACTATATTTATATTATTTTTATAATATTTTATGGCTGATTTTAATGGAATTTTCTTTGCATTTATTTCCAAATAACCCTTATCTAATCTGAACTTTTGTTCTAATAATGCTTTTACCACCAAAATACCATCATAAGGAATTGAAAAACCATCAGGAGCTACATTCTAATGGAATTTTCTGTAATACCAGAAATCAAAATTCTGTTACTAGTATTAGGCCAAGCAACAGAGATTATTTTCAAAAAAGTAATAAAAGAAGTTGGCGACCTATGCCACTCGATAGCAAATAATGCGCACTTTAAGCACATATGTGTCTCTACAGGTAAATCGAGATTATTTTATAGTTATTAACAAAAAAACATGCAGAAAATGCATGTTTTGTTAGTTTTTCGCTTAGAACTTTTAAACTAAGCAAGCAATGAAAACATTACTTTAGACAAAAAATATGCGGTATGAAATTACAAAGAAGAGGAACTATTAAAAATCTCGATAAGTTGTATAGAAGCTGAGATAATGGAAAAGAAAGGGTTAAACTAGCCATTTTTCAAAAATTCATTACGCAGCCATTTTTTCATTTTAAGACTCGAAATTTTGGAAATTAGAAGCTATGGGTATGTACTTGATAGGAAAAAAAAATGAATGCTGTGAAACCATTATTGTTGCTGTAATCGCGATGTTAATTTTTTGTTCACTAACTTGCACACGCTGTCACGTCGCCAATTGTGGTCGAATACCAATTTTAAAAAGTGTTTTGAAATGTTGACGTTTCGCACAATAAGATGCATTTATCCGTTTTTCGATAAAATGCATCTAAGTATGCTAAAATAGCCGTCGAAAATACGCAAAAACGGCTGGGGGCGGCAGAGCGCGCGAGGAGTGGGGGAATAGGGGAAGCGACACGCGTGAATTATCTATGTATACGCGCTATTTTACGCGCAGCTCCACTGTACGAACGTGGAGGGAATATTGGGTCGAAGTGGAGGAGCAAGTGTCGTCCACAATGATTAATAGGAATAAAATTATATGTACCTGCCGAAGCCGTGACGTGAGAAAGACGTGTAAGGAATTGCGTGTAAGGAAATTTGTAATTGCCGCGATTGGAAAAATATTATGCGAACGGTCACGTGACGGGCCGCGAATGAAATGTGTGCCGAGAAGAGCAGCGAAGCGAGCGCGAGCGGCAGTCGCATGTTAGCACGCCTCACAGCAGCAACGAGCATTTTTCTAGAGTTCTCACCAGCGAGATTTCAAGAGAGTTTTGTCAAGTTCAGGAGTCTATCAACTTCATCACCCGTGTATCCGAAGTATTCGCGCTTTTTAGGGAATGAGAATACGGCCTTACGAGAGGAAGGAAGCGAGCGAGAGATTAGAGAGAATAACAAAAATTGTAATCGCCGTAGTCACGTGTGCCGCGCGCCGGAATAAGTGTCTTGTATTCTCGAGGAAAGTGCGCAATAAATAGTCTCATTCATTATAAACGTGTGCATTTTGGTTATCACCGGAAAACATACTGAGTGGCTAACGTCCCCGAGAGATAAAACCAGAGTCTCAGCCGGACCAGTAGCCTGTTCCTTAGCTTTGCGTCGCGGTCAAGGCGCCCCATTAATCCCTCAAACACACAAATTCGGTCGAAACATGAGCCGCAGAAAGAACACGGAGGACGGGCGAGGAGAACTGTCGTCCCCCTCGCGCACACGTTCTGCCGTATCATACTGGCACCCAAAAACAATAATTAAAAATCCCGCAGTCGACTCAGTGAATTTCGCGAGTGTTAACGAGTGAAGCCTAGCCATTTTTATTGAGTAGGTACGTTGCGGCAGCCATATAGGATAGTGGCATCGGTTCCTCAACGAGGAAGATTGCCGAGAAGAAGCGCGAGGATAGTGGACTACGGTTTTTCTAGTCCACTATCAGAATTTATCACGTTTTTCTATATATGCACCCTACAACCGGC
The DNA here is from genome assembly GCA_018906965.1 of Philotrypesis tridentata. Classification (NCBI taxonomy): domain Eukaryota; kingdom Metazoa; phylum Arthropoda; class Insecta; order Hymenoptera; family Pteromalidae; genus Philotrypesis; species Philotrypesis tridentata. The sequence goes on from JACCIB010000084.1 coordinate 336,489, forward strand.
TCATAATCTTCGCGTATAAGACAGAACCACTCGCCGTCTTACTGACGAGCCCAGCGAGTGGTTCGGGGCGAAACTCAATTGTAAATTTTTCTAACATTTTTCTCAATATTCTTAAAATAAAATTTTTTTTTCGTGGAGAGACCAATCAATTCATTATTTTTCTAAAAATTAAATTTTCTATTTGTGCTTCCTCTTGAAGGCGATTATTTCAAAGGTGACTCACTTCGGCATTGTTGTTCTCGCGCGCAAAAAAATTGAAATAACAAAAATTGAATTCTATTTTTTTCTGTGCGCAATATACAAGAGTTTTTTTCCTGAGAAATACCGAGTATTTACGCGTCGTGCCGCAGCCAAGCCAGTCGAGTCGAGGCTTTGTCTCCTCTACACATGAGTGCATTGTGACAAATTAAAAATTGCGTATGTGTGATACACGGAGCCCCGTAATCTAACCTTGTGAAAAGCGTCAGTATCAACGATAATTAACGATTACATCATGTGAAAGAGAATTGCGCGGCCCAGGATAAAATCTCGCCTGCTTAATTTTTTTTGTAACACGTGGTACATCGGAAATTTCACTAGTCAGCAGCAAACCCCCAGGTTGGATACACCACTACCGCGGTTCACCGCCGAATACGTAAAACTTGTCCCAAAATTAGGCACTCATAATTGCTTCTGCGATAATCACGCACTGCGTAAAATTAAAAATTCTTCCTCTTCTTACGCGAGAAGATATAATTCTGCCGAGCCGACAGAAGAGGCGAGAACTTCTTTCTCCGTTGGAAATTTCAAAAGAAACTTTGCAAAATAAGGAACTATTTTTTTATATATATTTATTAATAATCATACTGTAGTTCATCATTAATTTTATTATTAATACCCCATTATTAATTATAATATTATTGCCAAATTCACCTAAGAAATTATTTCATCGTTAATAATTTAACCCCACCGTCCTACCTAATATAGTCTACGAGGGAGTCTACCCAACGGGGCACGGGAAAATAATACTGACGGTTAACTGCCTGCACGTCAGTCACGAAACCCCTCGATACAACATAACAGAGACATTGAGAGGATGTCGTACATGGACATCGTGAAACAGCTATTGGAAAACTGAGGAAGCGGAATTGGATCATTAGAAGTTCTCAAAGATCGCTTACTTCGCCTATGGATTAAAAATGATGGAGTAGCTGATGTCCCATGGTATGACTGGGATGAGCATGGGCGTGTACCACCAACAACCATGGAAACAGCACTATTACCAAAAAACCAGCCGAAGTCTAGAGGATCGTCATGGAAAAAAATGGTATCTGAACAAATCACCGCTGACCCATCCACTACTAGCAAAAACACGGACCAGGCTCAAAATGTCACTGTACATCAAATACACAGGGTAACCAATTTGATGCAAGGTAACGAACATGGAACTCGATACAGAGTACAACAATCTCACGAGCTACAACAATTTGTAGACGTACCAATAAAAACGAATCAGACCGGATCTTTCCTAACAGAGTTGCATGAAAACCATAGCACAAAGCCAACACCACCGGCCGAAGCCATAGCCAATACCAGTTCACGGAAAACAGGCACAATTCCGAGAATCCGAACACAGAGCAACGATCCGGAGTGCGAAGAACACACGTCAGACGAGGAGGTCGTACCCAGTATCTACCAGTGGAATTCATCGAGATAATTTCTGAGCAGCACACCCCGACAAACAGAAGTTGCATTCGAGTCTTCACGCTCGAAACATAACCGACGAACAGCGAAACAAGGACGAGCAACAAGTCTACCACACATGCTGCCAACTGAAGACGAACACTAAGTGGAATATCGGGGAAATACAGTCGATGGTGGCGATCATAAAAACACTTGGGTCGACCCGCCAAGCAACGCGCCCGATCCGGCACAACCGGTGATACGCAACAGCTTTACGGCTCAGCCTGGCTCTCAACGATCGCCAAACAACACTGAAGGTGAAAAAAATCATCGGTTCAAAATGAACACCCCCCACCCATACCACAGCAGCAACCACCACCAACATACTCGGCATTCCTCGAAGAATAAGAATATGACACGAGAGAATCTGACGATCGACGACACCGCGAAGAGAAGAACAGGCAAAAAACCATTCTGCAAACGATGCGCAAACGCCAAGAGAGAAAATATAGGAGTTCAAGCAGTTCTTCGTCATACACCGAATTATCGGATAGCACAGACTCTGACTATAACTTCTCACCAGTCCGCAGAACACCAAGATGCCAAACCGGCGACAGGCATCAACGAAGCAGACATAGCGGTGGTAGCTAGAGCCAAGAGTCCGACAGAGGAAGAATAGGTGATCTAGAACACTACGCAAAACGCATTCAGATACTGAAGAGTTACGACGTGAAATTCTCCGCCAAAGCCAAAGACAACCCAGAGGAATATATCTCGAAACTCAACGAGACAAAAATTGGCACGGGTCAGACCAGTAAGCAAATGTTAGGAATAATCTCCTATACACTAAGAGGCCGTGCAGCCCTCTGGTATAACACCGAGAAAAGCGACTTTCGTAACTGGAGAGTTTTTGAAGAAGCCTTCCGCCAAAGATACTGCAGAACGCTGACATCGTGTGACATAATGGATGAGTTGTACAAGCGAACCCAGGGTAAAGGTGAAAAAATAGACGCACTCAACCAACACTACCTTAATCACCATCCGGAGATCCAGTCTGCGCAACTCAGGCGAACTTGGTAAACGCGAAAAATCGAACACTACCTCCGCGCACCCCCCAACCGATACCAGCACAAATAACACAACCACCTAGCGGCAGTCCTAACAATCAACCAGGATACGTAGGAGCATGCTACACGTATCATCAAACAGGACACAGAGCAGTTGATTGTCACCTAACACAATGCTTTTATTGTAGCCAGATGGGTCACCAATTGAAGAACTTCCCAGTGCGCCCCAAACTAACATGCCAGGTTTGCGGGCAACAGGGCGCACGGTTCCAAAATTGCCAGTCGCCAATCTGTACCCAGATTCGGAATGAGTTGGGAAACGCGCGGGTGGGAGCAACGCAGGGACAACTGATTTCCACACCAGCATCTCAGGTCCCCCAGAACTTCCAGCAGACAACTCCGAGCAACCAGCAGCAACCCCAGCAGTACCAGCAATCACCCGAAGACAGCCTACAGAGACCTCCACAGTACCAGCAACCCACACTAGGCAATCAGCAAAAATCCCAGCAGACCCAGCAACCGCTGCTGAGCCCACAAATAACGCGAATTCCCCTGCAGATCGATCTGCAGAACAGATTCGCGTACTAGGAGGTCTAAGAGTGAAGACTGCCTTCCTTCCTGGGAAGTTTGGGAAGGGGGAGAGAGTGGCATTCTGCCACTAGAACGGAGCATTGGAGTAAACAGAATAAAGCAGCCGCAGCCGAAAGCCCCAATCGGAAGAATTGGAAGTTCGAACTTGAAGATGGCGGTAGAGAAACATTTAGAGTTACAGGAAAATTACCTGAAGCGAGTCAGGCCAGTCAAGTCAGAAACACCGCCTGCTAAACCGACAGCCACGGATCGCCTGACTTGGGCTGAGGACCCAGAAGAAACCAAAAGAGACACCGAAGTCGAGAGAGAAACAGTCCAACCATTAAATCAACCCAAGAAGATATCGGTCCTGGATAACTTCAATGACGACTTCGACATGGATGAATTGGAATTAATCGAAGCCGCGACGTGACTGCAGGACGAAGAAGATCCGGAGGAAACTAAAGAGTACAAGCAATTAAAAACACTTGAAATGGCACTGAATCTGCTAAGCAACGACAGCAACGTCCCTTAAGCGGACGTGCCGAGCCCAGCCAATGAGAACGGACAAGAGATAGCGGGAGTTACAGTTAATAATCGAAATTACTTACGAGTTGTCCTCGGAGGAATTCAGTACAGAGCACTCTTCGATCCAGGGGCCGTCATTACTCTAGTAGGCCCAGACGTGGTCCAGCGCCTTGCCAGTCGGCTTCGTCTAGCAGAAGCTAACATCCAAACCGTCACAGGGGCGCAAACACCAATCTTGGGATATCTCTATATCCGATACGATTTAGAAGGAATCTCGAACATCGTACCTGCCCGAGCCGTAAAGGAAGTCCACCACGCAATACTGTTGACAAAAACTTCAGTGACTTGTTCAAAATAGATACGGATCATCGAGGTTGGTGAAGAGCAAACTCGGGGCCCTGGAGGGAGTTCGATCGACAAGATGACAAACCGGTAGCAGCAATATCGAAGAGATCGAAGAAATTGTGAAAAATATTACCCGAGTACTCCCCGGATATGCTAGCCTTTACCGCCAAGATGGAGCACCACATCCAGCTCACGGATGAAACGCCGATTCGCCAAAAGTGGATACGCAAATCACCGAAGAAGTTGGCCGCCATTCAAGCAGCTGTAGAAGTGCTCCGGAAATTGGGAGTAATCGAGAACTCAGCTAGCGATTCCTGGAGTTTACCCGTGTAAGTGCCGAAGTCAGATGGATCAGAGAGATTCTGCGTGAATTACATCACGGTCAGCGCCGTCACAAAGAAGGATACCCGTTGCCATCCATGGCTATGATCCTCAATCGATTACGATATGCGAAATAAGTCAGTAAAATCGATCTGCGGCAGGCGTATTTGCAGGTTAAAATGGAAGAAAACAGTAAAAAGTATACCGCCTTTGCCGTACCCGGGATGGGGATGTTCCAATTCCTACGCATGCCGTTCGGGAGTTGCAATGCGCTCGCAACTCTGCAGCGTCTCATGGACGCCCTATTTGGCCCTTCCGTGTGGCCCTACTTGTTTGGCTACCTCGATGACGTCGTCGTAGCCACTGAGGACTTAGAAGAACACAAAAAGTGGATCAAACATGTACTGGAAGTGCTTGTAGAGGTAGGATTGACGATCAACCCCAATGTAGCTTTTGCGTGGGGAAAATTAAGTACCTGGGGTATATTCTCGATAAGGAAGGGCTGCGCCCCGATCCTGAAAAGATAGCGCCCATACTGCAATATCGCGTACCCAATCCGCCTACTCAAATCCGGCAATTATTGGGTCTGCTTGGCTGGTACGATAAATTCGTAAAAGACGCGTCAGACCTGAAATCATCCGTTACGTACGTACTCCATAAGGAGCGAGCGTGGGTTTGGGGAGAGGCCCAACAGGAAGCTTTCCAGAGCATTAAAAATGCCTTAGCGTCAGCCCCGGTATTAGCACGAACGGATTTTACGAAGCTATTTTGTATACAGTGCGATGCGACAACATTGCAATCGGAGCTGTCCTCACTCAAGAATTCGACGACGGAGAGCATCCAATCGTATTCGTCAGCCGGATGTTAACAAAGCTCGAGCGAAACTACACCACGACAGAGAGGGAGTGTCTAGGATTAATTTGGGCAATCAAGAAACTAAGACCGTATGACGAAGGTTACCGTTTCACAGTGATCATTGACCACAGTGCGCTAGAATGGTTGAAAAATCGGAAAGAACCAACCGGGAGAATAGCCTGGTGGGTCGTGGAAGTACAACAGTGGAACTTCGCGATATAGCACTGCCCGGGGAAAAACCACCACGTGCTTGACGCACTCTCGCGTATGTTCGAAGCGAAAATAGCCGCGCTAGGAGAAACCGCGGATAAGTTGCGTCGCCGTGTCGACCTCCTCGAAAATCCTAAGCGATTTCCCGAGTGGAGAATTGAGGGAGGAGAACTGTATCGATACAAGGTAGAGCCGATATGAGAACCAGTCACACGAGGGGAGGACGGGTGGAAACTCATAATCCCGGAAGAAGAAAGAAGAAGCGTACTGTCCACCGCCCATGACGCCGTTAACGCAGGACACCTCAGTATCGATAAAACTTATGATCGCATAGCTCGCGAATATTTTTGGCCCGGGATGTACCAAGACACGTATCGGTACGTAAGCTCATGTCTGTCGTGCCTACGATACAAAGTTAGCCAACAAGGGCCCCAGGGCCTTATGGGAAAGCGGATAGTCGAACAACCATGGACACTAGTTGCAGCTGATATAATGGAGTTCCCCCTGAGCAAAACCCAGAATAAATACTTGTTAGTATTCGAAGATCTCTTCACCAAGTGGATCGAGATTAAACCATTAAAGAAAGCCGATGGGAAAGCTGTACTATAGGCGTTCGAGGAGCTCATACTCTTTCGATGGGAGACCCCCGAATACCTCCTTACGGATAAGGGCTCGAAGTTCGTTAATAAGTCTCCAACCCCCGCCTTAGTCGAATACGGAATTGTACACATAACAACTTCCCCATATCACGCCCAGGATCCGGTAGGGAGAATAAACAGAACCCTGAAAACTATGATCGCAATGTATGTTGAGAGTCACCAAGACTGGGACAAACGTTTGCATGAGTTTAGGCACGCGATCAACACTGTCACCCAAGCTACGCTCAAAACTTCCCCCCCTTTCCTTAATTTCTGTCGCCACCCTACTCCCGTGGACAGCCTCCGCCAGAAAAGGGAGACAGAGGGAAATCCGAGTGTAGAGAAAGGGGATCCAAAAGGAGTGGTCAGGCTGAATGAGAAGACTAGATGCCCTACGCGAACTCGTGGACAAATTTATCGACAGAGAAAGGGAGAGACAGAGCCGAACGTTTAACAAGAGGCGTAAGTTTGCAGAGTTCTCAGAAGGAAACCTAGTACTACGGAGGGCACACCCGCTGTCAAATGCAGCTGCACATTTCGCAGCCAAATTCGCGCCAAAGTACGAGTGCCCCTTTAAAATAGTGAAGAAAATATAACTCCTTGTGTACGTCTTGGACACGAAGGGTGGGAAAGGGCGGAAGATACCCAAAGTCCACAGCAGTCACCTGCGGAAATACGTTCCGCCACCTCTTAGCCGTACAGCCACCCGGGATACAAACCCTCCTAATTCCCCTGAAAAGTAGTATTAGTAGGTGCTGTGAGTGCCAGAACTGTGTAACATTGTGCATGTAAGTAAATGGTGATGGCAAAATATCTGCAAATCTGTACTAAAATAAGAATTGGTTCTAGAATGAGTGACTACGTCCCAACATAGTTTCGACTGCGACGGGGCTATGGGCGAGGAATGCCGCCTGAGAGAGGAGCTCCTCCGACAGATAGCGGCCCACCGAGCCGAGCGATAGCCAGTCGACGACCCCGAGAGAAGCTCCTGGGAGGGGAGCGAGGCCTGCCATCCGCCCCGAGCCCGTCGGTCAGGACGCCGTGGCGGAGGACATCGCCGCGGTCGACCTCGAGGACGAGCCGGGAGAGGACCATGACCTCCAGTGTTGCGTCCTGCTGCGGGAAACGGATGATGTTGGAGCCCCAGCACCAGCCCTCGAGGAACCACCGGTCTACCAGATCACCGAGGGCCCTCTACAGGTGGTGCAGGTGGAGGGCATGACACCTACTCGTGGACCGCTGCGAGCCCCCTGAGACTACTCTCAGGAGGAAGCGCGACCGAAGAAACCGCGAGCCACCCCGAAAGCCAGCGGAGATCGCCAGCCGAAGAGCAAGGCCACCCTTCCCGCACCGACGCTGGCACCGGAGACCCCTCCTATCACAGCCGGAGAGTCTATTTCCGGCACGGAGCGTAATCTCCAACGAGCAAGATCGATGTGGGAGAGACTAGACTCCCAACCCGACCCGTCGTCGAGGATTACCTGGGCCCAAATTGGCCACCAGAAACCCCCGATCGCGGTGGTATTTGCCGGCCGTTGAGCCAAGCTCCGGCGGAGAGAGAGTGGAGGGCCCGCGGCCCCAACCTGACGGGAGGTTGAACGAGCCGCGGATCGTCGACATTCCTTTCAGGGAGGAGGATCTGGAGCCGCAGTACTGGTGCCCCTATGTGCCGGTGAGAGTCCTCGACGGGGTCAGGGCGAGGGGTGAGAAGGACTGGGATATGAAGGATAGTACGCTCACTACGTATCGTCCGGCCAAGCGCCTTCCCCCACCACCACACGAGCCGGCGAGACGGGCGCGATCCCGGAGACGACGTGGACGGGGACCGGTGCAGTGGACGGCGGAAGACTATTTCTCTCCCCTTGAGGAAGTCCGCCGCCCACGCTCAGTTATAGCCTTAACGCCCTGCCAGCCCCTACCAACGGCGACGCCAGCATCCGAGAACAACTCGCGACCACGCCGGGAGAGGAAGCGTGGCCGGAGGAGCCAAACGAAGGTGACGAGGTTGAGGTTCGACGGCCTGCGGGCTATGCCCCATAACCCGGCCCTCGATCCTCCCCCGTACACCTGCTTTAACTGCTGGTAGAAGGGGCACGGGCACTTCGACTGCCCGCAACCAAGGGTACTCACGTACTGCGGCAGCTGCGGCCGCAACGGAACGGAGGTAGAGAGCTGCCCCCGGTGTGCCGACCGCCACCGTAAAATAGCTGCGGGAATAGGACGCGAGCTGGAGGAGAGACAGTGACGCCCCTTTAGCACCTCCGCACCCGACTCGGCGGTAGACGAGCCCCCCAGTCACCACATCGGCACCTACGCCAGCCCGCAGAGTATCGGAGCCACCGCAGATCAAGAGGAGGCGAGAGAACCCCCAGAGCCGCAGGCAGTCCCGAGGCCCCGCACCCTCGTGCCATCGAGCGCTCGTGGAGCCGCGAGTGGGGACAATGGCGGCATGGAGCCCGCGGAGGTTCTCGAGATCCTGGAGAAGGTGGAGGACGTATCCCGTCACCTTCTCAAGCAATTATTTAGAGTATGACCAATACCCTTAGAACCTGAACAAAATTGTTTTTGCTGCTTTTCTAATTTTTTTATTTCATCGCAATTATCAGCTTTGTGATCTACGATCCACTTTATTACAAAATCCACACTTTTCTTGTGAAGCTTTTAAAGCTGATAATTTTCTACATTCATCAATTTCTACCTTCCAATTACAATATTCACACACCTTTCTTAGTTCTCCATTGTTATAATTATTTTAATTTTGCTGTTTGAATCTATTCTAAAAATCCAAATTATTAAAAAAAGACTGTCCCAGAGGTGTTCGTGTCTAGCACGGATTTTTTTTTTATTTTGAACCAATTATCGGAATATTTTTGGTGGATTTTTCCATGTACATATGTGGAACGTTAAGGGGTTATGCTTGAATTTAAATGATGAATATGGCAATTTTTTTTATTCATTTTTTTCATAGCTAATAATCCGTAGAATATGGTGGTGAAAGTCCTTTTTCATGAAAAAATGTTTCTTCTCTAAGGTGCTGGAGTGGCTAGTGCACTAGCAAATCTCTTTATATCTCGAAGCCAGACTATTTCTTGATCCCCTACCAGCTGGTTTTCACACTGGTCACAGTACTCAGTCTGCTTTATTAAAGCTCACTGATGATATCAGGGTTGGTATGGAACGAAAGAGAGTTACCCTTCTCCTCCCCCTAGGGGTTGTCACTTTGACGCGTGCCCTAAGGGGCCAGTATGGGGGCCCGTCTTGTGGATCCAAGCGGCCGGCCTGGCCTCGGGGTCGGGAGTGTGGCATCCCGAACCGGGACGGGGACAGCAGCCGACTGCCCCCGGGCTGGGGTAGGGTTCACCCAGACATGGAGGCGAAACTGGGTTTGGGATCCCCGTAAAAAGGGCTTTTCCGGCCGGGCCTCTCCCTGGGACTGGGTCTGGTACTCGGGGTTCTCAAGAACGGCCATGCGGATTCATCAGAGGCTAAGAACAACCCACCTTCCCATTCGGGAGGAGGCGCGATGGGTATTTGATCGAACCCCAAGGTGTGGCTGTCGTGCTGAGGGGACTGGTTGGCCACCAGGGTCCAGGTGGCCGCAAACGACGCCCAGGGGCTGCAGGGTGAAGCCTCTGTGTGTGCACAAAGCCCTCCCGGACAGAGGAAAGCCCGGGGCTAAAAGGCTGGCCCTCCCCTACTGAGCGAATTGCGGTAGTGCTCAGCTAGGGTACACAATACAGTACAATGACACAGACACACACGAACAAGACACTACACTGCAGGATCACTCGGATTCCCCGGAGCGGCGACCTCCTTCTGGACCTCTCCAACGGGAGTCCCCTCCACCTCATCGGAGGGTACAGCGGGAAAACTGGGTTGTGGTGCTCCTGGGCCGCCGGATAGTTCAGGGAATCGGGCTGGCCTAACTAACCGGCCTGACCAACCCATCAGACGGCGAAAAATCCCGGTAGGCCTGCGGCTGCCGGCTGGTGACCGGGTAGGACCGCTGCAGGCTGAACGGGGGGCCCCGCCGGGGCTACTGGTGGGGGGAGGGGGCTCCTCAGTGGGAGGAACGGAGGTGGTATCGGAGCCAGGGAGGAAGGGTCTGCCTGCCACTTACACACGTACATATCCGCTCACATTGAAATGGAAATGACAAGTACAGGAGAAAAATGGTTCCAAAAGGCCGGAGGCCACGGGTAAGGCAAACCCGGAAGTCTTGGGGGATACTCCGATGACTGAGGGTAGGTCGAAAAGGAAAAAACCCTCGGGTACGGAGAGAAGGAGGAAGGCGTTGGCTAGGAGGGAGGAGGTGGAGGTACCACTGACACCCTCTAAGAGAGCGCACTCTGATAGCTCGACTCGGGGATCGGCAGAAGGGCTCGGGCACCGGGCAGAGGGCGTACAGCAGGGCGGTGGCCACAGAACTGAAGGTGGCGATTGTTCCGCTGCAGTACCCCGACGCTAGACTGAGCGCGGAGGAAGCGAATGGGGTCATCGACCGCATTGATGGGGAGATTTTCGACGCACCTGACGGAGCCTACTTTCCCAATTTTTGGGAAAACTAGCAGCAGAGGGGAGCGTTGATTCGCAACTGTAAAACGGCCGAGGACAAATCATGGATGCTAGAAAAGGTAGAGAAGTGGAAAGGCGAGGGACTCCAAGTCAAGGCGTTTGGCATGGGGGAACTAGTCAAGATGACTAGGGCCTTGATCTACTACCCAGGATCCAAGGTCCTAAGGTGGTGATCAAGAACATAGGGCGACAAAACCCGACCCTCAAAGCTGAAACCTGGGTGGTGACCGATTCTCAGAAGGCCACCAAAGGGGTCGAGGCCGGGGGAAGGGAGGAGATGGTTGTGAGGATACTCCTGGAAGGCGAGGAGATCGAGGCGCTGAAGGCCCTAGACTGGCGACCTTTTCTGGGGAGTAGTAGGGCGCATGTCGTCCCCCTGAAGGGAAAGGACGAAGGGCACGGGAAGGAGGAGAATGCCATGGAGGTGGAAACCACCAGGGCAGAGGAGGGGGCAGCGGCCATAGAGGAGGAAACCTCTAATGATAATTAGGGGGACGAGGCAAGGCGCGGGCGCGACAATGGAGGCTAGCTCTGTAGCAGCAACCACAATTGCGTTCGCGCAGATCAACTTACACCACTGCAAACCGCCACTGCTGTTCTAGCTAAGCGCATGGCAGAGGTAGACACAGGTATCTTCCTAATTCAAGAACCTTGGATTATTAAAGGCAAGGTTACGGGCTTAAACAGCTGCGGAACTCGGATCAGTGGTGCAGGGAACTCTGTAAGAGCGTGTATTATTGTAAAAGGACTGCAGGCTGAGACAGTGCCTAGGCACTGCACGAAGGACCTGGCCACAGCCAGGGTGAAGTATACGGCAGGAGGGGTTACAAAGGACTTACTTGTGGCAGCGGTGTACTTTCCCTACGAGGGGAAATGCCCGCCAGACGAAGTAGAGGCTCTAGTTAGGGAATGCGAGAGAAACGGAACCGAGATGGTGATGGGATGCGATGCAAACGCACACCACACGGTGTGGGGAAGTTCTGACATAAATGAGAGAGGGGAAGGTCTGCTGGGTTTCCTGGCAACCATGAACATGGATGTAATGAAAGTAGGCAATAAACCAACGTTTGAGAACTCGATAAGCGAGGAAGTCATCGACATCACTCTCGCAACGAGGTCTCTGTGGTCAAAGATAAAGGGATGGAGGGTCTGGGAAGAGGTTACAATGTCGGATAACAATCAGATTGTGCTCAACATTGGTGGCGAAAGTACGTTGACAACTTATGGGAGAAACCCAAAGAAGACCAACTGGCAAGGCTACAGGGAGAGCCTGGCGTCGAGGTCCAACGGGAGGACAGAGGATATCGAGCACGGATGCGAGGTTCTTACCGAAGTTATCCTGAACTCGTATGAAGAAAACTGGACTCAGGAGAAGGGTCAAACCCAAGGGAGCACCCTGGTGGAGTAAATCGCTGGAGAAGTTACGTAAGGGTGTAATACCTTAAGGGGGGACGGACCTTAAGGGGTTATGACAGGATTAGAATTATGAAAATATCAATTTTTCTTTTATTCACTTTTTCCCCGTTAATAGTCCGTAGAATGTGGTCCTGAAAGCCGTTTTTTGCTAAAAACATTTGCCTCGAAGATATAGACAAAAAATTGATAAATCTGATTCAAGTAAATTTTTGAAAAATCGTGATTTTTAAATATTTTAATTAGACCAACTTGTGGAAAGGATTGTTCTACCACACTTTTTACAGAGTAATTTCATGAGAAATCTTACTGAAAATACGACTTCAAACCCGTTTTACAAACCGTTTTTTTCTCAAGATTTATTAATTTATTTCTGTAAAATATAATAAAATCAGTAAAATTAATTTTTCTATGTGTGATTTTAGGTTACAAAACTCAATTTGATAAAGTAAAGGCATTCAACTAATTTGAATTTGCCACTCGAACAACTTGTGCCTCACAGCGTCCGGGCGAGAATGAAGATTACTGTTTGATCGGTATAGTAGAATTTTCTGTAAAGCATCAGAAAGCAGCCAAACAGCTGTTTTTCATCCAAGACACTAGATTAGTGCAGTTAGTCTGCTAGCTGCTGTAACAATGCTTATAACCTCAGTGGTGTAAAATCTTGTAAAAGTGCAAGAGTTATTCAGATAAGTGTTGAAATTAATTAGTAATAATTGTGTCCATAATGAGCTTTTTCTTTGTTGGTTTATTTTTTGCTTTTAGGTATACGGGTACACGCTAGCAAGATGGAAGTTTATATTATCTATCTGGATTATTGTTTTGCATGCTTTTCAACAACTTGAAGTGTATTTAATAATTGTAAGTATTGCATGTAACTGTAATTCATAAACATAATTTGATTATGAATAGCTAACGATAACTTTTGTTTTATTTTGAGCTTCTAAATACTATTATCATACAGTATGATATGCCCGTACCACCAAATATACTTTATTGTATGTATATTTGACTACCAAAAGTAAATCAAGGTACGCCTGATAGTTTCTGTAAGTATAGCTGAGTTCATTTGTACGATTTACATAATAAACTTTAAATGCCTTTTACTCAAATTTAGTTTTTTCATGCTTTTTGTGTACTTGCCGCAGCTTTCTAAAGGAACCGTACCATCAATCCTGATGAACCAAATTGGAAAACCTTCCATATGAGTATGGTCATAAACTGAGGGAAGCAGAATTGGCAAAAATAAGTTCAAAGTGAATGTTACGTATGTTTACATATGTAACATTCACTATAATTACTAATATTGTTAATATATGTTTAATTAATTATATTAATTTTGTGTTTTTCAGGAATCTGTTCCGCTTAGTCTGAGAGCAGACTCGTAAGGAAGATTTGGCACTTTGATTCATCAGGATTGATGGTACGGTTCCATCAGAAACATGCGGCAAGCAAACAGAAGTGATAAAATCATGATTTTTGGTTAGCAAATATCTTTAATTGTTTTTAAATGTTATAATAACTTTATACATATTATTTATGCATAAAAGTGATGTATAATACTTAGATTTCAAATGAAAAATGTAGTTTTTAGAGCACCTACGTATGTTTATTTTTTACAGCACTAATAATTTTTCTTTTTTTCCAGGTTTTAACCCTGTCATAACCCTTTAACGACACGGCCAGGTTGTGCAGAATACTCCAGCATCCCAAGGGTACCTTGGCTGATACAATCAAAGTAGGAGAGGGTTGGGTGGAAAGTGCGGAGGATGCTTTCTCAGAGCTGCTCAGGAAGCATTTCCTGGACCATCAAGTGGGAGGAAAGGAGGAAAAAATAGGACACAGGCCCTAGTGGATGTGACTGGTGAATAGCCAGGCGCATCACTAGTAGGAGAAGAATAAAATGGGCTTTGGACTCCTTTAAGCCATACAAAGCTGCAGGATTGGACGGAATTTTTCCGGCTTTGTTACAGCAGGGGGAGACGATACTCGAAACTGCAGTGGAGAAGTTATTTAGGGCGTGCCTGGCATACGGGTACATACCAGGCAAATGGAGAAGAGCGAAAGTGGTGTTTCACCTTAAACCAGGGAAGGCACAGCATTTGGTCGCAGGGGATTATAGACCTATCAGTCTGACCTCATTTCTCTTGAAAGCGCTGGAAAGGCTAGTAGATAGGTATATAAAAGTAGAATGCCTGGAAACAGCACCACTACACAGTGGACAGCACGCTTACCAGGCGGGGAAATCGGTAGAGACGGCACTGACGGAGGCTGTTTTCCGAATAGAGAAGGGTATGGATAGGAGAGAATTAGTACTGGCGGCTTTCCTGGACGTAGACGGTGCATTTGACCATACTACCAGGGAAACCATGGCGGAGGGACTGGTGGAGCACGGTGTCTCCCAGACGGTTTTCAACTGGATATGGGGTATGCTCAGCAGCAGGGTGGTGAAGGCGCACTGGGGCGCGAGCTCTAGGAGCTGTAGAGTGGGGAAGGGATGCCCACAAGGGGGAATACTATCTCCTACTCTGTGGTGTATGGTAGTGGACGGTTTGTTGAGGAAGCTGAAGGATGCAGATATATACGCGCAGGCGTACGCTGACGACATTCTGATTCTAGTGAGAGGCGATAACGGGGATGTAGTGTCGGGAGTCATGCAGTACGCATTGAGCCTCGTGGAAGAGTGGTGCAACGCAGTGGGGCTAAGTGTGAACCCTAGGAATGTGAACGTCATGTTGTGTACAACCAGGTACAAGACCAATGCGGTAGAGGGGCTTGCCTTGAATGGCATTCCACTGAAACTGTCAAAGGAGGTTAAATACCTGGGGGTCACGATAGACTCAAACCTCAACTAGGGTAAGCACATATGGGACAAATGTGCGAAGGCTGTGAACACCTTCTGGTTGTGCAGGAGGGCGATAGGAACACGCCGGGGACTGGAACCGACCCAAGTAAGATGGATTTATGAATCTATCGTCAAACCGAGGCTGAAGCACGGTGCCATTGAATAGGCACATAAGTGCTATCAGAAAGGGCATGCGGGGGCGCTAGACCGTGTCGAAGGGCTGGTTGTGCGAGGAATGGCGGGATCCATGAGGTCGACCCCGACGGTTGCCCTGGAACTCCTGCTGGGAATCCCACCGCTGGCCAGGGACATCATGGCTGGCGCGTTCAAGGCATGCGTAAGGCTCACAGGAGCCAGGTCGAGTGATGGGTTCAGGGAGGAAGGGATAATGAAGGAGATCATGAAAGATAGTGATTGGAAGGAGTTTGATAGGATGGTTGGGGAATTACGGTTCACAAAACCATATAAGGTTATCATACCGGAAAGATCGGAATGGATTGGGGGCACACACGATCTACTCAAGATGGGGGAAGTGTGGTTTATGGATGGCTCAAAGACGGATCAGGGGGTAGGAGCAGGAGCGTGGAGGAAGGGCGGCACCGAGGAATTGGTTTGCAACCTGGACTCATACGCGACTGTATTCCAGGCAGAAGTCAGGGCTATAAGATAGTGCTGTGACTGGATACAGAATGAGGGAAGCAACCATAGGTTGATTACCATATGTACGGATAGTAGGGCGGCGCTCCTGGCACTGGACGCTATCCGCATCGACTCAAGAGAGGTGATGGGGTGCAGACAGTCACTGGAGACGCTGGCAGGGCAAAAGGAGGTTAGGATAGTTTGGGTGCCTGGGCACGCAGGCTAATCGGTAATGAAAAGGCAGACCTCCTGGCGGGAAGGGGCTCTCGACTGGTAAGGGCTAAGCTCTGCAGGGTGGCGGTACCTGCTTGCGCATTGGATAGCGCGGTGAAAAGGTGGCTCCGTTCCTGCCAAGACTTCCTGGACTGCCCTCTTTCTGTTATTTCGAAAATGCCGTTGGAGCCGTGTGGCTTCATGCACTCGATTAGGCCTATCAGGACGACGGGGGTTGCACCTGCCGGCTCTTCGTCCCCCAACCCCTTCTGCGGCCTTAAGTCTCCCTATGTAGGCCCGTGCTCTTATGGCTCTTCATCTCCTCATATCCTTCCGGGTCATTGATTCCCTCTAGTGCCTCGACCAGCTCCCTCTGCTGCTCCGACATATTTTGTCTCGGGAGTTGCTCTTGTTTCTGCTACTGCTGTTGTTGTTGTTGTTGCTGCATTACCTTAGGAACTGCAACTCACAACCTTTGTTCCGGCTCAATCCATTATTCTGGAACTTGTCTAGCTTCCGGGGTGTTTCCTACCGGAGACGCAAATAAATCAGATGCGGCTGGGGATACAGGTGAAGATGCGGGGTCACGAAGGTCACGCAACGACGAGAGTTTATGTACTCGTCGAGGAGTTCCTTCCTCTGATGAGCTGCTGGTCAGCACTCTTTTTCGGGCACCGGCGCGCCTAGCGAGCACCGGACTTGGAGAGGGAGATGGAGATGGTTGGAGAGGCTCGAGATGTTGTTGAGCCTTTTGACGAGCTGGAACTGCAGGCTGATGTTGTACGCAGCTAACCCCGGGGGGGTAGGTTTAGTTCCGCTCGTATCTCTCTCCGTCTTTCCCCGTTTGCCAGTCTCGCCGGTCTCTGCGGAATAGCCCGCACGCAGTCACCGCAGTGCTGCACGACGACACTGGCAACACCTGAAGCCGTGACCGTAGCCCACATGGTTCTTATTAATATGCCTAATAAGGTTTTCCACTTTAGTGTCTCCTCTAAATATTCCCACGCCATTGCACAGGCAACATTGGAAGGCCTCTTCATTCCATATTGGGAGAAAAATATTGAAGTTATTACCTTCCACAATATTTTTTTGTAGAGGTTCCTCCATTTCAGTTTTCTACAAAATAATTACGACAGGTAAAATTTACATAAAAACAATTGCATTAAATAAAAAGATGCATAGAAAATAAGAGAAATTCGGTATAAAGAACGACCAACGAGAACTCGCTCGGACGCACCATCTCTCACCCGGCAAAAACCAGCACACAGAGGGGCACCCGTCGAAACGAGGACACGCAGATCGCCGATCAAAGTGAGAAAGTGCGTCCCACTACGCGAGATGAGTCCACCACCAATACTACTACACTTTGATCTTAGCCAAAGGCGAGAAGCGATCGCCAGAATTACTAAACCGCATAGATAGCCACTGGTAAAAAATATCCGGACTCTCGCCCGTCTCAAGGTCACACTCACTCTGCCCACTTGGCACCAAGCACTCCATGTTCGCCGACTCTTCTCGCACACCTTAAACCTATGAACACGATTGCTCACACCTAGTTCGATCGCGTATGTGTAACCTACTTTCAGCCGAGGTCCTGACCGCGTCCGACAACTTCCGACACCCCTCGCATCGTAACCTAATACCGCCACGCCGAGCGAGGCCACCTTGTCCTCGCCAATGTATAAGCGAGCCACACTACCGATTCGCACTAAGCAATATCACAGATAGCCAAGAATTCCCTAACTACACAGATAGCTCCTTTGTCGGCGCTCGCCCTACTAGACAACCTTACGTCGGAGGTACTTGCACAGGAGATAGCTCTTCGCTCGCGTCGGGACGACGAAGATATTCGCGTAGTAGGTAACCCGAGGTACAAACCGTTCATGCACTGCTTTACACTATGCAAGGACCGCACCTAACTAAGAGAAGACATCCGAAAGTAATCGAGGAAGCCGCGCTTGCTAATATTCACTAGACAAAGAACTTTTAGATTACAAGCGATGCTGGAGAAGATAACCGCGAAATTCAAACGCTCGCTACAATAGATAGCCAGCATTCACACAAATAATTCGCGCAACGCCGATACCTTGCACGAATTACGAAGTACAATATAACTGTTATAAAGGACGCCAAAGCTGCCTTTTTACTTCCGACGTTCACGCGGGAGAACAACCATTACGCGTAGCCGTGCTGCAGAAGGCGCCAATGTAGGAAGACCCCGTCCGCCTCATCTGTGTTCGACGACTTACGATGAACGGACTTGAACGCCCTGGATGAATCTGAATCTGTTACCGTTGTGCCGGAATTCATCAACTCTTCTCATCCTTAAATGAAGAGCGAGGAAGCTCTCCCGTATTTTCTGCTTTCGTTGTCATCTCTCCTCTCCTCGCGTCGTTGCTCGAAAGAAATAAAACGCCATTAATACATATGTGGTATTTTGCCACGTTACAATGTATTGCATTCCTTTAAAAAGTAATGAAATCTACCCCCCCCCCCCCAGAAAAAAAGGTAAAAGGTAGGCAAGCATGTTGTTTCTTGATTTAAATTTTCGAAACCTCCGCAAACCTTATGTAGCCAAAATTCTATGTGTTTATTCTATCATCGAAATTAACGGTTTTCAAACCCTCCATAACTCTTCCAACCCCTTGACAAGAATTCATATACTTATACACATCAACTTGGAAAATCTAAAACTTTCTTCAATAAAATATATATGTACGTAAACAGCTTGGTATTAAGGGTTCATTGAACTGACGACCATTTTTTTAGTATCACTACGTTTGATTTTACGAAATTTCGAAAGTTTAATTTTCAGTAAAGAAAGTGATTTCTATAAATAAATTGGCAAGTTTCTTTTATAAACGTACAAGCGTATTAAACAAATAAAGAAATGAATGACTAAATACGAAAAATAATATGTAGAATAAAAATTAATTAATATACTACACCGATAGCTTATTGCAGGAAGAAATTATAAGAGCTTCGATGTGCAGTCTATCGAACAAATTGTTATTTTTATCCCTGCAAGGCGATTACATTGAAGAATCAACTTACTATAATACTAATGTAGTTTATAACATTAAATACAGTCACCCATAAATATATCTTTCAGTTAGGATTGCCTTCCACTTCGTGGATAAGTAAATCGCAAAAAGAATGACTAAATGTCATTGTGATTAACTTACCTTTCCATTATCATATATAAATTGCTACGTAGCAGTAATTATTGCTGCGTCGTGATTTATTGTACGGCCAGCTGACTCACTCTCGACGAGCTGACAGCTTCTGGAGCGGAGCCACCGCTCGATGGCGTTCGTAGGAGATGCCTCTGACCGACCGCGTGCGGAGCGCAGGACGTGACGTAGCAAGTTACACATGCACGTGGTTATGTGTGGAAGGGAGCGCGAACTTATACGTGTGTGAGTGAGATAGAGAGAGGGAGTCGGCACGTGAGAGAGAGAGAGCATCGAGCGAGGCGAGCGGCGTACGAGAGAGATCGAGCGCCTGAGTGTGAGAGAGAGGAAACGATCGCTCACATAGCTCACAGGAGTATAATTTGGCATGCTTGCAAACAACTCCACCTTCTAAATACTATTATCAAACATCATTTTGTACGCGCACCATCAAATACACATTATTGCATGTAGATTTAATACCAAAACTAAATCAAGGTATGCCGGATAGTTTTTGTAAGTATCACTGAGTTTATTCGTATCATTTACATCATAAACTTCAAATGTCTTTTTCTCAACTTCTGTATTTTTATGATTTCAGTTTACGATCCGCAGGTTTTCTCAGCAACCAGTGGACCAATCTAGTTGAAATTAATGTTATCATGTTTACAAATATAATATGCATGTAATGTATGTATTAACATGTAAAATTTATGTTTACACTATAATTACTAATATTGCGAATATAAGGATAATTAATTATTTGAATTCGATATTTTTAAGGAATCTGTTCCACTTAGTTTGTGACCACACTAATAAATAAGATTTAATACTTAGGTTCAGCTGAATAGATGAACCGGTTCCTCCAGAAAGCTGCACATCGTAGACGAAAATAGTGAAAATCATGATTTTTGGTAAGTAAATTATCGTAATTGTTAAGCAATATTAAACACACTTAATGCATATTTTTTATGCATAAAAGTAGTGTGTAACACTTATATTTAAAAGGAAAAATATAATTTTTAAAGGATTCCTATATATATATATATAGTGACATGATGGCTCGACCGTCCTGTTGGAGACCTTGCACCTCGTAATGACACCTATGAAGGTTGACCGCGAAATCGTATTTAATAAGAAAGGATGCCCAAAATCGCGATCACTAATTCGATTGGTTTGCTTCGGCTATCAGAATTCTTGCACTCGGGGTCGCGGGCGAGATGTAAACGAGGAGAGTACACTAAAATGAATAGATTTTTGACATAAGATTTACACTCAATAGTTTATTGCAAAATAATAGAATTCGGTAATCTCGGGGGATAGTTTCTCGGGGACGTGCGGCTCGTCCTCGGGAGAGCTCACCGTCTCTAACGCAGACTGTCTCTATAGCTGATACTCGCGGCGGAAATAGAGCAAAAACTCACTCTACCTGTCTCTATTACTATATCTGCTCGTCCTCGTGTACGGATGATGTCTCGATTTCTGTTGGAGCGCTCGCGAAAACAACTTGATCCTTTTTGCGGCTAACACACGGGGGGAATACTCTCTCGTTCCTCTAGATACTCTCTGTGGACTCGAGTTGTACTCTGTGCATGCTTCAGGCAGACTCTATGCATACTCACACGCTCGCGGCGTTCGGCAACTACACCGGTTCGCGGCGTCTCTCGCTGTCTCACTCGCACTCGGATATTTCCGTTCGAACGCTCGCAACATCCAATCAAAATATTACACATAATCGCATCATATAGCACACTGACGCTCTCGCGCCCTCTCGCTTATTTCTCTTGTATATGCACGAAATAAAAACACTTCACTCACACATGTCTGGCTCTACTCTCTCTACATTTTCGGTTCTACAGCTGATTTTAGTTCGGTACGCTTACATTAGTTTACTATGCTGGTGCGCTCACTGTGGATCGAGTCGTAGCCCTCCACCTTTTCCCAATAATATCCTCTCTGCGGTGCGCTGTCTTCACTCTCGCCTGCCTATCTACATTGCATTCTCTCCCACATACATTCTCTATCCTTGTCGCACTCGTTCTCGCTTTCTCGCTCGCCAACATGGCGGCAGTCGTTCGTGTGCATTCGCTTCGTGCTGCTGTTGCTCGTCCGCTGGCTCTGGAAACATCACTGAGTGTAAGACTTTGCCTTCTTCATCGTGTGGTGTCCAGGCGAGCGGCTATTCACGGGATCCCCATCACAATTTTTACAGGCACTAATCAATTTGTCTTTTCTCAGGATTTAACTCTGTCATCACGCCTTACGTCATGATCTGCCCATCACCTGCACCCTTGATCTATCACCTCCATCTGTCATTTCCACCCTTTACGTATCGTTTATGTTCTTCTCTTATCGCCTACATCCTCCACTTACCCCCTCCAATCGTGATCCCTTCACTCTCCACCTATCATTTCCAATCATAATCCTATGTAGCCCCCTATAATCTTATATAACGATATAACCCTATGGAATTCCTATGTAACCCTCTGCCTATTACCTTAACTAGGTCAAGCGCTCTAGCAAAAAAACAAGCGTATTTGTACATAAAAATGTACAGGCAACGGATACCGCGATTCTATGAAGAAAGCGGTCTATTTGAAGCCCATATACTTTTGGACACGGCGCGGGAACATTGTTTATTATTATCCAAAAGTATACGGGCTTAAACTGGACTCTTTTCTCTATCGAATTGCGGTATCCCTTGCCTGTCTACTTTTATATCCACAAAAAAGCTAGGGCGCTTGGCCTACACCTATGACATTGAGCTTCCAACTATCATCTTCAAACATAACCTCCAACATCTATCTAATACTTGATTTTCACGTTTTACCTATCATCGTCACAAATAATCTCGTGCCTCCACCTATGAATTTCAACCTAACCCCTTCACTTCCACCTATTACCTCTACCTATAGCCGACACCCTAAACTATCATTTCCAATCGTAACGATTTTACCTTCCTCCTATCCCTTGACGGTGTACTTAGCACTTCCAGCTTCCACCTATTGCTTCAATTCGTGACCTTCAGCCTATACCTTCAACGGCTACATACGACCTCCACCTATCACCGCCACCCATGACGTGATTGATAGAAGAACACCCATGAAGTATCTGTCCATGAAGGTGATAGAGGATTACATAGAGGTTACAACATAAGAAGGAAGTAGTTGAAAGTGAAGAGTTTTCATTGAAGGATGTATGTGCAAGTTGAAGAGATCATGACTTGGGGTAACAGGTGGAGGATGTAGGCGATAGGAGCAAGCTGGACACGATAGTTGGAGGGTGAAGCCGATAGATGGCGGCTGGAGGCTATAGGGAAATTGGAGGATACAATTAAAAGCGATTTGTGAAGGCTGTACATTATACGATAGGTAGAGGCTCGAGATCATGGTTGGCGGTGATAAGTCGAGGTTGTACATGGCGGATGAAGGTCATATGTATAGGGCAAAGGACACGAATGGAAGCAATATGTGGAGGGTGAAAGTATTAAGTAATTATTTGAGGGTGTTAACAATATGCGGGGCTGTAGGATGAAGGGATAATAATTGAAGACGATAACTAAAGGGTGATAGCATCATGATTGGAGGCGATAGATGGACAGTGAAGGGATTATGATTGAAGGTGGTAGGTAGTGGATCTGAGCGATAAGAAAAGGGTGGAAACAATAGGTAAAGGGTGAAAACGATAGAGGGAGGCTGAGGGATGTTATTGAAGATGATGGGTCAAGGGTGATAGGTGGATCATGACTTAATGTAATAGGTGGATGTTTGAGGTTATGGTTGAAGACGATACGTGGAAGCTCAAAGTCATATGTGAAAGTGAAAGGTAGAGGGTTATATAGGAATTACGACATAGCTGGAGGGTGAAGGTCATGATTGAAAATATAGAAGGAGCGTGAAATTGTTATGATTTAAATGATAAGTTGAAGGTCTGCGAAAAATTAAAAGTTGAAGCTATGTGTGTTAGCGAGCGGAGCGAGCAGGGGGGTACACCCTAGAATTATATACACTAGGGTATCATTAATGCGCGCGTTGGTTATTATCATATAGTAATGAGATGTATTTTTAAGTAATAATAATAGATAAATTTAATGTTTCAAAAAATAAATAAATATAATTTATGTTAATAATAAAAATTGTTCTGAATAAAATGGAATTTTTTTCATATGCGTATTGTGTATGATGTATTCAATTTCTAGATATTAGTGATGTATGTCTAGTATTAAATAAAGCAGCAACTTCGTTTGTCATTGAAAATTATAACGTCGTGTCAGTTCCAGGCTTTAATGAAAAAAGTATTGTAACCCTTGAGATGAACCAAGATCTTGTTATTTTAGTTCTTGACCCCAGAGCATCTATTACCAAAATTAACAATATTAGCATTAAAAGATGCAAAGGAAAATAAACTATTAAACCAATCAATTTGTTGGAAAAATTGTGAAGATAGACAATGTTCTAAATTAAAAAGCTGTTGTAATTCATCTGGAACATCATTATTTTGTAAAATAACATTTCCATGATTACAGCAATCGTTCAAAGAATTACCTTTATTAGAAACTTTTTCGCCAGGAAAATGTTTTGTATTGCAATAAATGCCTCGAATATTCATTTAACCAAGATAGTTTTCTGGAATATTCAATTGGTTTTAACTATTGGCATTCAATCCTGCAATTGTACAGGAGTCCTTATATCGCTTTGATTGTCATGACAGGTTTTCTTATGATACGTATGATCAAGATTATCAATTTCATTAATATGTAGATTACATGTAATAGGAACGTTTTTTCTGTGATAAGAATGATCATGATTAATTATTTCGTTTAGATATTTAAATTTAAAAGCAACACTAAGTTGACTACGTCTTTGTAACCTTTCTTTTTTGTTTGCATAAAACTTATGATTAGCCATTCTTTTCCTTTGAAGTTTAATTTCTTTTGCATGAATTACCTTATCTTCTGCTTCATTCTTTTTTTAGAGGTATTAAAAATTGATAATAATGGCTTAATAAATTAAGGAAAGTTTTTTTGAAGATCTTCACTTAAAAACCCAGTTAATTATTTTCCCAAGAACTTCTACAGACACTTCAAACATCTCTCTCATTTTTTAAAAATACATTTCAAATTGAGCAAACTTATGACATATTTTGCATAACTACTTTTTTTCGCATTTTGGTTTTAACAGTTTTTATGCAGACTTATTTATTGAGGTAGAAAAAAATTGTCATTAATTAATTTGGTGGTCAAATGTCAATAACGTAACATGTAATTAACGTAGCAACCCCTCTGTTTGCCTCTGTTAATCTTATGGACAAAACTTAATCACAACTGTAATATTTTCCAAATAACCTATGTTTTTTGTATCTTAAATAGCAAAAACCACCATCGGTTACCCTCAAATCAGTCTTTTTATGTGGTCCATTTTTTAAGATAGAAAACACCACTTTTGGAAGAATGACCGATATATACTGTGTATGATGTATTCAAGTTCTGATTTTAATTCAACGTTTCCCCTTTTTGTTTACAAAAACATTACAATTTGACTTTCTTACAAAAATTCAGAACCGTATAAGATTTTAAAATATTTATACACTTTAAGTTTCATTTATAAATTATACATCTTAACAATTTCATTTGATTACAATTTCAACTTCTTACAAAATGTAGACCTATATAAGTATCATGTGACGGCTTTTGCACCCCTGGTTTCGATCAGTAATTAACAAATTGCTGGTCGAACCAAGGCTAAGAATGGCTAGCACGGCCAAGTATAGGCGCAGAATTCAAGGACACAAAAGTATCCTGTGTCAAGAATTCTGCGACTATCAGCAACCTCCCCGCCGTCGGCAACGGTCGACACGTGCACTGCTGATGCTGCACTCTCTCGGCCGTATTGTCGCCAAGGCCCATAGTCTCCTATAGGTAAGACAGAGAAAGCCGACAGAGGGCAGCGAAGGAGAGTGCACGGTAATGAAGAGAGGGGAGGCCTCGAAATGCGTCCGAGAGAACAATTAGGGGAGTGAAGCGTCATTCATTAGAGATCGGCCGAGTAGCCCAGACCAGATTTTAAGTTTCCAAAGATTTTCACCAGCAGTCTTGTTTTTGTCTTTTGATCTTTTATTGTCTCAAACAAATTAATAAATAATAAATTCAGTGTAGCGCATTTAGTTTATAAAATCATTGGTTCTATCGTCATTTCTTATAATTACTGAATTGGTGACAACGTTTGAGGATTCCCTGCCATTGCATTAACTAAAAAATAAAGCAGCTATAGTCCCGAGTCGATTGAATCATCATTTCCTTTCCGCTTTTCCCTCTTAGACCACCACAAAAAATCGCTTTTCCCTTTTAGACCACGTATTGAGTCTAAGGGTAATCCAGCGTATAAGACAAAATGTGCGAGCGCTTAGTCTGACTTATTGCAGAACGTTTACGTCTCGCTGTGTGAAGCGATTTAGCAAAAAGTTTAAGATTTTTAAATTAACTTTAACGTTTATTAAAAAATATAAAATGATAGCCGTATACATGGCAAAAGACTTTCCGCTGTATTTGCGCGTTTAGTCGGATTCCCTATGGGAGACTCAATGCTCCGCATTCAGGGCTTTCCGGAGCGCCAGCGCTTCTCCGGGTGCTTCAGCTAGCCAGGAGACACATTGCTCCTTCTAACTCCAGCTCCGGTGAAGGAATGAATGCTCTTCCTGAAATGACGCGCTCTTTTATACAGGTGAGCGGAACTGCTCGATGTATAATTAACAATAAATAATGGTTTGTTGCTAATAACGAGCTCCGGAAAACAAAATAACTTGCATATAAATACGCGAGTCGCGAAACTTTAACTCTTTTGTTGCTATTTTTACAATATTAATTAATGATTTGTCCTAAAAACTTTACATGAGTCGAAAGCTGATGAACTAACGATCATGTACGTTACAAATTAATATGGCAAAAGTGCCTCAGAAAATAATATTCGGCATGTGAAATGTCTATTTCGTACTTATTTGACAAGTTTATATATAAAGTAAAACATATAATCTCGACTCCTGAGGCAAACTTAGCCGTGGGGCAAACTTAGCTCGTTTCTCGCGCGCGCGCTGTGTTTTTCTTCAATCTTGCAACGATGTTTTTCAAATGAAAATTAACGAATCGCAACCGGGTTTTTTGCGTTTTACATAGTTTTTTAATCGCAGAATCTCATACAAGCATTTATTTTTAGAAATTTACTATTTAGATAGTTGATATGAACGTTGCAAGTTGGCGTCGTGTCCCGTACATTACATACGGCCAAGCCGCAGGCCAACGTGTAACTCAACTTAAAACCATAAAAAATTGTTTAAACGAATAATTTTAAGTTAATTTATCGAATAAATTAAACAATTAAATTTTTTAATTGGGGATAGGGTCCGTGGACGTTGCATCCTTAATTACTAATACACCTCAATAAAAATCAGCAATACTAAATTAATTAAATAATAATCACTACAATTGATTTAAATTCAAAAATTTTTTTTTCAAAACCGTAATTTTTCTCGACGCCTTTTCATGTCAACTTAATTGACAATTTTTATTCTTTATTTTCTTTTACGTTTATAGCAATTTATGCAATACCAATGAATCCAATTTTTTTTAATAATTCAAATTTTTTTACTGCACATTTAATTTTCTTTAAACTTTCAACAATCTTATAACTTCTTATAATTTTCTAATAATTTAATTCAACATAACAACAAGCAAACTTTCGTCATTAAATTTTAACAATATATATATATATATATTAGGGTGACACAGCATCGCTCCTATCAAACATATTTATTTTCCGAAGGTCTCATATGATAGGTATCAAGCCAAGGAATGCAATGGATTTTATCGTTTTTATTTTGAATAATTTTTCGCGCTGCTCAAGAGCTCCAAAGTTTCGTAACCTAGTGAAGTAGGACGACTGAAAAACTTGATGAGGAGTCAAACAAGACAATAAGCACTACTCATTGCCAGTGAATGTCCCTGTCATAAACATCCCCAATAGTAGACTCATATTTATGGCAGGGTCGGCTCACGCGGACACTTTCCCTCTCCGGCTCTCTTCTTCTACCTCTTCGAATTTTTTTTTTGCTGGAATTCCCAGTTTCTTACTCGTGCGCATGGAGCCAAGAGCATCGGTCAGAGCGAAACATGTGTTGCACTTTGGTGTATAGCTGAACGGGCTAGGAAACTATCGTAGCAGCTAATCCCCAAAAAAATTTACAGCTTTCACCTACTTTTTCGATTTGAAGTCCTCAGTTTCATTTCATTTTCTACGCGAATCTAAACATGATACGTGAAAAATTTTTGTTGGAATCACTTCTTCATGAGTGTAAGAGTGTTGGGTTAAAATTACAGACGTCTAGAAGCAGTGGAAGTGACTTTAAATCGACTTCGAAAACCAGCATTTTCGACCAAATTTTGCACCTGTCAACTTTCTTAATTATTATTATTTTTTGATCAAACTTTTTCGAAACGATAGTTATCTTCACTGTAATGAGACTGAAAACAAAAAATTCCCGAAAAAGTAGACGCTTTTGTACTTATTTAAGAGAAAGTACAAAATTCTGCCTGCACCATGTCACTTACTATTTCAAAAGTAAAATGCTCGAGCAGTGCGAAAAATTATTCAAAATAAAAACGGTAAAATCCATTGCATTCCTTGGCTTGATACCTATCATATGAGACCTTCGGCAAATAAATATGTTTGATAGGAGCGATTCAGTGTCACCCTAATATATATATTGCAACGGGGCAATAAAAATCCTCACCATAGACACTATCAACGAAGTAGATGACGAGTCAACAGCAACGGACCTACTGGACCCAGTAAGTATACTGTCCATCACTAACAACGAAAACACTCAAGCACAATCAGCGACAATCGAAGATATAGCACACACAATCACCGAGGCACACAGTACACAATCAGAAAAGGAAACAACAAGACATTCACTCAAAGCTAGAAGCAGACAAGTGATACAAATCAATCTGGTAAACTCAGAACTGAAAGAAGGATACATACCAAAAAGTTGCGAACAAAAATGTATTTGTGGGAGAAGGAGTCGTAATAAATGACAACAATACCTGCAAGATACTCGCCATAAACACAGACGTAAAAGACGTCATCATAGAAGTCAACCCTACGGAATTGTTACCGTTCGAAACGGAAGCCATGTTTCTACAAGAGCTAGACAGTAACTATGATGGTGAACAAATAACAAACATAGCCCAAAGAATAACAGATATTCAAAAAATCATCAGAAAGGACCACCTCAATAAAGAAGAAACGCGAATCGTAAACCGAATAATCGAAGATTACACCAATAAATTCCTACTACCTGGAGATAAATTGCCATGCACAGACATGATACAACACCACATACATCTGGAAGATAACATACCGATAAACACTAAACAGTATAGACACCCGCCAAACCACAAAGAAGTTGTTAAAGAAATCTGGATAATACCCAAAAAACCAGATAGCAAAAGTAATCCAAGATGGCGCATGGTCATAGACTTCAGAGAACTCAACAAAAGAACCATAAGAGATGCATACCCTTTGCCAAATATCACAGACATAATGGACCAATTAAAAGGAGCCACGTACTTCTCAATTTTTGATTTGGCAAGCGGATTCCAACAAATTCCAATGGCCCCTGAAGACTCCTACAAAACAGCATTCTCCAGCGTAAATGGACACTACGAATACACCAGAATGCCAGAAGGTTTACGAAACGCAACTGCAAATTTCCAACATTTAATGGAAAAGGTCCTAAGAGGACTACAAAACCTAGAAATGTTAGTCTACCTAGACGATATAATAGTCTACAGTCACACACTTGAAGAACATGAACAAAAAAATAGGAAAATGTCGGATAGACTAAGATCAGCCAAATTAGTACTGCAACCAGACAAAATAGAGTTCTTCAGAAAAGAAGTAGCATTCCTCGGACACATTATCCGTGCCGAAGGAATAAGACCAAACCCTCAAAAAGTAAACGCCATCTCCAAATTGCCAACACCAAAAACGGCAAAAACATCAAAGAAATACAAGGCATGTTTGGATATTACAGAAAATTCATACAAAATTTTTCTGCTATCTTGAAACCACTACAAAAACTAGTATCACCAAAAGTGAAATTTGAATGGACCGAAGAATGTGAAAAAAGTTTCCAAAAACTTAAAGACTGCCTCACCTCAGCACCAATATTAATTTTCCCAGATTTTCAAAAAGAATTCACCCTCACAACCGACACATCAGACTATGCAATGGGAGCAGTCCTTAGCCAAAAGAAAGACGGATTTAACCACCCAGTACAATATCTTTCAAAATTCTTCACAGCTGCCGAAAGAAATTACACAACAACAGAAAAGGAATGCCTAGCAGTACTCTACGCTATGCACCAATTCCGACCTTATTTACTCTGCAAAAAGTTTACCCTTGTCTGCGACCATGAACCACTCAACTGGGTGCACATTTGCAAAGATCCCGGACAATGACTCATGAGGTGGATGTTCCGATTCACAGGATATGAATACACGTTCAGGTACAAACCAGGAAAGCTGAACAGAAATGCCGATGTACTATCACCAAACCCACCAGAACTGACAGAAAAAGAAATAAACGAAAATCTTCCAAAGCTAAAAATAATGATAGTCGAAGAATCAAAGAAGGCAAACTCAGGTAGCAAAATAAACTCGCCACAACCTTAAACATCGGGAGAACAAGAAACACAAAGATCAAGAGCAAAGTCAGTTGGAGCAATCGATGCCGCACCAAAAGGCAGAGGTAGACCAATAGGCGCAAAAACGTGCAAAATAGCGCCACCAGCAGACCACAGTTTAATAGCACAATGAACAAGAGCAAAAACGAAACAAGTGCAAAGCAAAGTAGCATAATACATTAAAGGAATCACACCAACAAACAAAGGCAAAACCAAAGTGCCATCAAATAAAACCAAAACAGCACGAAAACTTCCAAAAATAGTAATAGACACAGAGGAATCACCAAAGGAGACACAAACGGATGACCCTATAACCCTATAACTCAGCGCATCTTCATCATACATATCCATAATGTCATCAACAGCACTGCACGGTAGTTTCACAGAACGAACACCTATAGAAGATCCAAGATACAGTGGCCTAAGTGTAGACAACAAGTCAGAAGACCCAGCACCGTAGGAAGAGAATAACTCCGTATCCTCCGATGACAGTCACAATCACACCATCAGCAACATAGCAATTCACGTGAGTGCGAAAAGTCAGAATCAACATTGAACACAACACTCAACAGAGAAGAGAGAACAAGCAAGTAAAAAACTAGAAGAATCTATAGCAAAACATCAAGACACACACGATGACTCAGATGAAGCTGAACAACACCCACCACTACCAACACATTTTTCAGATGATGACGATGTATCAGACAACTTACGTTTTCGCCTATTTGAACTTAACCCACACTATGGGACAGAACAGCAAGACGAAATCCTAGGAGAAAGAGTACAAGAACTCATCAATGAAACACAAAGACGAATGCAAATAAGGATGGAACAATCAGAAAAAATCAGAAACTAAATCAGACACTGAAGACGTAAGTATAAAAGTACGAATACCAACAAGAATATCCGACACAACCAAAATAACAAAAAAGGACCCAGTAGCAAAAAGCACACCTCACAACAAACAAATGGGCGTACTTACAGAAATAGAAGCCATTCAAAGCGACCAAACCAAAGAACTGGAATTTTCCCAACCACCAGAAATCACAAACCAAATAGTGGTGCCAAATCTAATTCCACCAACCAACGCGCAACCAAAAATCACAAACACCAAAACCGAACAAGAGGAAGAAGACACAACAGTAATACAAAGTAGTTTAAAAATCACAAATACCGTCATCAAATCAGTTCGACATTGCCTCACCTACAAAAGAGACAACATAGTTCATTTTATATCGAAAGACTGTTCAAATGCATCTGCGATCTCAACGCTTCTAAGCGAAATAGGAGCAATAAACTTAGAGCATATGAAATGGAAAGAACCACGAGTGTCCCAAACGATAATTATACCATTCAACGGCCATTACATATTCTCAGTAGTACTCAAAGAAAAGCACAACAGCAACAACAACGTGGAAGATCTCAAGAAAGCTCTAACCAACTTAAAGTCCATACTAATACAACAACGCATCAGCAGTTTCCGCATCTCAAGATGAGGCGACCTAACAGACAACTTTGAACCAGGACTCGTCTGCGAAAAACTCAAAGAGACATTCAACAATACTCCTATTTCAATAACAGTATGTTATGGAAAAATAGAACAACCACCAGAAGAAAACAGAATAAGAATCATAAAACTACTGCACAACAGTTTAGCAGAAGGACACAAGGCATTAATCAAACAAACCAAAAAATACGAGAAAGATACCATTGGCCAGGAATGAGAAATGACGTACTAGACCACATACATTAATGCAGCAAATGCCAAGAACAAAAATTAGAAACATTTCAAATCAGAAACCCCATGATAATAAGTGACAACCCCATTGAAGCATTCGATAAAGTATCAATTGATACAGTAGGAAAACTTAGAAAAACCCCAAGAGGTAACTAACACCTCTTAACAATACAATGTAACTTAACCAAATTCTTATTAGCAATACCCATAAAAAATTTAAACGCCATCACCATAGCAGATGCATTAGCAAAAAATTTAATATGTTAATTCGGCGCATCCCGCGCAATCCTATCCTATAGAGGAAGATCCTTCCTATCAGAGATAGAAGGCACCCTATTAAAATTGTTTAAAATCAATCACCTAAAAACGTCAGGCTATAGACCACAAACAAATGGCTCACTGGAAAGAAGCCATGCATCCTTGATGGAATTCATACGAATGTACTCCAATAAATACGGCGACTGGGATAGCCTAGCACCCTTTGCGACGTTCACATGCAACACCAGTATTCACTCTGCAATTAATTTCACCCCATTCGAATTAGTCTACGGAAGAACAGCGCGATTCCCCATTAAAATACCCAATGACGAAAAATTACGTACCTACAACGACTACACGCGTGACTTACTACTAAGACTCAACGAAATGAAAATCCTAGCGGCAGAAAAACAAATAATCGAAAAAACAAAAACAAAATCTCGATATGACAAAAAAGGAAAGATTTTCAAAGGCAAAGTAGGCGACTACGCCAGACTCATCAAAAAACCAAGAACAAACAAATATCAACCTTATAGACACAAACCCCTAAAAATCATAGAATTCATAGGTAGAAAAAACGTGATCCTCGAAGACGCAAATGGGCAGAGATTGCGGAAACACATCGATATACTTAAATTGGCTAACATCAATTCAGAATCAGAAGACTCAGAATAACAAGAACTGATATGTACAATAATTACAGGATGATTCAATAAATAATCATAACAATACTCACTTCAAGTATACAAGGCGATATGCAAGAAACTCATCATCAAGAGACCCTAAACCCAAACTCAGGAATTTATTTTGAAAAGATAGGCATCATCCGCATTCAAAGAGCGGATTGGAAAATTAATATAGTCATTCAACTAGACGAATTCTTACAAAATGACAAACCAATATAGCAATATCACGAAGTATTGGAAAAATGCATTCAGACAGTCGACCAAACGAAATGTCAAGCCGCCTTAGACAAAGATATTGTAACCTTACAAACAGAAATGTTAAACGCTATAAGAAACAACATCAAAGAAACAAAGAATAACATAGGACACACAGAATATCCCACGATTAAAGATCCATACGGCATCAGAACCAAAAGGCTGACACCGCTTGGTATAATCAGCACAGCCAGCAAAAGCCTATTTGGACTAGCCACCATCGACGACATCAATGAAGTCAACACCAACATTGACCAACTATTCCAAGACCACACAAAAGTAATACACTTAATGGAGAAAATACCCACATAATCTCGACCAAATTTGATGAGCTCCACAACATAACGGAAAAACATGAAATAATGTTACAAGCGTACCAAAAATCGCTAACACTCACAATACAAACACTATCAAAAGAAAACGAAGAAATAAAATAACTAATCTTCACATCAGCTTACTCAAGACGGTTAATCACCCACATGGACCATTTAATAACAAACAACGAGAAACTATTACTAATAATAACAAATTTAAAACAAGCCATAATTCATTCAGACCTAATCGACACTAATGTGCTACAACAAATCACAACAGACATCAAAAGAGTCACCAACGATCTGGACCTACCAATCCCATATGAGCACATCAGGACAGAGGAAATACTCAAGATAGCAAAAATAGACGCCATACACCAACAAGGAAAAACAATAGCAATCATGCACATACCACTCGTCGACAGAACCCAGTATCAACTTTACAAAATGCACGGAATACCAATACCACAAGCGACCAACAATTCATTAGGATCCATATACATCAAACCCACACATAACTACATAGCAATAAGTAAAAACCAGGAAAAATTTACAAAATTCAACGAAATCAACAAAAACAAATGCACAACAATACACTATACAGAAATATGCCCAGTATTAGCAGCGATCCAAGACGTACCCGCGCCAACAGATTGTGAACTAACATTACTCCTATCACCAAGCACAAAATCTCTATCCTACTGTAATATCAAATACATCAGCAATGTGAAAACTCACTGGACCTATTTACCGTATACCAAAACATGGTTATATTCGACCACTACAGACCAACTGCAAATCTCATGCTCCAAAACGGAGTCGACAAACGTTCACCTAGAGAGCACAGGAATAATAACAATATCACCACAATGTACAGCAACAACAGAAGAAACTACCATTTATGGAGAATACACAAGATCGACAGAAGTCACACACATCTATAAACCAAACATAGAACTAAATATCCTTGACCTTTACCCTCAATTAAATCATGACAACCAACTGACAGATTTAATACCGCTAACAGAAACACATGATTTCCCAAAACTCACTCAGAAAGCATATAATAATAAAGCCTTCACCGAAATACTAACTGAACTCCAAAACATAGCACAACATAAAAAACACATTAACACAACCAGTAATTTCATATACGGTGGAATATCATTACAATCCTTAATACTAATAACATTACTAATAATAATAATAAAAAATAAATATAAACTCAGCCTAAGACTCCACAAATCACGCAAAAACAACAATAAAACCAAAACGCCCAAAACCAAACTCATCAAATTAAAAGACACAAATTTCAGACAAATACAACAAGACACCCCAAAATGTACACTAACACCAACAAAACATCCCAACCAAAATCAAAGCAAGAAATAACACTACTCACTCAAATAGCAGAAACAGAATAACTAACAACCCATCCCTATATTTAACTAACCAAACAATAATAACACAATGTTTTTAAAGCAAACAACAACAATCAAGAAAGAAGACCATGAACCCTAAAACATCTGTATCTATGTTCATCAAAACCACCACACCAATATGGATGGTAATTAAACAATTCGAAATGATCGGAACTCCTAAAGCAATAGACATTGAAGATTATCGCACGGACCCAACAAGCAAGAAAATAACACTACAATTAAAAACCAAAAAAGAAACTATTGAAGCAACCCATTTAAAATCAGTTCTAATAAAAACTCACCACAAAAATAAAAAAGGACCAAACAATCATACCAAAAAGAAACCTCAACACCAGGAGTCCAACAACAACATCACCAACGATAAAATCAGAAGTGCATGTCGTGACCAACAACGATTATAAACGATCGCGACTATGCTGCCTCCTACCATGGGAAGGCAAAGACAAAGAAAAAGATTAAATGTTCTTCAGACATTTCGCTCAATTTGGTGAAATGGTGTTCTACAACACCGTAAGAGACAAGAGAGGACGACTCTGCTATGGATATGTAGAATACTTTCACATGCAAACGCCGAAAAAGCAAGAATCGCAAGCGATCCGATTTACAAAGCAACTTTTGCTGAACCAAGAAAAAACCCAAGAATTACACAAAACATCATGGAAACCGAATTCCATGCACCATGCGTTAAAAGTATACATACAAGCATTTACACGCTACACGAAAAAACATGCTCGAAACGACAAGTATGCACCATCACCAAAAAACATCAAAATTCAGGTCAAACCATAACAAACAACAGAACACAAAACATAAAACAAACATTACAATCAACAAAAATAAACACACATTACAACACCACAAAAAGACTAACTATCCGACCAAACGATAGCTCCAATCACAAATACACTGATGACACAATTGAAATAGGATTAGATCATAACACACAACATTTTTTAGAAATAGCAGAAAATAAAGATATAGATAGCGATGACATGAGCATAGAATAAAACACATAGTAGACCCCTTATCACAAATCGTAGGCGTACCAAATAGCATATTTAAACTAAAACATCAAAGCGATAAGAACAAATAATAGGCCAACATATTATTTTTCTTTCAGATGGACAGAATTGGAAAGAAATATTTTCTAGTGGACTAACTTGTCCGATGAGGACGGAGCCGTCGGAAGCCTCATGGCGTTAACATCATGGCGCATAACGGACACGAGGTATCAAAGAAACAACTCCATCAAAGTGCACTACAAGGGCAACGGAGCCGAAGTGCTAAGCAAGCTAGAATTGTTTTGGGACCTCAAGGTGATCGAACAGGGTACCGATGCAATACGATGATCGAAAAAGCACAACAGCAGATTTACAACTGCTGTACGAGCTGGAAAACCCGATCTCGATTGACCTCACTCAGGACCCAGAGCAAAAACAGCCTGTCGACCAAACACCGAAACCAAGACCTCTGAATGCACAGGCAATCCAAGGACCAGACTACTCCAAAAATCCACCCACCATCCTGAGAGTAATACCAAAGGATACATCAATGGAGGTGATCTTTGTGGGCAGTCGATCGCAGCTCGAACAGCATCTAAAAGCCATCGGGCAGTGCAATCTGACTCACCGGGTCAATGAAAATACGGGTTACCAGAAATTCGTGGTCCAATGCGACGCAAAGGCTCACCTAGACCTCGCCCTCAGAATCCACGACGTCTACGTTAACAAGGCAACAACGCAGCAACCAACAGCACCACCGAGCCAAGCACAGCTGGAAAAGAGACCTTCCCACCCCGCCAAAGATGATGACACCGAGGTACTTTGGTTCTGCGTGCCGGTCCCCATGACAGAGGCCAAAGATACGACCATCCACCACTTTGCGGAGTATGGACCCCTGGACCATATATTCTTTTATGAATTGCCAGGATTCCACCCGAGGAAACACAAAAAATACCTGGCGTTTGTGCAATATTGTAGTGCAGACGATGCCAAAACTGCCATGGATAAATGCAGCGCCAGGTACAAGACCCCGCGATGGTGTAGCTCCAAAAAAATTGGGTATGGACCACAAACCCTATAGACGCTACCATGCTGTCTGCAAACATATGTTTGACGCCAGACAGGAAATGGACCACTATAGGGTTTGTCTGATCCAAAATAGTCACGTCCCAGTTCGGCATGTGTGTGGCCTAACCTTGCCGTACAGAGACGTGACAGATCACGCCGACAACTGTCCATCCACAACCACCTCGTCGTCAGGAGCCATCCCGCGAGCAACGCTCCAAGCTGCAGTAGACCTCACCTCCAGTAGCAGCACAAGCGCCGACGAAGTAGCGGCAAGAGCTGTGATTAGCCGAGCAGCAGCTAAGAGAAGAGCGGCTAACACGCTCCGAAGACCACATAGAAGTACAATCCAACAACTCATCCCCGATGAAGAAACAGCACCACCATCGAGCTCATCATCAACCAGCAGCGAGGACTAACAGGCCGCGGCAGGCATGGCCGCAATAGTTACAGAGATAAAAACGATCCAAATAATTCAAGAAACACCCCCCACGTCCAATTTGAGATGGACGACGACATGGTCAACGACATTTTCGAAACCATGTCGTTTATGAGTCTCGAATCGGACTAAATATAAATCATCACCACCCACATGGACCCAGCTACCGCTAAAACTTCAATGGACCTTTATGAACAATATTCTTTGTTATTCTAGCAATGAAATTTTCACTTTTAAATAAAATCAAACTTATTTCAACCCTTCGAAACAATGCCAACAGGACCCGATCCAGCCAACACAGCAGTAGACTCATCCTACTAACATTAAAATTAATTGTAGACATTAGGCTACTAACCAATGCAGTTACAAAACGCGTCACGTCATTTTTTTACTTTGTTTTAAGTTCACCGGGACGACAAACCTTCTCCACGAGGGGAGGATATCATGTGACGGCTTTTGCACCCCTTGTTTCGATCAGTAATTAACAAATTGCTGGTCGAACCAAGGCTAAGAATGGCTAGCACGGCCAAGTATAGGCGCGGAATTCAAGGACACAAAAGTATCCTGTGTCAAGAATTCTGCGACTATCAGCAACCTCCCCGTCGTCGGCAACGGTCGACACGTGCACTGCTGATGCTGCACTCTCTCGGCCGTATTGTCGCCAAGGCCCATAGTCTCCTATAGGTAAGACAGAGAAAGCCGACAGAGGGCAGCGAAGGAGAGTGCACGTTAATGAAGAGAGGGGAGGCCTCGAAATGCGTCCGAGAGAACAATTAGGGGAGTGAAGCGTCACTCATCAGAGATCGGCCGAGTAGCCCAGACCAGATTTTAAGTTTCCAAAGATTTTCACCAGCAGTCTTGTTTTTGTCTTTTGATCTTTTATTGTCTCAAACAAATTAATAAATAATAAAATCAGTGTAGCGCATTTAGTTTATAAAATCATTGGTTCTATCGTCATTTCTTATAATTACTGAATTGGTGACAACGTTTGAGGATTCCCTGCCATTGCATTAACTAAAAAATAAAGCAGCTAGTCCCGAGTCGATTGAATCATCATTTCCTTTCCAGTGTCCCAGGGACCAATTTCAATTTCGTTCAAAGGATTTCTCGTGTGATTCAGCAAAAGGTAAGTCCTTCTAATTAATTTTAAACAAATAAAAATCTCGCAAAGCAGTTTAAGCGTGTTTTGAGAGCGACCCGCGTGGCATGACTTCGCCCCCCGCGTTCGCTTCACTTGCGCTGATTTCAGTTTAATCAATTTAAATATTTATAATCCATAAATTTAGTTTAGCATATAATTACGAAGGGTCAAAACCTCCCCCCCGTAATAATACGATTTTAAAATATGACTTCGCCCCCCGCGTTCGCTTCACTTGCGCTGATTTCAGTTTAATCAATTTAAATATTTATAATCCATAAATTTAGTTTAGCATATAATTACGAAGGGTCAAAACCTCCCCCCCCCGTAATAATACGATTTTAAAATATGTTTACACGTTTAGACATTATACCTCAGAACAAATTTCGAGAATATTGCAATTTTACCTTCTATATCGCAATAATTTGAGTTCCACCTTTAAAATATACGCCTTAAAAAATTCATCTGTAAGCGCGCGTTCATTTTGTAGAATATATAATTCAAGTACTATATGTGTATACAATACAAAAATGCCAGCACCATAATTCTAACTAATAAAATACTTTAAAAGTAATCATAGTATGTATCTTTCATTTACCGGCAGTTTGAACAACTATTTACACTTTTTACATTACTGAAAATTGAACTTCAGAAAAAAAATATTCTTTTGGAATTCTTAAACTTCTTTTTTGCTTCTCCTCTTTCCTCTGCAAATTACAACATTACTAAAATTTGTTATATTGCTCGTAAATTAAATAGTGTGGTAAAGTAAGTAAATTAAGTAGTGTGGAAAAGAATCAAAAAATTAAAGAACAGAGAGACAAATCAATTTAAATAATATTTAAGATATCTGAGAGGAAATCTTTTTCTTAAAGTTGAGTAATTGCGCTAATTTTCTTTTAAAATAAAATTTATAGTAATTTGAAAACTATGAATAATTTTGATAACTCACCACAAATAAGACATGCGTTCCATGTATTTAAGAATTAAGATAGTAATGAATGAATAGAATAAAGAGGAAAGAAAAATTACAAAAATTTTATTTGAAAAAAATATACCCTCTTATATTCCTTCAATTTTTTTAAATTAATTTTTTGTTTCCTCTTTATTCTTTTCACAATCTTTGTACTACTCAATAATTCAACTTTGAACAAAATATTTCCTCCCAAATGCCTGAGAAGATTTATATGCTCTTTTCTGTCTAAAGCGGATAAGCAGTGAAGTGAACCCACTTTCGTACTCTGACACAGTTCACGCAGTGACGCTGCCTTTGATCTCTCTCGTAGCCTCTGCAGGTACAGAATTGGACTTGTCTCTTAGAAAGAACATTCCAATCGTGAAAAACCATCCAAACCAATTTCTACTTTTTTCTGACCAAGACAGACACTTAAGATACAGACTAAATCTGTATCTTAAGTAGGATAAGTCAATCCATCTTTGGATATGAGTGGGGAGTTGGTATGCCATCGTATCGCACCTCTAATCCTTGCTCCGGTATTTACCATTACGCTCATGAAAAAAACCAAGGCTCAAAAACAATCAGTAAATGTTCCAAGACGATTGATGTGAACAATGTTGGATTTATGCCTTGGAGAACAACGAATATAATATACTACGTCATTGATCTTTTTAACGACTTCCCAAGGACCAACCCAATTCCCAATTGCAATTTGGGTGCTTTTCCTTTGGTTTTTCGAGGATTAATGAACCAAACTTTCTGTCCAGGAGTGTATTCAAGATTTCGGGCTCTTTTGTCGTACCAAGATTACCTTTCAGATTGTAGACGTATTTTGTCTCGAGTAAGGTGATGAATTGTGTGAGGTTCCGTCTGCAGCTGATGAACGTAGTTTCCGTCTTTTCCAACTTGGACTCCTGTTGGTGGAAACCCTCGTATTAAGTCCAAAGGAAGTCGGAGGTCAACAATCTTATAATCCTAGTGATCTAATTTACCTAACCATCGAGCTAATTGTCCATCTAATTCCTTAAAAGATAATAACCAAGTTAAACAGGAATTATCTGTCCGAATACGAAATTGTTCACCAATTATAGGAAGTAGTTCTCAACGAGTCACGCAATAATTTCTTTCTGACTTAGATAGGACTTTACTATAATAGCCTACATTCGTTCTTTATCGTCCTATATCTGTGAAAGAACCGAACCAATCCCATGGTCAAAAGAATCAGTATCTAAAATGAATTTGGATTTAAAAAAAGGAAATGCTAAAATAGGAGGAGAAATAAGTTTTTCTTTTAGGTTAGAAATAGTATATTACAGCAAACACGAGATATGGGATGTCCGAATTTACTCCCGTGAAGGGTATACTATTTTTCCTCACACTAGCGCCGAAATTACGCACTTTTCTCTAGGCTCCCGGGAGAGAATGTGGTACTTTCGGTGCAGTGTGAGGAAAAAGCACTTTGACACTCTTCTGACCAAATGCATTTAGCTGATTTTTCAATTAGTTTATATAGAGGTTTAGCTATATCTACAAAACCTTTAAATAATGTTCTATTATAACTACAAAAGCTTACAAAACTAAGAAAATCTTTCTTCTTTTGAGGAATGTACAACCATATCACCTGCAACATCTATGTATTAAATCCAATCATGTCTTCCATTCTCCACCTATCATTTGCAACTATGACCTTTACAATCTACCTATTACCTTCAACTATGAACTCCTATCATCTACACCACTTACCATCTACACCCTCTATCCATCGCCTACAATCATGTACTCTAGACTCTACACACAACCCTATATGTCAACTCCACCCATGACCTCAAACCTTTGTCTAACGACTCTTATTACCCATGAAATCCACCTAGTACATTCATCCTCCACCTATAGCGACAAAATTTTCGGCGATATACTGCTCTGCCGAGTCGATCTTTATCATGACCTTCACCTTTCACACACGATTTCTAGCCTCACCTACCACCTTAAGTCATGGCCTTCACCATCCAGCTGTCACCTTCAGGATCACCTCCAACCATGATGTCTGCCACTTATTACTTTAATCATGTTCTCAAAACCTCCTACTACGTCCGTCACTTATGACTTCCACCACCATCCTATCACCTCCACCTATAACCTACACCCTCCACTTATCACTACCAATCTTTACTCTTTAACCAATCACCTATCAACTACACCCTTCACTGATCACCACCAGTTTTAACTCCTTAATCCTCGACCTATCACCTGCACCATCCACCTATTGCTCCTCCACGCTTCATTTATAGCCCCAAACATGATCTGAACCCTCCACATACAACCTCAAACAATCACCTCCGTCCATGACTTCCAGCCTCCATCTATTCCATACATAGCCTTCACAATCTAGCTATTAACTCTAAGCTACATCTATCAACTCCAATCGTGTCCTCCAATCTCCCACTATCATCACTAAGTTTAAGACTTTCCATTACTTAGCACAATTTGTAACTTGCTTGCAAATAATTTGTGTACTTTATTCTATTTTAAATCTTATATAATGGATAAGTAAAAGGCAAAGTGGAGGGGTTATGCGGAGGGCTGCGGAGGGGCTTTTAGTTAGTCGAAACCTAAATTTTGAAAAGTTCCTTGGTTTAAATGTGGAGGGATGTGTGGAAGAAGCATGCGAAAGGGCTCGAAGGGGAGTGGAGGGGCTCGGCCTCAGTCTTTTCCTCAGAGAGTCAGTCTTTTTGAGCTTATTCCCCATAATTACTACATCACGATTTTCACATTTCCATATTAACTCAATAGTTATATGCATTTAAAGTAGATCTAGCTTTCGTAAAGTATTCTCCAGGACGGAAACGTAAGTCTATGGTGAATGAAATAATAAATATTAGTTATCTTAGCTTTTGAATACTATTTGAATCTGATATATGACGTAAAAACTATTTCATTTATTTCTCATTGCTCCTAATTATGTACCATTGTTTAATAGATTATTTGAATAATTTCAAATGTACATAAAAATATTATCCGTATTTTCAGGTTTTGCTTATATACGGTAGTTAGGTGCCTTTAAAATATTTACCATATAAACTATATTTTTTCACAAGAAAGTTTTCTCCAATAAACTTTCATTTAAAAAATTTTCAATCCAATTCTGCTATCTTTCGAGTCCTTTATTTGCCAAAATTTACAGTGCTATCCAATTTAAATTTATTTATTTATTTATCATTTATTTATTAAATATTCTCCACAAAATATTTGAATATATTGAGATATTAAAAATTGTATTTATTTTCATGAAGAAACAACTTCAATAAAAAGATTCGATGCCATAACAAAATCAAAATCAACCAGGATTCATATTTTAAGACTTAGTGATTTTGTACAATAATATCTTCTGAAGAAGAGATTTTCCTGAGTGTTATGTATAGAAATTCAAACTATCTGCATTTACAGTTAAAAAATTCCATTGCAGGTGGCAGTTTTGAGCATTCACAAATGCTACATGTCTGACAGAGCATTGGGATGTACACATTAACTTGCGACGTTCCAAAAATCGCTAATCAATGTTGTTGAATTTCATAATCTAGTACATTAAACAGAAACTGCTCCACGTTCTGTCTACTGCTCCTGAAAAAAGAAAATAATCTTATGATTTAAAATTTAT
This sequence comes from Philotrypesis tridentata, assembly GCA_018906965.1. Lineage (NCBI taxonomy): Eukaryota > Metazoa > Arthropoda > Insecta > Hymenoptera > Pteromalidae > Philotrypesis > Philotrypesis tridentata. The sequence goes on from JACCIB010000084.1 coordinate 379,232, forward strand.
TAAATTCACAGTTTATATTTAAATTTTTTATTTTAGTCTACGATGTGACGGAAAGATCCGAATTGCCTGCATTCCCCTGCAGGCAATGCGGCATTTGAAACCGAGTGAAAATATATAGCTCTAACATCTCAGATGACTACAGTTAATATACACATTGACGATAGTTGAACAGAGCCACGCGCTTCGAGTCATGTCAAACTTTAGCAAGAATCGCGTGGCGCTATCGAACTTCTGCTATCGGTCACCACGGTTGCTATAATACTGAGAAGCTCATGTGGTCTCGCGGAGAAAAAGCGAGAGCATGGTGCCAACTTTGGAGAGAAATATTTTTAAATAATTAATTAACTGTTTTTATTTTATAGTTTAACTGTTTTATTCAATATATTTATTTGACAAAGACTCGTTAGTATGAGCTAGTGCGCTCTAGTACACTGCACGAGAGAGGGAGGAGAGAGAGATAGATAGACAGAATTTATTTTAACAATGTACATTACAAGAGAGAGAGAGAGAGCGAGACAAGGTGAAAGAGAGAGAGAGAGAGCGAGCGAGAGAGAGAGAGAGAGAGAGAGAGAGACAATTGCCTCTCGTGACGCTCGCGTGCAGGAAGAAAAGAAAACGTCACTAGTCGGACGCATAATATATTAGTTGCGCACGACTCGAGAACACTTGCAATACTCCGTGTTTGACACGCGAACGATCCGAAAAGACATTCTAGGTCCTTGACAAGACGTTATCATATTTTCACAACTCGTAATCAATGAGCCGTCAACGTCATAGGGGGGCCGGACCACTCTCTCTCTCTCTCTCTCTCTCTCTCTCTCTCTCTCTCTCGTAGTACAGTATCTGCTGGTACATTCTCTAAATAGTCCGGGAGTCCTGTATTTTTGTTGGCCACTATCTTCCAGATTTTATTTTATTGTCAAAATATGTTAGTAGTAACCAAGTGAGAATAACTCTAAATTTTGGACTTCGAGCCTGATCGGCAACATTGTTATTACTGCAAAATAAACTTCAAAAAAGCTCTTTTTCCAGTTTTTCGCGAATAACTGTTTTATAATTCATTTTATGCAACAAAGGTAGAGAGGAAAGTTATTCATTATTGAATTTTAAATAAGATACATGTGTAACCGAATACAAAATTAAATTTTTTCATCTCTAAATTGTAAAACAAAAATAAAGGTTTTTTGCAATTTTTGATATTGTTTAAAACTGACTCTATCGCTCGATGATGGTAGATTGGAAGGTTAATAAGAATGCGTCTCTTCGAGCCAAAATGGTTATATTTATGCCAGACGTTTCGGAGTAATATACCCCCTCATCAGTGGCTAAGAAATTAGTATTAAAATTTTTACAAAAACAAATAGAATATATAATAACTAAAACAAGTTAAATTACCAAAATTCCAAAAAAAGTGAGTCGTGTGCTACATCAACGACGCAAGAAAACGCAGACGGCGCTAAAAATTACAATACGCAAAATTTAATTTAAATTTACTAGAAAAATTTATAATCGTTACAAAAAAAAATTGATACAATGATCGCTACAAAAAAATTTTTTTTTTACAACTTACATAGTGTGACGCTCGAAAAACTTTTTACACAAGGAACAAACGCGACCGGTGCCACTCGGTGGTAATGTGGCACCGGCCAAGGACAGAAGTCAACTAAGATTACAGCTAAAATCGATCCTATATATACGTTGCGATACATGGTAGCGAGCAGATTGTACCAGGAGTCTAGGACGCGGAGAGAGGTGGCTCACCGCTTCGCGCCCTCTTCAGTTCAGCCAACACGTGTTCAATGGTGATTGGCTGGCGGGCCGGAGCGGCACATCCCAAGTGGGAGGTCGAAGAGCCGGGTTGCCAGGGCAACGGCCTGGCCATACTGTACTATATAGTGATACAGTTATGGTAGGGGCGTCGTGTGCGGAGCAGCGCGGGCTCTCCGCTCTACTACATGAATAACAGTTTGTGTCACCTCTGTTGCGTTATGTGTTCCGGATACACTTAGCGAGCTCTGAGGCTTTCGTGGCTACGATATTCGCTTAATTTTTGCATTTTATACACATTTAATTGTATTAGAATCCTTCTTGACGCATGTATCGCAACGTATATATAGGATCGATTTTAGCTGTAATCTTAGTTGACTTCTGTCCTTGGCCGGTGCCACATTACCACCGAGTGGCACCGGTCGCGTTTGTTCCTTGTGTAAAAAGTTTTTCGAGCGTCACACTATGTAAGTTGTAAATTTTTTTGTAGCGATCATTGTATCAATTTTTTTTTTTGTAACGATTATAAATTTTTCTAGTAAATTTAAATTAAATTTTGCGTATTGTAATTTTTAGCGCCGTCTGCGTTTTCTTGCGTCGTTGATGTAGCACACGACTCACTTTTTTTGGAATTTTGGTAATTTAACTTGTTTTAGTTATTATATATTCTATTTGTTTTTGTAAAAATTTTAATACTAATTTCTTAGCCACTGATGAGGGGGTATATTACTCCGAAACGTCTGGCATAAATATAACCATTTTGGCTCGAAGAGACGCATTCTTATTAACCTTCCAATTTTTGATATTGTTACAGTTTTTACAAAAATAAAAAATTATTAACATCGAATAAGCTCTCAAATATGACTTGAACAATCTAAAAATCGGTGTCCGATCTCAAAATTTCAAAATGGCGCCTCATTGCAAAATTATTTATCCTGAATTTTAAATTCATCTACAATTTGCCCATAGAACCATAACTGTATCCAACTGCCTTAAATCGATAGCTTAAACTACATATGCCATGACATGACATGATTATGACATCACAGCCTACTTAATAAACACTAAAAAAACTTTTTAAAAAATTAATATTTAATATCATTTTTAACAATACATAGTTTTTATTTTCGTGAATTTTAAAGTTAGAAAAATACAGTCACATGCATGTTAAAGTACGTAAAAACCATGAATTTTCATATAAATAGGAGCCAAGATACGAATTCTTTTTCAATCGATGATTATGCCGAAACTACTTGATATTTTTAGTTACAACTTAGCACACTGCGTGTTTAAATGATACTTTAAATTATCCAATTTTACCTGACAGCTCTAGATGGTTTAGTTTGTGTAAAACGGCCGATGAACGATGCGAATTTAGCGCGCGTGGCCGCATGACTCTGCGGCTGGGCGACACGGTTATGGGGGGCCCGCCTCGTCGCGGCAGACAAGGTTCGTACACTTTAATAATTGATTATCTCGGCAATTAAAGCTAATATTAGAATAAATTTTTTTTTATTTAACGTATTTTTTTCTCAGCTTTAACTTTATATGAACTAAATTGTCATCAGTGCAATGCGAACACCTGAAATTGCTATGTTTTCTAAAAAAATCCTTTTTCTGCTACATACACAACATTTACACGACCTTCATATGCATATATTGAGGAAATAATTATCCTTTTTTTCTTTTTTTTTGCATTTTACCGCGTTTCTCTAACTTTAAAATTGGTGAAAATAAAAACTATTTATTGCTAAAAATGTTGTTAAGTGTTAATGTTTTAAAAAGTTATTTTTAGTGTATATTAAGTACCCCATAAGCTGCCGATTAAAGGCAATTGGATCTAGTTATCGTTTCATGGGCGAATTGCAGATGAATTTGAAATTTCTGAGTAAATAATTTTGTAATGAGGGACTATTTTGAAATATTGAGATCGGACACCGATTTTTAGTTTGTATATACTAAAAGTCATATTCGATATCTTATCGCGTAATATATCCGCGAAAAACTGAAAAAAGTGTTTTTTTTAAGTTTTCAAAGTTCAGGCCTGAAGTCAAAAATTTAGGATTACTTTCAGTGGGTTACTACTAACATGTATTGACAATAAAAATAAATCTGGAAGAAAGTGTCCGATATCCCACTATTTAACTCCTGCCTCCCAGACTAAATCAAGGGGGGTCGTACGTACGTAGCCGCCGTCGGGCTCTATCCAGACCCTATTACACTTTTCATAGGCAGTGTTGGAAACTAGGCGTACGGTTTCCGTCGCATTGACAGCTTTGTCTCTTACATATGAGCATTCAAATGAAAGTTTACGACGAAAGTAATAAAATCACACCAGGGTCATATTTTGTGAAATTGCTTCGATCGAAAGATATTGTAAAGTGAAAGTTCGGGCTTCTTAATTCTTCTCGCGGGAGAATAATTGTTCGACAGATATCCGGTGACGTAGCATCTACGTAATTCTGGGCTACATAGATATACTTAAGGGGTTATGACAGGGTTAACGCTAAAAAAAATTTTTATTTGGAAAGATGTAAAAATTTCATTATTTATGCAATTGTAATGGAACTTCTTTTATTGTAAAATGTGTATTCAGGCCTTCAATTTAAGGGGTTATGCCTGAGTTGAATCTGAAAAAAATCAATTTTCATTTAATAGGCTAAAAAAAATGATCTGTTTACATGTTTTTAAAAAATTATTTATCTATACTTACTATATAAACAATCCCATGTAAAGTTTACCAAATTTCAGATTTTATTTTGCTTTGCCGCAGGAAATCTCAGCATCCGAGTGATGAATAAATGTCAAACATGATGGAAAATCTTCTGAATATATTTCTTCACAGCTTGAATGGAAGACTTTGCTGAAAAATATGAATTTTAAATATTTGATAATATATAAGTTGATAATATTGGTAATTATAGTGAATATTATATATGATCATATACGTAACATTACTTTTAACTTACTTTAGTCAATTCTGCTCCATTCAGTCTGTGAAGGAAGATTTCCTGGAGTTCTCCAAGAAATTTCAGCTTGATTGGTCTAATAGATGCTGAGAAAACCTGCAGCAACTGACTTAGAATCATCAAAATCGTAAAGCCGAGTAAAATGCAATTAAAATATATACATCAAAATCACAAAAACCAACTAAGTATTACTTACGGGTACTATCTAGCATATTTTAATTATAATTTTATACTTCAACACATACACGCTAAAGATATTAGGTGATCCGGGTGCTGAATATTAGTCTGCAATGGTATCTCGATACTGAAAATAAAATGAAAGTTGTCAATACCAATTTATAATCCAAATATTATAATGTTTACAATTATTTTTGCTACTTACCATTAATATATTCTTTAAAGGTTCTTGTAAATATGTCAAATTGTAATAAACCGCGAAAAATATATGATTAAAATTTTATATAACGACTCGGTCTAAGCAGATCAAATGTAACCCGATCTGTCCGATGACTGTTTTCTGGATAATTATAAGTATCAAAAGCAGCCACCCCAAATAAGGCAGGGCCAATCAGAAATTGACAGCGAGTTTATTCACACTCACGTTTGTCTAACACCGAGTGATAAGCGAAAAGGTAATCTCGAGATCCCGCTCTCCTACCCGGTAGGCTCCGACCGTGAATGCGGTAGCCAAATGGGAGAATTATTTGTGAGCTTTTAATATGCAATAAATATATTCTATATACGGAACAACCGAGCATGCACTTCCTTTATTCTAAACCATCACACTTCCTAATAATAAATATATATAGTTGTGAGCGTCACTATTCAGACGTAACAATATGAAACTCTTCAAATACAATATGAAAGCCAATCAATCCATATTTACCTATGAGCAAAAAAGAAACACAAAGAACTAAATCTTTATAAATACAACTACTATTTACTAGTTTACAATTCTTATCTGAATTCTTGTTGTAGAAGTTTTTGCACTTTCTATCCACACTAATAACAGGTCATAAGTATAGCAGTAGACAAAGGCATCACCACATGTTGATTTGAAGACTGGATCAAAATATTCAAACAGCTGTTTTCTAGGCTAGGGAACTATTGTTTCGATAAAACAGAACTGAATCTTCTTTATCATTGCTGTGCAGCGCAAACTATGTGGTGGCAATTTGAAATCGATTAAATTTTTTTAGTGTTTTCAAATTTGAATTTGCTTTATTTTATTGAGATTGTAGTTTTATGTTGTTTAAGAAAAGTAAACTAAGAAAAATGGTTATTTTGCGAAAGTTGGTTATTTAGATGTTTGTACTAGGTGAACAACTTTTTGAGCAAGAACTATTTTGCAAAACAGATTTATATTGTAGTTTCAGTGAAATCTTCTATAAAAATCTTGTACTAGAGGTATTACAAAAATTCATTTCGATAATTGAGGTATAATCAAATTTAAATATCGAAAATCGATGATTTTCGAAAATTTGAAAATAATTTTTTTTTCAGTTTTTTGTCTGTATTTTTATGGCAAAATTTTTTTATGAAAAAGGACTTTCACCACCATATTCTACGGACTATTAGCTATGAAAAAAGTGAATAGAAAAAATCGACATATTCATCATTTTAACTCAGGCATAACCCCTTAAGCTATTGAACTCTTAAAAGTATTGATTTTTCATCTCTCAAATCGATTGTTAATAGGACATATTTTTTACTGATGTTTTTTTGCGGCTTGCACAATTCTAAGCGTTTCGGTCAACGAAATTAAATTTTTAATATCTCATTATACTCCTTGAAACCTGCATTAAAACTTAAGTGCAGCACTTTTTTAATAAATTTTTTTTTCATGTTTTCGAACAAGTTTATCCAATTTTTTTCTAATTCATTTTAATTATTTAATAAAAATTTATAAAAAAACATGTCCTATTAATAATAGATTTGTGAGATGAAAAATTAATACTTTTAAGAGATCAATAGCTTCAATTGAAGGCCTGAATGCACACTTTACAATAAAAGAAGTTCCATTATGATTGCATAAATAATGAGATTTTTACAGCTTTCCAAATAAAAATTTTTTTTCGACCGTTAAGCCTGTCATAACTCCTTAATGCACAGCTAACATTCATTTTGAATTGTTTTTCTTGCGTCAAAAACCTTGTACGAATAAAATTCAAATTTTAAAAGGTTCTAAAAATTAGTTAAATTTTATTCATCTTGTGGTCCGAAGCAAAATTTTGTATTAAAAAAAACAGTATTGAATGCATTAAGAAAAAAAATACATTGAGAAAAGTCCAAGGTTGCAGTGTTAATAGGTAAATGCATAAGGGGGGCTCTGTACGTCCGTATCAGTATTGTTACGCGATAGCTGATAGAAAAATAAAACTGCAAAATTATTCCAAATTTATTGAAATTTAATAGTACATTGCACAAAATTATTTAGAGCTCATAATTTCAATTATACTCTAGTCGTGTGACATAAGCACCAGGACAACGAGTATAGCATTACACATTTACTATTGCAATCAATTTTTAATGACGACCTGCCCGTTGCAGCAGGCTGTTTGATATAAGAACCAGAGCCTGGTCTGCGTCACATTAAACTATCTTGCACAAATCACAAATAGTGGTGTTGAAAGTTATAACACCGTCAATTTTTTTTTATATGCAAAAGCACTCATTAATAGTCCCTATATTCCTTTCAATTTTTACGTGTTTAAAGATTATTGCCTCTATAGCTTTCACATTTGATCACTAGTTTGATCTCAATATATACTAACCACACACTTCAGAGTTCATGATCAGATGTTGTAAAAAGTTATTTTCAAAATAGTTCAATAGTTGATGTTCTAATTTTAACATGAAAAGCCAATTAATTCCCACGTAGTACTACACACAATAGTTAAATAATAACTGCTATTATAGTTAAATTATTATAGTTAAATAATAACTGCAATTCCAGGCACTGACACCTTGTTCCAGGTAACAAGAGCAGCTGCGTTGGACCTGAAATACAAAAAAGGAAATTGGAGTTACCACAAAGCCAAGCTCTCCATAGAAGGTGCAAGCTTTGCAAAAGCAATCCTATAGAAAATACTCATCTGATAATGTAGTTGTCGAAATCCAAGTCACTCCAGCGACTCTGTATGCTGATAAAATTTGCTATCGCGAATCACTCCTTCTGGCTACTCTGTAACCTCAACCAAAACTTTGTTTTCACGCCACGTGCAGATGACACCACTGAGTCAGCTGCACGCGCGTGAGAATCGGTCGAGGTTTTGAGGCCAAAGAGTTGGCACGAGGCGTGATATCACGCAGACGTATCTCCTTTTGCAACTGTATATCTATATTAGGCGGCGGCCATTTTGGTAGTGGTGACAACTGTGTCCCGTCCAAGGCGCGTTTACACGTTTTCACAAAAATTATAATTTGCACATTTTCATTTTTCTGAATTTAATAAAACACACATTAAATTGCAAGTAACAAACAGGAAGAACTTGAATTAAAAATTCACTGCGCAAACAAAAATACATAATTTAAAATCAATACTTATTCAAATAAAATATAAACCTTTTCAAAAGTCACTTAATCAGCTCTGCGCACTTGTCATAATCGAGCCCATCAATATCTTGGTGATCAACTTTATCAAAACTATTCACTTGTGATAGTAATTTTCATAATTTGCAAAAGAGATGAATAAATTTTCACATGTCTTCTTAATGCATGCATAAACTCATAATAAATTTTAACTATACACAAAGTCAAATTAAAGCTGCATTATAGCATATCTTTTAAATAAACTAAAACATAGTAAATTCAAGCAACACAATTGCATTAAGCACCTCAAAATTAAGGGTCACTTGTTTAAGTCGACATTTCACACATCAATCGATTGCCATCACCAACATTAAATGCATAAGCACCATTCGCGATAACACAATACAATCTGAAACGCCTCAAAGAAATTACATCAGTATCACTTGCAGGTTCACAAAATCTTTCTCGAATTCACTCTCAATTTATTGAATTCACGTAAAAACGCACAAAACTTTGCTGAAAAGTGGCATTCAATCAAACACGATACCTGTCACTTTCAATGTTGCACAATTGTCCTAAATTCACACACTTGCATGGCAATTTGTACTCATAACAAAAAATTCATGATAAAATCTTATTACCATAGAATATCAACTTTATGTGCATTTCGCTATGTGATTGACCAAAATCGAACCATTCACTTTTACATAAACAAGTGGAACTAATACTTAAAAATAAATTCGACACTCCCACTATACAAATATTTTAAAACACGTGTGTTCATAATACCACATTTAAAAACACTGCAAGCAAAATATGCATTTCTTGTCCAGCAATTTATAATTCAAAAAAGAAGTCGATGTTTCTGTTCAAAATCTATGTGACACTTTCAAAACATAATAGCATTAAACAAAGGGGAACGTTAAATGTACGACAGATCCGTCGATCCGCTATAAGCAGAGATGACTAGAGAGATTGACAGAGAGCGGGGTTTTCGTACAACAAATTCCGAACGAGCTGCCTCGAGGAAAATACGCACCTCCAGATATGGCGAAAAGTAAGAGGGTAAGGGGGCTAGGGTAAGAGTTACAAAAACTGGTACAAAAAAGTTCCGAGTTTCGAGCTGAGATTCGAGCCTCGGTGCAGTTTTCTCTTTCCTGCGCACGGAGCCATTGATCGCATACCTGACCGTCGCCTCGACTCAGGCCCAAGCTTTTTTTTTTTTTTATTAAATTTGCTTTTTTAAAAAGTTTGAATTTCGCTTGCGTCATAACTGACCGTCATTAAGGGGATTAGCGCAGGACAGAGGAAACTGCACCGAGGCCCGAAACTGGGGCCTTTTTTTGTAGCAGTTTTTATAACTCTTACCCCAGTCCCATTGCCCTCTTACTTTTCGCAACATCTGGAGGTGCGTATTTTCCTCGAGGCAGCTCGTTCGGAATTTGTCGTACGAAAACCCCGCTCTCTGTCAATCTCTCTAGTCATCTCTGCTATAAGTTTCTAAGTATAATTGTAACCCATGACTGATTAGATGGCGCTTGTGTGTATAGTCTTCTCTGATCGCATTCTATTTCGCCTATTTAAATTTTCGTCTTTCACCCTCCTGCTCTGGTTTTCGAGTACGTGATCGACACTGAGAATTCACTTCTTTTACACCCCCCCCTCCCTGGTTTTTCAAATTTGTTTGTCAAGAAATTTTGTACGATCTTTATACAAGCTGATGATTCCATCTCTATTCCGAAGTGCGCCATCTCGCGGGCTTTAGCGATAGTCTTAAAATAACCTACTGTTTATACATCTATCCATTTGCGTGCATCGAGACGAACTTTTCCGACCGATTTTTTTTATAATTAAACAACATATTGTTTTTATAGACCGTTTGTATTAATTTTTTGCAATTTTCTACGTTTTTCATCATTTTTATGACAGATATAGCGTAAAAACACATCTGTCGTACGTTTAACGAGCGCCTTAAACCAAAGTTGGAAAATAAATCAGCCATTATCGCACAAATAAACCATTAAAATCAAATAATTGAGGTTCTATTCAGTCACTTACACTTCTCGCATTTTACAAAAATACAAACAATCATTTCGCAGTTACCAAGATAAGAAAAAAAAGTTTCTAGTACAATTATTAATAATACTATTCAAATCAGAGCTGTCAAAATACGCGTACACAAGAGCTTCCTTGCAAAATCACAACTCACGGTAAGATAATCAAACTTCAACACTGCACATAATTTCACTTCTAAATAAACACTGAAAAACTAAATAAATTTTACACAAACAAGCAGTCACATGACTTTGCAAACACACTCAAAAGCCGTAATTGGCCGTCGGCTCACATTCCATTTTTGTATAGTATTGCAATCTGTCGACAAATTTTTCAGCAATCTCATCATTTTTTCTAAAATCTGTTGAGAAATTCGCAAGGAATCGTTTTACACCCAAACCGTTAAACATATAATATAAAAACATGATACAATATTTACCGCAGACATTAGAAAAACTGCTTTGCAGCGGTATATTACACCACCTTAACCGCTTCTAGTTTTTCTGGATTTGATTTACATGATTAGGAATACGCGGTGGCGTACCAAAAATATCGAAATACAAGCCAAAGCCATTTTTAGTAACATATATCGCTACCCAGTGCTTGCCACGTCTTTTATGATTCTCTGTGTTAAAGACAAAACCACATGGTTTTACCCACGTTATCGGAATTTGATCGGCCAGATAAACTCCGACCGCATGAGACGTCATCTTTTGAAGCTTCTGGAGAAAATCCACAGAGTTCACTGGTACCGAGCTCGTGGGGTGGTGTGACAGGCCGCTTTGGTGGTGTAATTATATCAAGTCCACTACCTCGTGTAGTTAACCAGTGCTTTAGGGTATAGGCGTTGTTGAGTGCACAACTATATCGGAGGTGATTGTATTTAATTGTGTATTGTAAATAATACACCTCACAATAAGGCAATCTATGAAAAGGCGGACGCTGATTTTCTCGCTCCAAAATAATCTCTCGTGTTGTGAGTTTATTCAGCAATTTTGCTTTTTCCCCACCGCGCACATAAATTTTACGTGCACCCTTACAAATATTTTGAAAAGTTTTGTAAAACTTCTTTAAAGCCGTGTCTCCCTCGTACCAATCCAAGCCGTGATGATGTATCGTCAACCAGTTATTCTGCCTTAAAATGTCTTTTTTCAGAAATGCCGATTGACAGGCGAGATGATCCAGTGCGCAGAAATATCTCGATTTAACTCAACAATACCCACTTCTTTCGGTATTACATGGCCTTTGTTATCCTTAAAGAATTGCACGTCAACAATTAGATCCATTTTTCAAAGACAATCATTCTGTTTACAGTATACAAAAAGACTGAGCGGCTCGGCACGAGTAGCCTGTATTTATACTGTTTTTAGTAGGTACGCCATCTATCTGTTTTATCCACTGTAATCTACTAAAACTTGTCGAGACGAGTCAATCTCCACCAAATTGTCATACTCAGCATAAGCATTACAATTCACAACTGCTTCTAGTGCGTTGCCGAATCTCACATCGATCCTCACACTGCCCCTTTTAATTAAGTTCCAATGAGCATCACTGTTTGCCCATAAGTCGGGTGTCAAATCAAATGCAAAAAGACAATAACCATTCGGATACGCATCGCGTGATATCGAATTACTCGTATTTGAAAAATGAATACCCGTATCCGAGAAGAGCGTGTGGTATGTGTCCACGTATGTCATTGTGCTTTTGAAGTCAGGCTGTAATGGCTTGGATGGTAATTGAACATCATCCACATACAAGCACAGAAAATTAATATTAAAATTTTTGAAATTAAACGGATTGGGTAATTGGATACTTTGCCGTAGTCTTGGCTAAAAATTTCTCATGAAGCATCTATATACTCGGGTAGATTTTGACACGACGAACAAATAGTGCTGCCTCAGCTATGCGTGCTACGAATACGTTCTCCTCAGCCATTACACAAAAATTGTCACGAGATGGTATAAGTTTTACACGTACTTCAAACCCACCAAGCATTAATCTATCCATATTCAGCAAGCGATGAGATTGATTTATACTGAACCCAATGAGAACTCTCAATCGCCGTCTGTGTTGGTGGTAATTCAAATAATGATAACTCGGACTTTATTGAGTCGTAAGAGTCGGTGTGTAAAAAAGCCATTTCGAAAAAGTTGTAAATTCAGTTTCCAAACATGTCTCGCTTGACGGTGGAAATCTTCTTTTTCACAATCTTTTTTACAATCGTCGGCTTCTTCTTATTCTTTTTTGTAGTAGTAGATGTAGACCGCTCACCGCCACGACTAGTTTTCGACTGTGAGTTTGCTGATGCGCACTGTAGGTCAAATTTAAGATGGTTTATTATATTCTCAAGACCATTTATTTCTTGCAAAAGAGTGTCGATATCACCATACACTTCTTCTTCTTCTTCTTCTTGTTAATATTTACGAGATCTTTTGCCGCTACCCAAGAATTGAATTTTTTCGGATAGCCTTTCCAGCTAACGAGATGCTCTTTTCTTGCACCTCTACCTCTGGTTTGTAACACGCTGTCTACCTAAAAAGACTCGTGAAATAGATCTTTACGCACTCGGCTCAGCTGTTGCTCGTAGAAAAAACCCTCAATCTCCTCACCGCTCAGATCTTCGAGTGTGTAGACTGGTGGCTGTCTAAAAGTACTGACTCTTGCAAGTCTAAAAAATTCCAAGGTCCAACCGCCTTCGTATGCTTTTCGAAGGATGTTCGTGCACGACTGACTCGAACCAAATCACCCACAGTTAGGCCAAGCGACAAAGCAAAAAAAGCTACGATTTTTGACGATCAAAAAAAGCAGTTGGCGACCTATGCCATTCGATAGCAAATAAAGTACCCTTTAAGCACATATGCTTTTCTACAACCAAATCGAGATTATTTTATAGTTTTTAACAAAAGAACATGCAGGAAATGAGCATTTTTTCAGTTTTTCGCTTAGAACTTTTAAAATATGCAAACAATGAAAATATAACAAGAGAGAAGAAATATGCGGTATTAAATTATCAATAAAATGAACTATTAAAAATCTCGATCGGTTGTATAGAAGCTGAGATAATTGGAGAAAAAGGGTTAAACTGGCCATTTTTCAAAAATTCATTAATATCATTTTTCGAAATTTTGAAAATTACAAGCTATAGGTATGTACTTTATATGAAAAAAATGAATGCTGTGAAACCATTCAATTTTAAAAAGGGTTTTAAAAATTTGACGTTTTTCGATAAAATATATCTAACTATGCTGAAATAGCCGTCGAAAATGGGCAAAAACGGCCGGACACGGCAGAGCGCACAAGTAGTGGGGGAAGCGCGCATGAATAGGGGCTATGTACACGGCTATATATACGCACTTCCCCTATTCACGCGCGCTTCCCCCATTACTCGTGTGCTCTGCCGTGTCCGGCCGTTTTTGCCCATTTTCGACGGCTATTTTAGCATAGTTAGATATATTTTATCAAAAAACTGATGAATACATCTTATTGTGCAAAACGTCAACTTTTTAAAACCCTTTTTAAAATTGAAATTCGACCACAATTGGCGATGTGACAGCGTGTGCAAATTAGTGAACAAAAAATTAACATCACGATTACATCAACAATTACGGTTTCACAGCATTCATTTTTTTCCGTATAAAGTACATACCTATAGCTTCTAATCTTCGAGTCTTAAAATTAAAAAATGGCTGCGTAATGAATTTTTGAAAAATGGCCAGTTTAACCCTTTTTCTCCAATTATCTCAGCTTCTATACAACCGATCGAGATTTTTAATAGTTCATTTTCTTCATAATTTAATACCGCATATTTCTTCTCTCTTGTTATGTTTTCATTATTTGCATATTTTAAAAGTTCTAAGCGAAAAACTGAAAAAATGCTCATTTCCTGCATGTTCTTTTGTTAAAAACTATAAAATAATCTCGATTTGGTTGTAGAGAAGCATATGCGCTTAAAGTGCACTTTATTTGCTATCGAATGGCATAGGTCGCCAACTGCTTTTATTACTTTTTTGAAAAAAATCTCTGTTGTTTGGCCTAACTATATTTATGGTGATGATGACGTAATCGTTTTACACAATAGTTACGTGTCAAATTTTCACGCGCTCTACAGGTATTGTACATTGTAACACTAGATGGAGTCATTTTTATCGCGCTCTGCCACGAATTATTGTAAGATTGAACGATATTGTCTAGTACATCGATGTACCCTCTAGTGCCGAGGTGCGTAAAGTACCTCCAAATACGGTCTTTCAACGTTCTAATAAAACGCTCGGCGATTGCAGCCTTAACGTTAGGATCTCGCACAATGCGATAAATAATGTCTCGTTTTTTCAGTAAATTTTGCACTTCTCGACCAACAATCTCCTTGCCCTTGTCCGTCTTAAAGTATTTAGATGCTCGCTCGTCATTTCACTTGAGTACTCGCTCGAGGCCCTCTGCCACACTTTTACTCGTTTTATCGTGCAGGGGCTCCACCCACGCGTACTTTGAGAGCGCGTCCATAACGACCAGTAGGTAGGTGTAATTATCATTGTACAGCTCGTATGGGCTGAACACGTGATACGGTCGTCGGGGAAAATGATGACGTACCATTTTGTGCTGTGTGTGTGCACCTTGGCTCTCAAGCCATTCTAGCACTTTGTTCGGTGGAAATTTTTTACGTGTTGCCCACACAAGTCTGTAACCTCCTGCGTATGCTGATGGAGCTGGCAGACCCTAGTACAATTGTTCGAGCTTACTCTCCATTCTCAGCTTGACGTCTACCACTGACTAACTTCTTCTGCCTTTTGCGTACACGTTTAAAGGCTTTTCGGCATTTTCGATACACTCAGTCAAATGTAATTTTACCAACCATACATAAAACAGTTAAAAGAGCGGCTCCCTTCTCCTCTCGACTCGACGTGTCGGAGAGCATACGTGAAAAAGCCCGCTCGGCTAGACGCCGATCGGCTCGGGTCCGCCCACTGCCACTACTGCCATCGTTCTGCAAGTAGGCACTGTCATGCTCGAGACATGCATGGTCGAGGGGGTTTACCCCACTCTCATTACATGCCAACCTCTCCTCGAGATGCGTTCCAGGCCCGAGAAACTGATATGCAGGCAAATGCATTTCGAAGGGTATCCGATTCATCAACATGTCTAAGGTAGTAACACAACGTCCACCATCACCACCGCCATCAACGCCAACTGTTGGACGCTTTTTCAATCCAGCTCCATACGATCCCATTCTTTTATGCTGGTAAGAGTAGGTTTTTTCAGTATAGATGATTTTTTGATTGGTCGAGCTACGGAAGCTATCGAGATATCCGCGCTGGGAATACCACTATCCCGTTTCCTCTTTGCAACACTGTTAAGCTTTCTTTCCTCTTCCTCACCCTCCTCCCCCTCCTCCATCTCTTCTTCTTGATGTTCTTCTAAATCGTCGCTGCTAATGTCGCTACCCGATGGCACTACTCGGTGTACGGTAATCTGTTATCGATGTCGATAGTGCAGAATCTTCCAGAGCTGCAACTGCTAAGCTGGTATAAAGTTTTCGATTATCCACAAACTCCAGAGGGAGGTGCGCCCGGCAAAGTATACGAATAAACTGTTGAGAATTACGAGATGGCATAGTTTTTTCTCTACCTCTCACAGTCTCGTACACCAGATCAAAAATATTTACACCTTGTGCTCGTACACCACCTAGCATGACATCACCAAGTTTATTCCGTGTAACGCTACCAGATTGTCGTAGAGCATCGATTTATCCAGCTGCCTTAGTCCGAAAACTCTTTGGTATACTCTTGAGAATTCGTTGATCAGAAAAGACTTGATCACTGCTCGTAGCAGCAGCAGCAGCAGCAGCAGCAGCAGTGGCAGCAGCAGTAGTGGTAGGCCCCATTACTATTGAGGGTTTGTCAATACCATCACCATCACCACCACCATCACCAGAACCATCATCCATTAAGCCTGCTTCTTTTTTTTTGTAGTATACGTAGCGTTGCATAACCTATTCATACAGAGAATACTTTTCTCGATCGCTCACAATTTCTCGAGAATTCAAGATCTTGCTCATCTGGTCGTGACAGCTCGGAGCCCGGTATCTGAACAGTACTCAAATGGCTGTTGTCACAGTTGCCAGCACCATCGCCATCACCACTTGCAGTAACTGTGGTAGCACATTTATTATCGGCGACATGATGCTGCTGCTGAACTTGTCGTCCCCGCACACCCTCGATGCATTCTTGAGATACTAAAATAATTTTTCTAGCGTGTTCCATGCTGATAAGACAGGTTACAAAATTATCGGCAAAAGATGATGTGCTTTAATTAAACGACTTTTGCACGTCTCGAATGTCTGTCCAGGCGCTACAATTTTGCGGAGTAGTACAGCATGTTTACGTAATTTGCTCTTAAAAGACTTGCTCAGAGGTACGTTCCCCCGCAAAATATTCAGTACACACTCGGCAAGATAGACGGCAAGTTTACGACAAGCCTGGCGTAATAGAGCTACACGTTGCGCCGCGTCAAGATGTCTACCCAATACTTTCAATATTTCGAGAAATTTTCTCGGGATCGGATGATGGTGACGTTTTTGAATAGAGGCTGCTGCTGCTGCTGCTGCAGAAGTCATCGATGTTAGTCCGATTATTACAGACGAACGACTAGCACATTATCGGCTTGTGAGGTATTTTTAAACTGTTTGCGCGTCACATACATAAAATTCACGTGCGATAGCGGCAATTTTTCGGTGTGTCCTGCTTCAGATCAAGTAGCAGATAGTGATAGGGCTGGGAAACGGCATCGTTGTACGCCTGCTGAAGAAATTTAGGATTTTCAGGGCAGAGCTGTCGAGCTAGATACTGTATCTGCGAGCGATCGCGAGGATTCTTGAAAATGACGATATAATTCGAGTTCAGCAATATATCTCGCTGGCCTCGATGAAAGAGATTCTGCGAAAGAAAGAAAACGCTGAGATTGCAGTGGTGGTTGGCCTTGACGAATAGATTGATCACACTGGCGCTAGATGACTGGCGCATCAAATCGTCGAGAATCACCCACACTCTGGTGGATAACCCCCGAAGCGTAAGTTTTAGTAATTGCAAACATAGGGATACAGCGAACAGACATCTACATACTTGATTTTTTCACCAGGGCCAACATTGTACGATTTTACCGATTTCGTAAGCTCTTTTATGCATGCAGCCATATTAACATTTTCGCAACGTTCACGATCAAAATCGCACTCCCATTTCTCGATCAGTCCATAACCGTGCTTCAAGATTTTTGACGAGACTCTGTGTGTTCTCTCGTACCGATCGTCCAAACTGCTCTCAGCATTCGTACACGGCAATTCCCGTCCGCCTGTAAAGCAGCGAACACGGCAGTGCCAGTAGCAACCGTGAAACTGGTTTTTTTTATTCAATAAGCATTAGATGCCTTCTCGGCCCATACAGCTTTCAGTGATATTTTGCACAAACTTTCTATAATTTATAATTGTAGATTACATTGAGAGAGAAATTTGTACATGATTTTACAGGCAGGAATGTTAGGCTCTCGGATTAGCATTTCAGTCGTCAGTGGTGTTTTTATGTTGAGATCATTAAGCTCGGATAAGAAAGTTGTTCTTAGCTGTGCATATAGATCGCATTCCCATAGAACATGATCTACATTTTCGGGGGAGCGAGTACATTTGCAGATAGGATTGTTGACAATATTTATTCGATGTAGTGATTCGGCAAGGTTATAGTGATTGCTTCGCACTCTATTAAAGGTAGTAATGATTTCTCGAGATAGTTTTCGGTGTGTATACCAAGGATGTGCTTGATCTCTGTAATAGTTATTAAAGTATATACTGCCTTTAGAATGACTTTCTTGCTTTATTTGCGTTATGGTTGAGTTAAACATTTGTTTTTTGTATTTTTCTGATAAGTCTGTGAAGGGAACTTTACAGATATCAAGGGCATTCTTGTTTGTTGCTTGTTTTGCTAACTCGTCGGCCATTTCATTGCCACTGATTCCTACGTGCGAAGGAATCCAAAAAAATTCTATAGAGTACAATGGGTTTTTTTCGATAATCGAATTATATTTTGCTTTGATTTTAGCTATGTATGGGTTAGTTTTAACATTTATAGTTGTTGATTGTAAACTTTGAAGGGCACTTAAGGAATCAGTGAAAATGACTGCCCTGGGAATGCGATTATCAGCTATAGTCTCTAGGGATTTCATGATAGCAAGGCATTCTGCTGTAAAAATCGAGGCTGTTGATTCGAAACTAAAGGTAGATTTGAGGTTTAGCGAGGGACAGGTATATGCAGATCCAACAAATGGGGCATCTGTAGTCTTGCTGCCATCAGTGAAAAAGGCTATAAAGTCATTGTCATTGACAAAGTCATTGAACTGTTTTACAGGATTTGGAGAACGCTGGATATCTCTGCCAAGTTTCATATTGACATTAATCTCAGTGAAGTGGTCTGAGAGTTTGTGACAATAAATGTTGAAATTCGAGTTTGACATAATTATGTCTGCTATTTGAATGTTGTTGCAAATACTCTGACTTATGAGTCTTTTAGAATTGAGTTTCTTTTTTTTTGTTGCTAAGTGTTTTGTAGTATCCATTAATAGTTCTGTAAGTCAGAGTAGATGTGTTCGAAAGGGCTTTAGAAACAAAGATGTTGGATAGGTAGCTAATTCTATCCTTTATTAGTGCTAATTTGGACTCGCCGTGTAGTATGTTATTAGGGGTGCTGATTCTGTATCCCAGGGCAGTTCTGATGGCGGAATTTTGTAACTTTTGGAGTTGTTCTTGATTTTTAAGACTATTGGGATAATAAATAAAACTAGCATAATCGATTTTTGATCGGACGAAACTTTTATACAAAACGATGAGAGTTTCTGGATCTGATCCCCACCAGGTGCCACAGAGAAATTTTAGGATATTCAAGGCCTTGGTGCATTGTTTTTTGACGTGGTTGACTTGTGGGCTAAATGTAAGTTGGTAATCTAGGATCAGACCGAGAAACTTTACAGTGTGGGCGGATGGTATTTCTATTAGATTTCTTTCGTCTTGTTTCTGAATTTTAACCTTGATTTGTTCGGGTTTGATACGCTTGTTATTGAAATGTATAATTTCTGTTTTTTCTGGGGCGAGTTCTAGCCCTAATTTAGCTAAGTTTTCGGAGATAATTTTAATGGATTTTTCAATTTGTTTGATCGCCCAGTTAACAGTTTTAAAATTAACGTGTAAAGAGATATCGTCCGCAAACTGAGATAAACCTATGAGTTTCGACATACCTTCCGTAATTTTAGAGACATAAATGATATACAGAAGTGGGCTGAGTACTCCCCCTTGAGGGACACCTTTGTATGCATGCCTGAAGTCGTCACCTAGGAAGTCAGAGAATATTGTTCTACTTCTTGTAATAAAGCTTATAAACTTGATTATACTCATTGAGCATCCGATTTCTGATAGTTTAGAAAGGAGGATGTCAATATTTACGTTGTCGAAGGCGCCTTTAACGTCTAGGAATGCTGCTAGAATTTGTCTTTTCTCTAAGAAGGCTTCTTCGATTTTGAGTACTAAGTTTACATGATTGTCAGTGGTAGAGCGTCCGTGTCTGAAACCTTGTTGACTCTCAGGCAGTATATTATGACTCTCAGCCCACCACTGCAGCCTGTTTTTTACTAATGTTTCGTAGAGTTTTCCTACACAAGATGTTAGTGCTATTGGGCGGAGACCAGTTCCGTTAGATTTGATGATAAAATGTAGGTAAGATTGAGTCCAAGTATCGGGAAAGGTGCCGGTGGTGTGCATTTCGTTGAAAATATCCAGTAAGATCAATTTGTATTGGAGGGGTAAAATTTTAAGAACTAGGTAGTCAATGCCGTCTATGCCAGGAGATGACTTTGTATTTTTGGAAAGCAGAGCAGAGTTGAATTCTACGAAATCAAAGGTTCTATCAAAGAAAGGATTAGGGGTGGTTTGTGGGAATTTCTCTGGATCGGTCTGCACCCAAGGAGGACATATTTTATCTAGCCCTATTTCTAGTTGTTGCTTGGTAGGAATATTTTTTTTTATATTCTCTTTGTATATTTTAACCCAACTATTTTTTAAGATTTTACATTTTTCCCATACATATGTGTAACTGGTATTGAAAGAGATGGACGATGCAAACTTACGGAAATGCTCTTTCTTTTTACTTTTGTACATTTTTTTAGCACTGGCTGTGGCTTTTTTATAATTTATGAGGTCTTCTAGATTTTTGGAGAATTCCCATTTTTTAAAAGCGGCTGAGCGCAGCCTTTTCGCTTTGTCGCGGTCACTGTCCCACCACGCAACGGGATTTCTTGTTTTACCGATTTTCCTACCTTTTTTCCGCTTTTTAGCTGGTGAACTTGATCTGATTGCTTCAGTTACTTTTTCCGTAAAGAATGAGTACTTGTCGGATGCATTGAGTTCATTATATTGCCCGGAGTAGAATTCAGTAGTAGAGTTTTCAAGGACTGTGTTAAATGACTGCCAGTCTGTACGAACAGAATGCAGTTTAAACGTTTTTTTGTTGTAGTAAGTTTTTTCGGTTGAATAGTTAATAAAAAGCGGAATGTGGTCTGACCCCCAGTTATCATCCGAACAGACTGCATTAATTTTGTCTGAAATGGCAGTTGTAGACAAAACTAGATCCAGATTGGATTTGTAGTCGCGACTCATATCTAGATATGTGAAAGTATTAGAGTTATGTATAAATAGATTATTATTATCGATAGCATGTTCCAATCTTTCACCATTTTTGTCCGTGTTTGGGCAGTTCCATGAAGTATTATGAGAGTTAAATTCGCCGATTAAAATAGAATTCGGGTTTTTTAAACAATTTAGGACTAAGGTGTTCCACTGATTTTGTGACAGGATAGTACCTGGAGGTCTATAACAGGCAATCAGATCAAGTACGGGCTGAGTGTTATTCAGACGGATGCCGCAGAGTTCCGTAGATGGATCTGGAGAGATTAAATTATCCAGCTCTTCATAGCCGATGTTTTTGCGTATAAAGAAGATGATCCCGCCCCCTCTTCCAGCTGGTCTATCCTTTCTTAGCGTGAGAAAACCTGGTAGATGGATGTGGTCCTTGTTAGTGAGCCAGGATTCGACGCACATGATTATATCGAATTGATCCCGTTTGTGTTGTAGGTCCCACTGATTTGAAATAAGACTTCTTGAGTTCCAGAATACGATTTTTAATTCTTTATTTTTTGTTACTGCCATTTTAATTTGTCAGTCTTAATAAGTTTGATCTTCGGAATCGGAATAGTTGCTCTCGTGAGAAGAAAGGTCGCTTTGGGAGTTCCATTTGTCGGCATTCGATAACTTTCTTAACAGTCTGGTGATACGAGCTTTGAGGTTAGAGCTAGTAATCCGTTTTTTCACGTCTGCAAGCATGAGCAGTAAGTTTGGAGTGTTATTGGTATATTTGCTTGCGATATCTATAATGTTGGAGCTTCCATGTGTTTCTTTAAGAAATTTAATGAGGTTGTTAAGATCAATAGGATATTCCGTGATATTATCTTCGATGTAAGCTGCCGCTGGCTCAATTTGTTGCTCTATGTGCGAAACTGTGGATTCCATTGATAAGTTATGAGTTCTGTGCCGTTTGTTTTGATGTTTACGCGTCGCCTTAGAATCGATAGCTTCAGTCGGTGCGTCTTGTATACGTTAAATGGAACTTTGCGACGAAGTGGATGAGGCAGGAGCTGGTCTTTTTCCTGGTATTATGTTTGTAGTATTGGTGTGGCTTTCTGGTTTAGCAGGCGGCGCGCGAGGGACGGCAAAGATAGGAGTTTCATTTGGTTTGTTTACAGTCGATAGTTGTTGTTCTTCACTATTCGTTACGTATTCTTGATTATTATTCTGACTTTCTTCCGTTGTAGAGTTTAAGATTTCGACATTTTCTGCCAGTTTGCAGTATTTTGCAATATGTCCCTCCTCTTTACAAAGGAAATATGCCAGCTTCTCCGTAGAAAAATATATCGAGTATTTAATACCTTCGTGCGGAATCTCCAGTCTTGGTGGAATGATAGAGACGTCTTCCTGATTGACATACATCTGTCGTCTGAAGCAACAGATGTGATCGTAACCGGGTAATTTCGGTCCTGAGCGAATAAACGTAATTTGTGATACTGGTTTTAACTGTAGCTTTCCTAGTTCTTGAATTATGGTTTCATTAGTGATTTGCGGGCATGCATTCGATATTAGGATGCGCTTAGCTTGAGAGACTAGAGGTCTTACAGTTAGGCTATTTCCTTCAACTTCAAGATTTTGTCCAGCAAACTGAGAAACATATTTCTTGTCACTGAGATACATGCACACGCGATTAAGAGATATGCGGGATACAAATCTGATATTTGCGGGCTGTATAATTGAACCGATGGCGACAGTGTAGGAGTGAATGGAAACTCCATCGATGGAATCGATTATTATTCCTTCTTCTTTGGTTCGATAATGAAATTGTTGTGTGACTTGTGAGTAGCTTGGCTTTTTCTGTGAGGCGAGAGATTGTTCGGTCGAGATGGTTGCGGTGAGTTGTGTGCCAGCCATTTCGACGAGGAGATGACCAGCTCACTTATTGTACACTTAGAGAAAAAAAAAAGATATTACTCGCAGTGCACTGAGTGCACCGAACACACGGGTTGCTTTGATTCAAGACACTTTTGTTAAGAAAACCACAATTAAAGTGCAAACTGAGCGAAAACCATAGGAGCGAGCGCGAAACACGTCCTTACTCGTGCGGTCTCGGAGCGAGAGTCCGTGAAACTGTAATACAACACTCACGCCGTTTTCTAATTCAAAATAACCGTCTACAAGCGGCCCTTCGGGTAACCTCTTTTCACGAGAATTAACAGTGTCGAATTGACCAGCCCGTCAGTGCTCCATCTACGTGAGTCACTGCGCTGCCTTCAAAGATTGCTTATTAGCTCGAGGATAGCCACCAGAGGGTATAATACCGACCGTTTGTTTCTTTAGAAAATGTTTGTGGAAAACGCGCATACATTAGGATGCTATTGTGACGCACTAGAGAAACGAATCTGTCGAGCCACACTCGATGAACGACTTACGGAACGCAAGGCATGCTAGTCGTAATATTTTTTCTTCCTGCCGACAGTATTTGATTATTTCATGCTGGAAATCAAACACGTAAGTTTGCTCTTCTTTCTTACTATACCGCTCTAAAAATGCCTTCCGCTCCCCGACGCCCATCGAGTCTAGTGAGAAGCTCTCAACAGGCGGCATTTCCCCCACATAGTTTTGATTTTCTGTTCTATTAAACAAGTGGGTGAACGTGCCTCTTTCAATATTTCCGAGGCCGTATGCTTTTGGCAGGGCGCTCAAAGCCATATGCAGATAATTTAAGCTATCGAGAAAATTTATGTGTGCAAATTTTATGAGAATTGCTTTTGAACCGTTTAGAATTACACTTGGTGATTCGCGAAAATCTTTTCGCTCGACCAAGTGTTTCAAGATAAACTGCGCGTCAAATCCTTGAGCATTGTATGCAATATACACAATCCCACTAATATTTTGCCTGCCGGTTAGCAGCATGTCGACCAACTGCTTTACCGGATTGTCTCTAAATATGTGCTCTCGCACACCGCAAATATTACATGACTCGGAGATATCATCATTATCTAAGCAGACGCTACACACCTGCTGCACCACACAGATTCACAACACGTATACGCGTATTCTCGTTGCCCAAAACAGTCTCCGACTGTTGGGTCTCGAAATCATAAAACACATATAACGTGTGTTTTTTACCACTACCGCGACTATCAGTCCGTTGATCTCTCGAACCGGCAAGGGGCTGCATAAAACAAAAATGACCAATCGGTTTCGGCTGATTACAAATCTTACAGATTATGACATCTCACTGGTGAGTAGCCGCTGTATCGATGGCACGAATCGTCCTACAGCATCGCGCGCAACTTTTAAGACTTGCGCATACCGTATGATTCTTATCGTACGATCCAGATTTCAGATGGTTAAGAAGACACGTTTGATTAAAAAATATTCTATTACAGTGCGCACACTCTGTATGGTTACCGGCCTGGTCACATCAGATATCTTTGATGCTTGTCGGGACATTTATGATTTTTCTCATTCGTTATTTTTCTATTGTAGGGTATAAAATACCCGCGACTACCGGCTGCAGCTGCCAAGTTTAAAATGGGCTGGTAATGCCGAGCATTTTCATAGCACATTAAACGCAGAGTATATCTAGTCGTACTGCCAACATTATAGACATATTCAGCACCGTCGTATAGAGGTTTGGCAACTCGAGCAAACCTTTGAAACGTATGCACAACTGTAGTAACATCTAAACACGCATAATACTCTTGGAATAGCTTGATTTCTGGCAGCCCACACCCAGAGTCGGGTATCTATTCTATTGACAGACTCCTCAATGATATAAGAGCAATAGAGTTAGTCAATATCAAGAACAAGACGCCACAAATAGATCTAGTGTTTGTCACTGTTTTCAGAAGACACAAAATTTACTCTGTAATAATTAAAGACAGATATTACAACAAAATAAACATAACAGAATTAGACAACTCCGTACAAAACTTAAAATCAGTTTTGTTAAGAAACGAAGTGAAAAGCTTTAGAATATCTCGAAGAGGCGATTTAACAAATGAGCTAGAATTCTCCAATAAAGGTAACAATCTGCTATGGAAAAGAAGAACTAGCAATGGAGAAGGAAAGAAAATAGATAATAGCAAACTTACATGATAGCCTAACCGGTGGTCACAAAGGCATCAACCAAACGTATCGCAAATACTATTGGCCAGGCATGCGTATAGATATTCAAAATTATATCAGGAAATGCAAAAGTTGCCAGGAAAAGGAAATGGAAAGGTTCAAAACAAGAGAGCCAATGATCATCATTGACACGCAAATAGAAGCTTTCGACAAAGTCTGAATACAATTCAGTCTGACAAAATATTTAATTTCTATACCAATAAAAAATCTAAATACAACGACCATCGCTGACGCACTGATCAAGCATTTAATTTGTCAATTTGGAGCACCAAGAGCAATATTCTCAGATAGAGGAACAAGTTTTTTGTCAAACATAGTAGAAACAATGTTGCAAATTTTCAAAATAAATAGATTAACAACATCTTGCTACCGGGCACAAACAAATGGTTTGCTAGAAAGAGGTCATGCTGCACTAGTTAAATTCATAAGAATATACTCCGGAAAATACGACGATTCGGACAAATTAGCACCATTTGCCACTTTCACGTACAATACAAGTATTCATGCAGCTACAAACTTCACACCGTTTGAATTGGTATACGGAAGAACTGCACGTTTTCCAATTAAAATACCATCCGACGAAAAACTACGCGCATACAATGTGTACATTAGAGACCTAATACTTCGTCTAGACAAGATGGAAGTACTGATCTACTGAAATCAAACAACAAATTCTGTCAGAATTAAGAACAACAATTAATGAAATAATTACCACTTTAGGTCATATTGAATATCCTTACTCGAAATAACTTTCGAGCATCAGGACAAAAAGAATGGTACCGCTAGATTTTATAGGATTCATAACTAAATTGCTTTTCGGTCTAGCAACAGATGATGACATTTACAATGTCAATCAGAACATTGACCAATTGTTCACAGACCAAAAACAGATTGTACATTTAGTAGAAAAAAATACACACATAGTGGCAACAACGAATATAACAAACTACGTAAGTATATAACAAACTATATAAGTATATAACAAACTATATAAGATAACAAAAAATTACCAACTTATCTTAGAAAGCTTTGAAAATTCACTAACAAAAATAGTAACAAACGTATTAAAAGAAAGTGAACAAATGAAATATTTAGTAGAAACCATGCTTTACGTCAAAATATTAGACGTGACCTTGACCACATAATAAAAAGTAATCAAAAACTACTAGATGTATTAAGAAACATCAAAAATGGGAAAATTCACAGGACATTCTGCAACTAAGATGTCAAAAGAGTAAGTATGGACATGGATTTACCAATTCCTTCTGAACACATGAGAACGGAAGAAATAATAAAAATATCCAAAGTTGATGCATTACACCAAAATGGAAAAACAATAGTAATTTTACATTTACCATTAGTAGATCGCCTAGAATACCAGTTATATAAAATGCACCCCATTGCGATACCACAATGGCATAACAATGTTAGTTGGGAACGGCTCACATAAAACCATCTCACTCTCACATTGCCACGACAATGGATCAAACCAAATATATCAAATTTAATGAGAACAGGTTAAATAAGTGTATCATCAACCATTACGTGCAAATTTACCCTATTGTTGAAAACACAATAGACCTGAATCAACAGATTGTGAAATTACATCATTATTGAATCTCACCACTGACAACATCAAACAGCGACATTAGAATCAACCCATCAATCCGAATACAATGGAATTATTTAGAGCTAGACAAATCATGGCTATACTTCACAATTATTGATAATAACTGTTTTTGTTGATAACACTGTTAACACAAAATATTGAAGCATACCCAAATATTCTTATACTTAAAAATAATGATAATAACGACATCTCAATAAATAATAATAATGGAAGACCCATAAAAAAATTTTTAAATGAATTAAATCAAATAGGCAAACATAAACGTAAAGACTTCCAAACTAACACCCCAGTTTATGGAGGTATAACTTCGCAAATAATAATTTTAATTATAATTACCTTTATAATAATAAAAACAAAAATGTTAAAAAAGTTGAGTCTGCACATACAAAAACATAAACACGAAATAGACAAACACAACACAAATGACACTCACACTATAGAACTAGAAAGATCATGCCCGGTAAAATCAGAAGTGCATGTTGCAAACAAACAACCTGCTCCAATGGACAATCACAGATTATTCTGCACGTTACCCTAGGAGTACTCTGACGCAGTAAGAGACAAAGTATTCTTTAGATTCTTTGCTAAATATGGACCCCTAGTATAATATCAAACCATCAAAGATAAAAAAGAAAGATCAGCATATGGATATGTACAATACTTCGACGAACAAGAGGCAGAAAGAGCAAAAGAAGACTGTGACGCCATTTACAACGCCGTGTATTCAGTACCCAGAAAACTGTTGAAAATGAATAAAGAAAAATACAAAAACAAACACGAAAAGTGTAACAAGCATATCGATATAGATATTTAATATCTGCACGAGATGATTATATCAGTAATTATAGTAAATATTACATATCGACGGCTGAGATTAAAAGGCTGCTTATTCAGAGTCCGCTTGAAGAAGCTGCTTATTCAGAGTCCGCTTGAAGAAGCTGCTTATTCAGATTCCGGTTGAAGAAGCTGCTTATTGAAAATGATATTTTTTTTTTAATTTTGTAGTGGCAACCCTGCCAGAATTTAAAATCTGCTTTACGGTGGAAATGAGCAGTGAAAAAAATCGGAAAAATTCGGCAAAAATTCGTAAAAATCGAAAAAAATTAGAAAATCGTAAATATGCGTAAAAATCGGAGAAAATTCGTAAAAATCGTAAACAATTCATAAAAATCGGAGAAAATTCTGAAAAATCGTAAAAAATTCGGAAAAATCGCAAAAAATTAGAAAATCGTAAAAATGCGTAAAAATCGTAAAAATGCGTAAAAATCGGAGAAAATTGGTAAAAATCGTAAAAAATTCGGAAAAATCGTAAAAAATTAGAAAAATTTGAAAAAGTGAGGAAAAATTTGGAAAAAATCAGAAATAATAGGAGAGGGTGGAAATTTGAAAAAAATGACAAAAATCGATACGGTTCGGAAACATTTGAAAAATCGATAAAATTTTTATAGTAATTATTATAAAAATTGTATATTGGGTATAATATTAATTATATGTAATATTTTAATGATAATAATTGTGTGTGTGTATATATATGCATACACACACGCACACGCACAAATTTGTAATGGTAACAATATTACATATAATTATTATTATACCCAATATACAATTTTTATTATAATTATTATAAAAATTTTATCAATTTTTCAAATGTTTCCGAACTGTATCGATTTTTTCTCAAATCTCCGCCCTCTCCTATTATTTCTGATTTTTTTCAAAATTTTGCTTGACTTTCCCAAATTTTTCGATTTTTTAACGATTTTTTCAAATTTTATCCGATTTCCTGGTAGAAATTCAAATATCTAAAATGGCCTATAAACTAGAAAATGGCTATGAGAAATACTCGGTTCCTAACTTACGATGAAATGCTTTTTCTCCCATTATTTGAGCATTTCATGGAATACTCATAACCTCCAAATCATTACACTAATTTTACTGCATATATTGTACGCTAAATACAGGGAGGTGTACGTATTTCAGTCAGTTTCGATACAATGTATGGAATAATCAAGCGTTTGAAGATTTAAATACGTGGATTACTAAGATATTTATGATTTACTTAATTTTACAATTTTTCGATCGGTTACATTAGGCCGATCAAAGTAACATGTTTCCGCGCAAAAATTCTAAACAGCCTAATATTATTGGCTTAAACCATTCGGAAGAGTATGTACATTATTAATCCAAGTACGCAAATAGCTGAATTTATACAACAAATTCGCTATAAAGAATGAAAGTCGGAATTTCGCATTTTTTGGTTTTTCCTCTGCCTATTGAAAAGTATTCTCAGAGAAAAAAAATTTCAAATGAAAGTTGATTCTTATGAAATTTTGCACAAAAATGTCAGCGGTGGCATACGTCTATCTCTAATAGTTTAGTTGTAAATTGGCAATAAACGCGAATTCTGCCAAAATCGAAAATTGTTTATAATTATTGAAAAAGTTATGTTACGTTTCTTTTATTCTACGAAAAGATAGTACTCAATAAGTACTATAAGCGTGCAAAATCCGAATTCTCTATCTAGTATAGTTTTTGTGCAATAAGGACCGAAAGTTGAAAAAGTTGTTATTTTCAAAGTGCTGGCAAAACGTGAACAATTATCTCAAATAGTTCAACTTGTACGTTCTCTAGAAGAGTTATTATAGAGAAGAGTTATTATTATAAAGAGTTATAAGAGACGTTCAACTTTGTACGTCCTCTAGAAGAGTTATATTTCAATATACTACTTTGCAACAATTTTTTGAAAAAAAGGCCTGTTTAAACCCTTTCTCTCTAATTATTTAAGCTTCTAATAACCGTACGGAGCTTTTTATCCCTACTCCCATATTTTTCGATTTCTATGCGAAAAATAAAAAAAATGACTCTTTAGCGCCTTTTTTGTTTATAACAAATGCACAGTGTAAAACTAATTTTAGCATGATACGACTATTTAAAGTACGCATCATGTATAACCGAATGGCATAGGTCCCTACATATATTTTTGACCTTGAAGGAAGAAATCTCTATTGCTTGGCCCTTCCGAATTTCGAACGGGGAGCTCGGCGCCGAGTGCGGCTACCCTACTCCTCTGGCCACGGCGCCGACGGCTGAAATCTAAGAAACACTTTTTTGCAGCTGCTTATTGCTTGTCAAAAAACTTGCTTAAGAGTAAAGTTTTACTGTAAAGTTCAAGTCTTGAACTTCAGGAATTGAACTTCAAAATATGGAAAATTACCTTTTGTTATAGCGTTATTGTACATTGAAAAGAAAACGTATCTCGGTTCGTATTGGTCGTACCAAGTCCACCTGGGGCTTAAAATTTCGGTAAAAATCCCACCTTTGCAATAAAGTTATTTGTAATCTGATTGCACTTAAAAATTGTGTACAGCGAATTAATTAGTTACGTACTTTATAAACATTTGCTCCCCACGACGCCCCTAATAAAAATTTCGCAGTTTGTAAAGTAGTATATTGAAATATAACTCTTCTAGAGTACGTACAAAAAGTTAAACTATTTGAGATAATTGTTCACGTTTTGCCAGCACTTTGAAAATAACAACTTTTTCAAATTTCGGTCCTTATTGCACAAAAGCTATAGTAGATAGAGAATTCGTATTTTGCAGGCTAATGGAACTTATTAAGTACTATCTTGTCATAGAATAAAGGAAACGTAACATAACTTGTTCAATAATTATAAACAATTTTCGATTTTGGCAGGATTCGCGTTCATTGCCAATTTACAACTAAACTATTAGAGATAGACATATGCTACCGCTGACATTTTTGTGCAAAATTTCATAAAAAACAACTTTTATTTGAAACTTTTTTCTCTGCCATCAATACTTTTCAATACGCAGAGGAAAAACCAAAAAATGTGAAATTCCGACTTTAATTGTTTATAGCGAATTTGCTGTACAAATTCAGCTGTTTGCAGATTCGAATTATTAATGTGCACATTCTTCCGAGTGGTTTAAGCCAATAAAATTGCTGTGTAGAATTTTTGCAAAAAAATTCAGTTTTCAGCTTAATTTGACTGGCCTACATGTTAAATATTGTTTTCATAGCCATTTACTGGTCATTTTTTATAGGCATGTTTGCAAGCTTGAGAATACCTCGTAATATGGTATAATAACATTTTCGTCTATTTTCAATCTAAAAACTGGCTTACAAAGGTTCGAAAAAGCGTTTCATCGCAAGGCGAAAAATGGTCCCATTTTTGGCCCATTCCTAACAAAACAAGGGTATTACTAGCTTTTAAATGATATGGATTTCCTCCAGGGTTTTTACGAATTTTCTCCGACTTTTACGAATTGTTTACGATTTTTACGCATTTTTACGATTTTCTAATTTTTTACGATTTTTCCGAATTTTTTACGATTTTTCAGAATTTTCTCCGACTTTTACGAATTGTTTACGATTTTCAGGAATTTTTTCCGATTTTTACGCATTTTTACGATTTTCTAATTTTTTACGATTTTTCACAATTGGTGTTGGCACAGCCTTGCGTCCCTCGCACGTCGAGCTTAATAGTCTGAACACGAATATCGGAGGTGTTTTGCCGAAAAGTGGTCAGGAACTTTGTTATTAACAATTTAATTGTTTAAATTGTTATAAAAAGAAGATTTTGGATAAAAGTCATATTGTAGCTTAACATACTTAGGCAAAATTTTATGTAGATATCTGCTGCATTTTCAGGGATTGAAAAATATTGATTAAAAGCAGAGATATTGGATAATTAGTGCACGTTAGTTGCAAAATTCTGTTCCGCGGTCTTCCGCGCGCACTGTTTGCTTTATAGATTTGGTTCTATTTCATATTTTTCAACTTATGACCACTCATTTTAAAGTTTAAGAGTTTTTATACAGATATGGGTTATAATATATATTCAAAACATGCAAATAAAAAATTTATAACGTCAGAACCTCAAAAAAGCGGAAAAAATCTAATTTTTTTTTGTTTATAAGGGAATTTTACCGGTACTTTATTACAAATGCATATTCAAACTTATAGTCTTAGGCCTCATTTAGATTTTGATGTCAGGTGATGCTCAGATACCATTATTGGCTTGAGTATAATAGCGATTCGAAGCCTGAGCGCGTGCGACCGCACAAAGAGAATAGCGTATTGAAGTGTGTATAGCGCGTGCTTTGTGTTATCATAGTATAAAATAATCATATAAGTAAATGTTTTTATAATAATATAATAACAATGATAATAATAATAATAATAATAATAATAATAATAATAATAATAATACTAAGAATAATGTAATAATAAATATTAATGTAATTATTCTATGGAGAACTATTTAGTTTTGGATTCTATGTTAGCATTTGCTAAATTGTTTATAAAATTGAGCAATAATTATAAAAGTCCAAGAAAAAAAATACTAAGAATTAAATGTGGCACAAACAAAATAAAAAGGGGCAAATAACCCCATAAGAGCACTGCAGAAACCCATAGATCGCCATAAACCACCATCTTAACCATTAGTTATGTTCTATTAACAAAAAACGCAAAAGCCATAAAAACCATATAAATTCCCGTAGATGATCATAAGCCTCATAGCACATTAAGTGCGCACATTAAGACACAATAACCCACCAAAACATTTTCCAAAAAATCCTAATACTACAGAAAAAACCAAAAAAGTGCTAAAATACAAAATCTGCACACGAAAATAAAAACGGCACAAGGCTCTATAAAAATCATATGAAATGACATAGATTACCATAAACCACCCTACACCGCATAACTCACGATAGCACAATAAAATAGTATCCCAATAAAAAAAACCATAAAACCCACCATCTAAAAACCCAATATTATCCGTATATCCGAATAACAAAATAACTCAAAAAATCTATAAAACCCCATAGAAAAGCATAACATATAAAATGACACGTATACCCCCATATGAGCTCCATAAAATCCTATAGATCGCCATACACCACCACACTAACCGAAACACTCAATAACCCATTAACCGTGTATCCCAATTATCAAAAAACCTAAAACCCCATAAAAACGCCATAAAACCCCACTATGACATGGGACTCCTTTAGAAAAAAAAATCCATGACTGTAAAGTACTCGAATCTGTTTTTTATTCTATTATAGAAAAGAGGTACTTGGGGTACTTCCAACAGCACTTTAGGATCATATTCTTATGTAAAAGAATCTCACCTCTTGAATGGTATCGCCAAATTTGTCAACGTATGACCGCAATTGTTTATTTCTAACAATAAACAAAAAAAATACAGATTTTCAAGATTTTTTTCTCTTAAAGAATTTTTTAAACTATGTTCTCGGTACTTAAGAATATTCTAGCTCATCAGAATGCGGGACCCGAAAGTTATAGTTCAAAAATATACTCTGGGATATTTTGATTTTTATTGTTATCCAAAATAGCGTCCGAATGCTCAAAATTATTACAAAATTGCAGTAATATGCATTTTTGAAGTTGAATTAAAGTTTTAGCAGACAAAATGACTTTTCTGAGTTTTGTGACAACAGATTGGATGTATATTAGTAAAATAATTCAAACAATTGATTTTAAAAATGGCTGCTGCGATGCGTTCGCTAAAATAACGTACTGCGATTTTGTAATAATTTCGGGTATTTGGACGCCATTTTGGATTGGTTAACAATAATAATCAAAATATTCCATAGTATATTTTTGAAGTACAACTTTCGGGTCCCGCATCCCGATGAGTTAGAATGTTCTTAAATACCGAGAACAAAGTTTAAAAAATGCTTTAACAGAAAAAAAAATCTTGAAAATCTGCATTTTTTTGTTTATTGTCAAAAATAAACAATTTGCGTTCATATATTGACAAATTTGGCGATGCCATTCGAAAGATGAGTTTTTTGGACATAAGAATATGTATCCTAATATTTTTTCTATACGGGTTATAATTGAAAGGCACGAGCTTGAAGTTGATGTTAAAATTTTGGCCATTTGAGCGTTAAAGGGTTAAGGGGTTAGATCTAGGTTAAATCCTGAAAAAAATAGAAAATTATGAGATTAACAAAAAATCTCATGTTTTATTTTACATAAAAAAATTTTTCTGCTTAAAATATACTTAAGATATTCTGATTTTTACCTGAAAAATATATACCTATATTACTAATGACTCTATATATTAATAGTATATTACGCACCTAGGAAGAAAAAAACTTGGACAGTCCATATCTCGTGTAAATTGCCACTCGCCTTCGGCTCGGAAGGCAATTTACACGAGATATGGGCTGTCCGAATTTAGTCCCGTGGAGCGTATACTATTTTTCCTCACACTAGCGTCGAAATTACACACTTCTCTCCAGGCACCCAGGAGAGAATGTGGTACTTTCGGCGCACTGTGAGGAAAATACTTTATAAAATGATGATTGTATATTTACTTACTTACCATACGATATCTTAGGATCCAGTAATTGAAACAGCTTCATTCGGTGTAGAAAATCTTCCCAATGTGAATCTCCTCCGAATAAGTGGAGAAGATTCCAGAATAATAACAATTTTAAATAATTAGCCATACGTATGTTGAAAGTATTAGTAATTATATATAGTGAATGTCACGTTTATTTAAATACGCAACATCCACTGTTTGCTTATCTTTCTGAATTCTGCTCCACTTATTTTGTGAAGAAATCTATTCGACAGGTTTCTCTAAAATGTGAGCTCAATTGGTACATCCGTTGCTGAGAAACCTTACAGCAAGTGACCTAAAATTATAAAAAAACAAAACTGAGAAAAATCCAGTTAAAGTTTTATTTTACATTCAGTCGAATAAAATATACTTACCATTTTTTAGGCTAGTCAAATTAAGCTGAAAATTGAATTTTTTTACAAAAATTCTAAACATTGGCTTAAATCACTCAGAAGAATGTGTACATTCATAATCCAAGTCCGCAAACAGCTAAATTTATACAGCAAATTCGCTATAAACAATGAAAGTCGGAATTTCGTATTTTTTTTTGGGGGGGGGGGGGTTTGCTCTGCGTATCGAAAAGTATTGATCGCAGAGAAAAAAGTTTCAAATAAAAGTTATTTTTTATGAAATTCTGAACAAAAATGTCAGCGGTGGCATATGTCTATCTCTAATAGTTTAGTTGCAAATTGGCAGTGAACGCGAATTCTGCCAAAATCGAAAACTGTTTACAATTATTGAAAAACTTATTTTACGTTTTCTCTATTCTACGAAAAGGTAGTACTCAATAAGTACTATAAGCGTGCAAAACCCGAATTCTCTATCTACTATACTTTTTGTGCAATAAGGATCGAAAGCTGAAAAAGTTGTTATTTTCAAAGTTCTGGCAAAACATGAAAAATTATCTCAAATAGTTCAACTTTTTTGTACATACTCGAGAAGAGTTACGACTTATATTCCAATATACTACTTTGCAAACTCCGAGATTTTTATTAGGGGCGTCCCTGGGAGCAAATATCTACAAAGTATGGAATTAATTAATTCGCTGTGCACAATATTTAAGTGCAATCGAATTATAAATAAGTTTATTGCAAAGTTGGGATTTTTATTGAAATTCTAAGCCCCAGATGGTCTCGGTACGACCAATAGGAACGGATATACGTTTTTTTTTCATTGTACAATAATGCTATAACAAAAGATGATTTTCCATATTTTGAAGCTCGATTCCTGAAGTTCACGACTAGAACTTTACAGTGAAACTATTGATCTTACTCTTAAGAAAGTTTTTTTGACAACTACTCAACAGCTGCAAAAAAGTATTCTTTAGATTTCAGCCATTGGAACTGAGGCCGGAGAAGTGGGGGTAGCCGCGCTCAGTGTGGAGCTCGCCGTTCGAAATCTGGAAAGGTCAAGCAATAGAAATTTTTTGCTTCAAAGACAAAAATATAGATAGGGATCTATATCATTCGGTTATAAATGATACGTACTTTAATTGGACGCATCACGCTCAAATTAGTTTTGCGCCCTGCATTTATTATAAACAAAAAACACGCTGAACAATTTTTTTTTTGTTTTTCGCTTAGAAGTCGAAATATACGAGAGCAAAAATAAAACAAGAGAGAAAAATTGTGCAGTATAAAATGACAAAGAAAATGCGCTATGCAGAAGCTCGGTACAGTTAATAGAAGCTCAGATAATTAGAACGAAAGGGTCAAAATAGGCCTTTTTTCAAAAAATTGTTTCTAAGTCATTTTTTGAGCCAAAGACTTGAAATTTTGTGAATAAGAAGGTATATGTAGGTATTATATACGAAATAAATTGGACACTGTAAAGTAATTATTTTTTTTTACTATTGCGATCTGAAAATTTTGATGACCTAACTTGCACACGCTTCGATTTTGATTTCGATCATGAAAAGTTCACGACTCGTGCAATAAAATGTATTTTGCCGATTTTCTCTAAAATTTGTGTAAGTATGTTAAAGAAGCGGCCAAAGATGGGCGAAAACGCTGAGCGCGCGAAGAGTGGGGGAAGCCCTGTCGGCGTGACAAGTGGCGTTTTTGTCCATCTTTGACCGCTTCTTTAACATACTTACACATTTTAGAGAACACCGGCAAAATACATTTTATTGCGCGAAACGTTAACTTTTCGAAACGCTGTTTAAAATTAAAATCGGACCACAATTGTGAAAATCGAAGCGTGAGCATGTTAGGTCATAATAGTCTAATAGTAAGAAAAATAATTACTTATTCTCAAAATTTCAAGTCTTTAGAATAATGCTAATTTACAACAACATACTGACGCAAATACACTCCTGATCTTAGAAGCTTAAGGATATAAAACAAAAAACTAAATAAGTAAATAAATAAATAAATAAAATGTCAATAAAAAGAAAAATTTTAAAAACGTAAAGATCCGGACCTTTTACTGGCTCGATGCGCAGCAACGCAGTTGTACAAGATTTCAGAACTCCTGGTGCCGCCGGGTGGTGATGCGACACCGGAGAGTGCCAATTACAGACTGTAATCAGATTAAATTTATAGCTAACCGCCTCCTCTCGCAAAAATAAGAGTGGGAGAACAGATACAACTTCAAACATATTTTAAACTCCCAAGCGCTGCCGCGCCATACAAGCATACAGAGAGCATACCAGCAAGAGAGAGGGCAAGTGGGAATCATTGAGCCGACAAATCGACGTCACAATCGTTGAATACAATACCAGCATGATCAGGCGTCGCCATAGCATTGCTATGATAGCAATGCTAACACTCCCTCTCTCTCTCTCTCTCTCTCTCTCTCTCTCTCTCTCTCTCTCTCTCTCAATGGGTTGTTCCACATCACTAGCCAGCAAACACTATCGGTAAATGCTAACTTGCAACGTACACGGACTCTATCCCCTATTAAAATTTTTATTTAAAGCATTTTTCAATTAAATAAAGTCATATACATGAACTTAACATGCATACGGTCATGTGTATAACATTATTTTATCAGTTATTAATTTAATTATATTTTTTATTCTAGTTACAAGTTAGCTTGCCGCTTGGCCGTATGTAATGTACGGGGCACGACGCCAACTTGCAACGTTCATATCAACTATCTAAATAGTAAATTTCTAAAAATAAATGCTCGTATGAGATTCTACGATTAAGAAGCTATGTAAAACGCAAAAAACCCGGTTGCGATTCGTTAATTTTCATTCGAAAAAAATCGTTACAAGATTGAAGAAAAACACAGCGCGCGCGCGAGAAACGAGCTAAGTTTGCTCCACGGCTAAGTTTGCCCCCGGAGACGAGATGATATGTTTCACTTTATATATAAACTTGTCAAATATGTACAAAATAGACACTTCACATGCTGAATATTATTTTCTGAGATGATATGCGACTCTATCACTCGAAAGTATAGTACATAGAATAAAATGACTCTATCGCTCTACTCGAGTAAATTGATTTTAGAATACAGGCTCTGCACTGCATATTCTCACACTGGAGATCTGTATGCAGGCAGGCCTCAAAAAAATAAAAAAGAGAGAAATATAAATTTCTCTCTGTTGGCGTTTCGTCCAGCTGTCAGAGTGGACTCCTCAGTAAGGCTCTGACAGCTTCCTTAGACGCGCGCCACTTCGAAGAGAAGCGGCATTTATGTGGTCTCGGCCTGCGTTTTTCTCTTGCAAGAGAGAACTCTAGCATAGAGAAAAAGGCAGTTCGCCACCTAGCGGACACTTATAAGAGCCAGTGTCAAAGTTTAGATGGTATGCGACTCTATCACTCGAAAGTATAGTACATAGAATAAAATGACTCTATCGCTCTACTCGAGTAAATTGATTTTAGAATACAGGCTCTGCACTGCATATTCTCACACTGGAGATCTGTATGCAGGCAGGCCTCAAAAAAATAAAAAAGGTATCAGAGCCTTACTGAGGAGTCCACTCTGACAGCTGGACGAAACGCCAACAGAGAGAAATTTATATTTCTCTCTTTTTTATTTTTTTGAGGCCTGCCTGCATACAGATCTCCAGTGTGAGAATATGCAGTGCAGAGCCTGTATTCTAAAATCAATTTACTCGAGTAGAGCGATAGAGTCATTTTATTCTATGTACTATACTTTCGAGTGATAGAGTCGCATACCATCTAAACTTTGACACTCGCTCTTATAAGTGTCCGCTAGGTGGCGAACTGCCTTTTTCTCTATGCTAGAGTTCTCTCTTGCAAGAGAAAAACGCAGGCCGAGACCACATAAATGCCGCTTCTCTTCGAAGTGGCGCGCGTCTAAGGAAGCTGTCAGAGCCTTACTGAGGAGTCCACTCTGACAGCTGGACGAAACGCCAACAGAGAGAAATTTATATTTCTCTCTTTTTTATTTTTTTGAGGCCTGCCTGCATACAGATCTCCAGTGTGAGAATATGCAGTGCAGAGCCTGTATTCTAAAATCAATTTACTCGAGTAGAGCGATAGAGTCATTTTATTCTATGTATTATTTTCTGAGGTACTTTTGCTTCATTAATTAACATTGCAAAAATAGCAACAAAAGCGTGCAAGTCTCGCGACCAGCATATTTGTATGCGAGTTATTTTGTTTTCCGTAGCTTGTCATTAGCAACAAACCATTATTTATTGTTAATTATACATCGATAAACATTCGTACGTTCTTATTTTTGCGAAAACTAATTATTTACAGCGGTAAAATATGTAAATTAAGATTCTACATATACCAGTATATCTATAGCGATACTGGTGCTCGGACGACTGGTGGGGGTAACTCACTGCTTCAGCGTCGGAGTAGTTCCGCTCACCTGTATAAAAGAGCGCACCGTTCCGGGAAGAGCATTCATTCTTCCTCTGAAGCTGGAGCTAGAAGGAGCATTAAGTCTCCTAGCTAGCGCAAGCATACAGAGAAGCGCTGGCGCTCCGGAAAGCCCTAGATGTGAAGCATTGAGTCTCCCATAGGGAATCCGAATAAACGCGGAATTACAGCGAAGTCTTTAGCCATGTATAAGGCTATGATTTTATCTTTTTTAATAAAAGTAAAGTTAATTTAAAAATCTTAAAATTTTTTCTAAGTCCCCGCAAACAGCGAGATGCAAAAGTTCTGCATTAAGTCACACTAAGCGCTTGCAATTCCTTTTATATGCGCTGGACTACCTTTGGACTCAGTACGTGGTCTAAGAGGGAAAAATCAATTTTTAAAATAATAATAATAAATGAAATAACCAGATTTTAGTGAGTCGCAAACACATAGCATTGCGTCTATTTTAAGCGCTCATGCAATTTTCAGCTCAGTTCTTCTTTATCAGGCATTGCCTCTTGATAAAGAAGAATTTTCAGAACGAGAGGATCAAGTAGAAGTTCAAAATCAAAGTCTTCTTTTGCCTGTAGGCGCATTGCATCGTCTTAGGAAATAAAGAAGCATCGTGCAGTGCGTCACGATTATTTATTTTACCTAATACTAAACGATAGCAAAACAGACGCTGAGACCTCATTAGAATTAAATTATTTTTTAGATGTCAGATTAGATTTAAAATTATTAATAATACTTTTGTGTTCAATGGCGGATTCTATAAATAAACTATGGGTGCTCCTATGGGATTCTGCTCGAGTCCCATAAGTAGATACAGTTTTAGAAGATTTAGAAAATCATTGTTTTAATATCGTAAAAAATTATATTCATTTATATTATAGGTACGTTGACGATTATTTGTTGATTTTAGACAAGAAGCAATTACAGTTTATACTTTCAGTTTTTTACAATTATAATGATAATTTACAATTTACAGTCGAAGAAGAGATGAATAATAGTATTAGTTTTTTAGATATTCGAATTTCTCATGATATTGATAATAATCTCATTACAAACTGGTTTGAAAAATCTACTGCTTCCGCCAGATATATTAATTTCTTCTCTCATCATCCCTTGTCACAAAAACTGTAATTGCTTACAATTTAGTAGATAGGGCTATACTTTTCCTATCGCAGTCCATGCCATGGATACCGGGCATGAGTTTAACTTTGAAAATATACAGATTATTGATGGAGAAGCATCTATTTTCAGAAGTAGTTTTTCTGATATGCTTCATATACAATTTTTTGATAATACGTTGAACCGTGCCGAAGACACGTGCTGTCTGAAGGCTAATTACAAAAGTATTGTTAATAATTTTAAATCTAATCCGACATCTAAATAATAATTTCATTGTAACGAGGTCTCAGCGTCTGTTTTGCTGTCGTTTAGTATTACGTACGCAGGCCGGCGGGATAGGCGGCATGCCGCATCGATGCTTCTTAGATCCAGCTAGCTAATTTTTTAATTAATATTCTTAATAATATAATAATATAATAGTTATTATAATAATATGTATGAATAGTTTTGATAAAATTAAATCAAAATCATCAAAACCTCTAAAATGAAAAATGATTTTAAAGAAATTTTCCAAAATTTATAAAAATTGATCATATTATTGTATTTGAGTAAAATTGTATAAAGGTTTACCGAATACTTACTATAAACGCAATCTTAAAGTTTATGGTATAACGAATAAATAACCCAATAACCAAATAACGAATAAATAATTTATACGTGTATTTGTACATATGAATATATATGGGCGATTCTCTGTGAAATCAAATTTATCAAATTTATTTTTGTTTCTAAACACATTAAATCACTTCTTCTTGATGAAATACACCTCCCTGTATTTTTTCAGATTTTTCGCGTCGATTATGTTAGAGCTACAGGGGGTCAAAGTTTTTAAAATTAGGTTTTTTTGCAGTTTTTGCTGAGTTTCAAAAATTCATAGCTCAGCAGGGATGGATTAAAAAAATACTTTTAAATATATATATATATCGACGTAGCAATAATTATTGCTGCGTCGTGAAGATTATTATACGGCCAGCTGATTCACTCTCGGCGAGATGACAGCTCCTGGAGCGGAGCCAGCGCTCGGTGGCGCTCGCAGGAGTTGCCTCTGACCGGCCGCGTGCGGAGCGCAGGATGTGAGCTCCCGAGTCCCACCTGCGCGGCGCGCCGGCGCTCGGGAGGGGGCACGGCAGGAAGTTAGCTAGCGGCGCACGTGCGGTCACATGCACGAGGCTGTGTGTGTGTGAGAGCGAGAGAGAGAGAGAATGATGCGCGCGAGCTGTTAGCGAGAGCGAGAGAGGGAGAGAGAGTTTGTGGCGCGCGTGATAGCGGCGAGAGTGAGAGAGAGAGCATGTGCAGTGTTGGGGTTCGAGAGAGCCACCATGGGTGGCTTTTGATACTCATCGGCAATTTCAGACCGTCCAAGCGAGATCGATCTGGTACAGCTAGCTTCACGCAATACAAACTTGTCCAAGTGATGCTTTCACTGTTGCGTACCACGTCCCGCTTATTTCTGGTTTTCAGCGCGTTAAATTTAAATTCAAATTTAATTTATGTATAACGCTGTAAATAGCACATGAAATAAAATTTTTTTTTTATATGGAAAATACACTATTAATATAAATATACTTAGAGCTATCCGTGATTTGTTTACAGCGCGGGCCAATAGAATTATCTCTTTTCGTTAACATACATACACTATAGTATATGTAGCGCACGGCTCACATAGATTTTCTAATTTTTTTAGCATAATTTAAATATAATCTAAGGGCTTTAAATTATAATTTTTGACAAAATTAGTGCCCAAAATTACAGAATAAAAATAATTAAATTTACTTACCTTTCGTTGTAATTATAGTATTACGGGTTTTGTTAGCTCACTTATTCTAAAAATATATTATTTTATATAAATGTATTAATTGTATTTACCATATAAAAAAAAATTTTATTTCATGTGCTATTTACAGGGTTATATATAAATTAAATTTGAATTTAAATTTAACGTGCTGAAAATCAGAAATATGCGGGACGTGGTACGCAACAACGCAAGCATCACTTGGACAAGTTCGTATTGCGTGAAGCTAGCTGTACCAGATCGATCTCGCTTGGACGGTCTGAAATTACCGATGAGTATCAAAAGCCACCCATGGTGGCTCTCTCGAACCCCAACACTGAGCATGTGGCGCGGGTGATAATAGAGGGGATAGAGAGAGAGCGCTCTCGGTTATCGACCGTGATCGAGTGAGAGTGAGAGGGCGCCTGCTATCGGGCGATAGATTGGTGATGCAGGGAGCGAGATAGACGCGGAGTACTGTACAGTTCCCCTGTACAGCACATTTCATGGCGGTAGAGGTTTTCTTTTCAGCATAGTGGGAAACATGGCGGAGATCCATTCGGAGATTTCAGTTGGTATCTTAGGGTCTGTATGCAGTGACTCATATGGATCGATCAATGGAATTTGAATCTCGCGCGTCCAGTTTCGTTATCTATAGGGGGAGCTACCGGATGGGGATCAATATTGATTGATTGATTTTTATCAGTAAAGGGGGCGCGAATTACACGATTAGTCAAGGATATAGAGGGCGATAATTGTTTTCTCAACCAATGAATAAATTAGGATTTGGAAAAGAGGGCGCTGGAGGAAACTCACCGATTCAGGAATAGATTGGTGGTAGTTCTGGAAAACCAATAGGGGATTTTTCTAGGAAAGAGGACCAATTATGTAATTTTGGAGGCCAGGCTTGCGCTTCCGTGAAGAAGGAGGTCGAGTGGGAAAACGCGGCATCCTTGCTCGATCGGAGCGTCGGCCTCGGCCATTCCGTCACTGGCAGTTGGTGAATACAGTTGTTTTTCCAGCAGTTATTGCCTTTTTCGCTCCTCTCTTGACTTTTGGGAAACCATCTTGGTCGGGTATTTTGGAGGAGTTTTCGAGTCGAGGAGCTGACGAGGTGTTACCATTGGAGTTCTTGTGTACCTTATTTAATATACGAGGGAAAAACATATAGAGGAATAATTTACATGTCGAGGAATAAGTGCGCGTTCGATAAAGGATTTCTTCGCGCGTTTCAGCGGATGGCTATTTTCCTTTTGTTTAATTAGAAGCAATCGTAGAGGAATTTTCGCGGCTCTTTTTCTATTTAGCACTACTGAGCAGCCTTGAATTTAGTAATATGGCCGCGTGCCCATGACTTTATTTCGAATCATTACCAATTTGTTTGAACGGATAATAATTGTATAAGGAAATTAGAATATATTTGTGACTTATTAACCATTACATATCTGTGTTACCATTTTCAACCTGATTGCCACCACATTTCCCGCTTTTCATCCATTGCAGGGATACCACGAGCCAGGGAAAAAGAAGAAAGCCGTGTGTTTAATAAATACTTTGTAAATAACTGGAATTCCCGTGCGGGCGGGAAAATTCCACGTTACAATATATGTCACAATTATATTATAATATATTTAGACATTAATGTTAGCAAAAGTGAGACTTCGCTTCGGACTCGGACAACCGAAAAATTCATGATGATACCTTTTTTCAGAATAAAAGTGCCTGCGAAACTCCTAAATGTGATAGGGCTAGTCTGATGAGCTAAAAATCAAATTGTCATGATATATCACCAAAAAGTGATAAATATGCCTATTTTATGCTGCTACTTGGTTCTCTGTGTCGGCAATTGGATCTTTTTCATTCGTGTCTTCAACCATCATTGGATTTTCTTCCACATTTATTCTCTTCTGAGCTATTATCCTTAAGAAAGCTTTGGCTTCCTCTGTTGTATCATCGTATTGCAAACATTTTTGGGCATAATGATTAGCTTGATCCAGCTCTTCACATTTTAAATGGTATTATGTTAAAAACTTGTAAGCATGGCTAAGTTTAGCTCTGTCGGTCTGTCCGTATTTCTAAAATCATGTGTTACAAAATCTGTGTAAGCTGCTGCAGCACTATCGTGTTGGCCTAATTTCTCATACAGCTGGACCAAACGTGTAAGAGCCATTCCCTTAATATCACCAAGATTACAAGCTTTATTGTAACATTTTAAGGCTTCAGGTATTCTGGCTTGTTTCTCATAAGCTTGTCCTAAAGCCAGAACCATCCTGCTATCCCGAGGTCTTAACAGCTGAGATTGCTTATAGTCCGGGAGTCCTGTAACTTTGTCGGTCACTTTCTTCTAGACTTAGTTTTATTGTCGAAATATGGTAGTCATAACCTACTGAAAGTAATCCTAAGTTTTCGACTTCGGACCTGATCGGGAACATTGTTATTATTGCAAAATAAACGTCAAAAAAGCATTTTTCTCAGTTTTTCGTGAATCATTTCTTTGCTACTAATTTTATGCAAAAAAGGTAGGGGTAAAAGTTCTTCAGAATTGAATTTCTAATAAGAAATATAAGTTCCCGAATGCGAAATTAACATTTTTCATCGTTAAATTGTTAAACAAAAAATTTTTTTTTTTGATTTTTGATATTGTCACAGTTTTTCCAAAAAAAAAGATTATTGATATCAGATAAGCTCTTAAATATGATATTTAGTATGTACAACGTAATAATCGGTATCCGATCTCGAAATTTTAAAATGGTGTCTTACTGCAAAATTATTTACCCTAAAATTTCAAATTCATTTCAAAATTGCCCATGGAACGATAACCGGATCCAACCGCCATTAATCGACAGCTTATGACATACTTAATAAACGCTTAAAAGAACTTTTTAAAAAATTGATATTTAACAATATTTTTAACAATAAATAGTCTTTATTTTCGCCAATTTTTAAGTTAGAGAA
Source organism: Philotrypesis tridentata (assembly GCA_018906965.1). Lineage (NCBI taxonomy): Eukaryota > Metazoa > Arthropoda > Insecta > Hymenoptera > Pteromalidae > Philotrypesis > Philotrypesis tridentata. Next base: position 424,021 of record JACCIB010000084.1, read on the forward strand.
ACCCAGTAAAATGCATCTTAAAGTGCGTAAAAAACCATGAATTTACATATAAATTTTCTCAAGATCGGACCATTAGGAACCGAGATATGAATTTTTTTCAATCGATTATTATGCCGAAACTACTTGATATTTTTTGTTGAAATTCAGCACAGTGCTTGTTTAAATGACGACATTTTACCCGATATCTCTAGATGCCTTAGTTCGTTTAAAATGGCTGACGAACAACGCAAATTTAGCGCGCGCGACCGCGCGACTCTCCGGCCTGGCGGCGCGGCGGCGGACAGGATTCGTACACTTTAGTTGTTAATCGTTTATCTCGGCAACTGAAGCTGCTTTTAAAATAAATTTTATTTTTACTTGACGTGTTTTTTCCTCAGCTTTAGCCTTACGTAAACTAAATTTCATCAGTGCAATGCGAACACCCGAAATTGTCATGTTTAAAAAAAATCCTTTTTCTGCTATTTAAACAACTTTTAAACGCATATATCATGCGACGAAGTCCTGTGACGAGGAGGATATATGCACATAGAAACATGAAAGTAATTATTTGCTCAATATATGCATATGAAAGTTGCGCAAATGTTGTGTATTTAGCAGAAAAAGGATTTTTTTAAAAACATGACAATTTCGGGTATTCGCATTAAACTGATGACAATTTAGTTTACGTAGGGCTAAAGTTGAGGGAAAAACACATCAAATAATTTCAAAATAAAATTTACTTCAATAGGAGCTTTAGATGCCGAGATAATCGATTAACCGGTTATCGTTCCATGGGCAATTTTGAAATGAATTTAAAATTATAGGGTAAATAATTTTGCAGTAAGACACCATTTTAAAATATCGGGATCGAACACCGATTATTACGTTGTTCATACTAAATGTCATATTTAAGAGCTTATCTGATATTAATAGTCTTTTTTTTTTTGAAAAAACTGTGACAATATCAAAAATCCAAAAAAAATTTTTTGTTTAACAACTTAACAATGAAAAAAGTTAATTTCGCATTCGGGAACATATGTTTCTTATTAGAAATTCAATTCTGAAGAACTTTTACCCCTACCTTTTTGCATAAAATTAGTAGCAAACAAATTATTCGCGAAAAACTGAAAAAAATGCTTTGTTGAAGTTTATTTTGCAATAATAACAATGTTCCCGATCAGGTCCGAAGTCGAAAACTTAGGGTTACTTTCAGTAGGATATGACTAACATATTTCGATAATAAAACTAAATCTAGTTTAAAATTTCGTGTGTTTGACCTAAACCATACCAAGCTCTGTAATCCCTTTTGTTGACTTTAATAGCTTGACGGTAACTGTGTGTAGCACCATTAGTATTTTTCATTTCCATAAATTCGTCTCCTAGCAAAGTCCATGCTGACAAATACTGTGGGTTTCTTTCTAATTCGAGTCATGTAATTCTACTATAGCAGCCATCATCATTCATTCGTCACCTGAAATAATTATACTTTCTTGATTTTTTTTTTAAACAAGTCTAAATATGATCAATTTTATCAAATGGCTTACCTTTAAATCATCTTTGTCTCCTTGCTTTCCAAGCTGTTACCAAACTTTTTGGGCAAAATTTTTCCATTGTCTGCAGGCATTATGTAATGTTGACTTTATAAATCAGGTATTCTTTTTTTAGTTTTGAACCGCTGATTTAGTTTCCTTAGATTTTTATTGTAATCTGCACCGGTAGAAAAATCAAATTCAACATTTTTGAAATTTTCATTATCTTTGAGCCATGTGAATGATTGGGCAGTCAATATTTGCTTTTCGACTGGTAGTTTTAAGCTAGCTTTAGCTGCAGACCTCTTCACCGAGCCACCAACTCCACCACATACACCTTTGCCATGTGCCGTTGGAAAGAAGTTCCATTCTACTGTTAAAGCAAATACAAACAGTGTGTGTTCCGCTACTACCAGCTAAAACACAGCACTTCGGTCTGAATTTGGCGAACGAACTGAAGCCAATTTTTATATTAGGATTAGATTCCTTAAATAAGCTGTATAACTCTTTTAGCGTAAAAAGCAAAAGCCTTTTTTTGTTCAGAGATCACGTTCCCCTCTTCATCTCTCGACTTAATGCAGTCCTTTATGCAGGGTAACATGTAACAGTTATCTTCACTTTTGTAAAAATCGATAATAACATTTGTGACACCTCAAAAAAAAAAATCTTCCTAAAATAATTGCTATTAATAAAAAATAACTTTTGAACTGAATATGAACAAATGAGGTACAGAGGGTGAACCAATTGAAGATAATAAGATAATAAGATAATTGATCTAATATAATGCTATTATTTTCATCTTTTCTTGCACATGGCATGGGCATGGGTCCATTTTCCTGTTGGAGCTTTTTGATACCTGTATCATATATATTGATACACGAAAATGAGCTTGAATCTCCTCAATAGACCAAGTTAATGGTAATAAAGTTAACATTTGTACTTTTTCCTGTCTTGTTGTAGTTACATTTCCAAATTTTTTTTTCTTGTATTTTATTAAATCATGAAACTGCTTAACATGATCAACAGGAATCTTTATAACGTCAATTGCTTTTTCTTCACAATATTCAATTTTACTTTGAATATTTTGAGAATATTCTGACGTTGTACCTGTAAAATAAAAAGTTGATTACGTAAAAACAGATGTTTTCTGTAAAATTAAATTTAATAATTGTAATAAAAATAATGTACCTTGAGATTGTTCTTCAGATGATTCACAAGCTTTTGTTATCATTTTGTAACAACAATAACATACTCTGTCGTTTTATGTGAGACTAGGCTGAATTAAATACTTTATATTTAATCTTGTTCTGATTGTTTCTGGAAAAGGTTTGCAGCACCTATGATATCCAATCTTTTTACTAGTAGGATTACTACTTGCTATAGCTAATGAATTATCATCTGTCTCTAATTTCTGTTTTTTATCATCTGGATTAAACATTTTTCATTTCTCATAGAATAATTTAAAAAAAATTCCGTTCTTAGATGTGATGCTATCGATTAAAAATAATAGTATTATTATTTTTAATCGATGTGTTCTTGCTCAAACTGCAATTGCTTACATTATAGAAGAGATGCAGATAATGCAATAGCAACCTTCAAGCAAATTACAGAAGATGATCCTTATCGCCTTGACAATATGGATACTAGGCTGCCAAGTTCCAGGTCCATACTTGAAATTTTCAAATGCGTGTAGCCTGAGCTATGGAGAGGCTCAGTAGGAGTACAACGGATTTTGAATTTTTTAAATCGAAAAATATTTAATAGGACCTAAGCGCTTGCAAAGATGCGTGACCTAGTGTAGAAATCGTGTAGCAACGTGACTAAAAAAAGTAATGTGCAGTGGAACGGGACAATAAGCATCATTATCCCAGTCATAAATACTTTATGGTAGGGTCAGGCTTTTCGGGACCTCTCGCTACAGGACCACGTGTAGCACCAGGTGTTGTATCCTCTGCGGAAGGGACCAAGCGCTGTTAAAATCATTACAACTTATTCCGGAAAAAAATTTGACATTTCACCTACTTTTAGAAATGAAAGCTGGAACTTTAATTTGATGTTTGACCCTGTTCTTAAAACTTTTTGGCAAAATTCTTTTTGAAATCATTTTTGCATGAATCGAAGAACGCTGTGTCAAAATTTCAAAGTCATCGAAGCAGTGGAAGGTACCTTAAATCGGCTCCAATGTTGGGTGGTTTTAGTCAAAATATGCACCTGTTAACTTCTTTAATTATTAACATTTTTGCACCAAATTTTTTCGAGCCTATTGCTATCGACACCGTGATGAGCTTCCCAAAAAAATATCAAAAAATCACCATAATTTCATAGTTATATTCGTGTAATTGTTTGCCTGTAGTAAATCCTATTTAAAAAAAAGAAATTACAAAGGAGCTACAAAATATTAACCGATTTAAAAAATTCAAAATCCGTTGTGCTTCTACTGAGTCCCTCCATCGCTAAGGCTACACGCATTTGAAAATTTCAAGTATGGACCTGGAACTTAGGATTAGAAATGATAGTTTCGAGTGTTGCCTAGAGGTAGAGGTAATAGGTGGAAGTGAAGAGGTTATGATTGGAAGTGATAGGGGGAAGCTGGAGATCATTTGTGAAGATGATAGGTAAAACGTGATAATCATAGGTGGAGGTTGGGCGAGGCTGGACAGCTAGTCGGGCGGCGCAGCTTGATCCTTCGTCCTCGAAGAGGTTGGCCTTGAGACGATCCTGAGAGGCAAGGCTGGTGGTGGCAAGCTTTGAGCCTCCCAGCCGTAAGTAGCGTCGGTGGCAGTTGCGTCTAACTGCGTGTGTTCTGGTCAAGGGCCGGAATCGGAATCTCTCGAGCGCTATCGCACTCGCATAATTTTCGGCACGCGTAGAGCCCAAAAACTCCCCTCTCCTCTTCTTCGCACGACGGTGTCTTCCTTCATTAGCGCTATCGCATCCGTTTGTTTCTCTCTCTTTCCTTCGCGCTCTATATGCACGATGATGTAGGTATCGATGCCTACTCTTTCTCTCCTAATACTTTTTCCTTCGCCTCAAGCGGTGTCGCGTACGGCTCGCACCGCCTCGATCCTCGCCTTGCCGTGCGTATACAAGTATGTATGTACGCATGGCTCAGCGCTAGGCACTTGTATATGTGTGTATACGAGCGTCTTGTCGCAAGGTAATAAGTGGAAGTGAGGAGGTTATGATAGGCTGGATATCATGTGTGAAGGTGATAGGTAAAACGTAATAATCATGAGTGGAGGTTGAAGGTAATAATTAGATGTAAGAGGTGAAGGTTAGAGGTTCTAAGGGCACTTATCTCTCTTATGACTGAAGGGATAGAAGGAGCATAAAAATATTATGATTGGAATTGATTACTTGAAGGTGTTTACAATATGCGGGGATAAGAGCTGGACGGTGAAGGGATATTGATTTAAAGCGATAAGTGAAAGGTGAAGGAATCATGGCTGGAGGCTATAGATGGAAAGTGAAGGGATCATAATTGGAGGCGGTAGGTGGAGGGCTGAAACGATAGGTAAAGGGTGGAGATGATCGATGGAGCCTGAAGTATGTGATTGGGGGTGATAGGTCGAGGTTACAGGTGATAGGCGGATCATGACTTCATTCAATAGGTGGATGTTGGAGGTTATGGTTCGAGATAATATGTGAAAAATCAAAGTCATAGGTGAAAGTGTTAGGTAGAGGGTTATATAGGAATTACGACATAGTTGGTGGGTGAAGATCATGATTAAAATATAGGAGGAGCGTGAAATTGTTATGATTTAAAATGATAAGTTGAAGGTCTGCGAAAAATTAAAAGTTGATGCTATGGAGGTTGGCGAGCATGAACGAGCAGGGGGTACCTCATAGTATATATATAGATGTTTTATATCAATTTTGAAGCCCAAAAAAAGTCTGGTTATCACCAATCTAAATTACCACAGGAAGCTGCTTGATATAATAGAAGATAAGATTACTAATGACAAGCTCAGAGCAATGAAATGTCTCGCATAAAAATATGCTATTCGCGAGACTCGAACTCTTCTATTACTATGAATAATTGAAGTTACACCATGACTTCAAGCCGATAGTATCTATATTTTAATGCCCACGTTTTGAGTCAAACTTAGGAGTCCTCATCAGGGCTATATACAGAATATTAAACAGTATTACAAAATAAATGGTCTAAAGCTTTAAAATCAACCTTTCGAACACAGTAAATACCTTATAAAAATACACAAAATTTAAAACATTTTGATAGAAATTATGGCAACCCAAGGTGACCGTATTATCACCCAGCACTAAAAATTAGAACAAAAATCAGTACAAATTTTCAAAAATAAAACAATAAAACTAATAAACTTTAATCCATTCGTCGCTGACACTTTAACCGACGGAGACTGCAAAATCTCAGTGTCGCAGATGTTGGTGCGACACCCGAGAAGAACAAAGATTGATTGATCATATCGTCGGCAGTAATACGCAGAAGCAATTGATAATAAAGCTAACGAAATCAATACACGCATACAAAAATACAAAAGTTATTCGCCCACGTCGCCGCAAATAGCCGACCAAGCAATCAGGATCATGTACGCAAACGAGAGGCGGCACAGAGAACCAATCACACAGCGGAAGAGAGAGCTCGCGCTGCAAAGTAGATAGCTTCATCCATCACTCCTTGCTATAAATCACTAAGTATGACCAGAGCATCGCATAGCAATTCGAACACGCCCCTCCTCCAGTTGGATGTGTCGCACCGGTCCGCCAGTTCAACACTACTAAGAAAGTGTAAGCTGAATTGGAGAGAGCCCGAAGCGGTGTACCACCTCCCCCGCAACACTATGATCCATGTACCGTACAGTAGACAGCCGTCACCAAGTCATCGAATAAACTTAGAAATTATTTTTTATTATTTCCATAACCGATGTTAGGACTTAACTTAAGATTACTAACGACGTTTTAGTAACTAGTTTTGAGGTAGCACGTGTCCTCTGCTCTATTCAACGTGCCATGAAAAAATTGTATATGTAGCATTTCGGAAAAACGTCTACGAAATATAGACGGTTCTCTATTAACAATTTGTAAATTATCAAAATCGAACTGGTGTCCCGTCTCCATGGCATGTATGGCAATCGGGGAAGAAGGATCTCTCTCTCAAGTTCATCAATTTCAATAATCATTTAAATATTTATAATACATTCGCACGCTCGCTTCAACAATGTTTAAAGAATACGTCTTGAGCTCTTCCAAAATGATGTTTGCAAAAATAGGACTCGAACAGAATCCCATAGGGGCTCCTGAGACCTGCTTATAAAATTTACCATTGAATATCAAATAAGTGCAATCCGACAAAATTCTAATTCCATCCACAAACTCTTGCTTTGACATGCAATTTAAACAAGTCAAATAAGACCAACGGTTTTCGATAGTACTAATTATTAATTCTTGAGGTAAATTCGAAAATAACGAGACAACGTCAAAAGATGCGAGAGAAAGACTCATGAAAATTAATACTATTAAATTTTTCTTCCAGTTCTAAACTATTTTTTATAGAAGATTTTGGTACAGGAAAATATTTTGAATAAAATAAAAATACACTTATCAAGAGAGTAAGTAGAGCTATTGACTGCAAGAACTATTATCCGCATGGGATTACCATATTTATGAATATTAATAAGGTCATATGCGTTTGAGAGTGAAGTGTGCCCTTCGAGGATCGACCTCGTAGGGAAGAGTCACATTCTAGAACGCCACGCGCATCCCACAGGTCGATGATCTTTTTTATTCTCTTTTTAAGACGCGATGTTGGGTTGACTCTAACAACCCTGTAAAATTTCTCACCATTAAGGGCCTCTTCGACTTTCAAGATATAAACGTCGCGTTCAATGACCACCGTGTCATTGCCCTTATCAACACGAGTAAAAAATAAGTCCGGATTGGATTTTAAAAATTTCTTAGTGTTGTTAATATCATTATTTAAAAGTCTCTTTTTTATATGTGAATTAAGAATAGACAGTACATTGTCCCGCAGTCTTTCGTCGATACTATGGTCAAATATGTAATCAAACAAGAAATCTTATACGGGCATTTATTTTATAGAAATATTATTCCCAATATAAGATATTAATGTTACAAGTGGACTTAATATTAAACAATCCTCTTTCACTGATCGAGGAGCCAACAGAGCAGGTACACTCATCAGATGACTCCAGCAGCGGTAACTACATGGGTTACGGCAATTGCGAGGCCGTTGAATCAGTGTCGAAGAATCGGATTTTGTTGACGTGTATATGACGATAGAAATTCGAGGCATCTGCCAGGGAAAAAGAACGAACCTCGAAAAGTATACATAGATGTAAGTATCTAGAAAGAAGCTCTAAATAGAAATATGTCCCTTTAAAAGAATCTTCAAATGTCGTACGAAATTTTTACAAAATCAGATGTATTTATTAGGGTATCAAATGAAATTCGTTTCCAATTTTTATACAAATTAATAGTTCAGAGAAATTGACTTACAGATTTCTTGTGGTAAAGAGGATAAAACGTGGCAGCAGCTTCAGAAACTGTCAATATTGAATAATGTCATCGACGACAGCAAATCCACATGCACCAAGTCCTATACTAGACATAAGACGTACAAGTTCTCTAGCGTGAGAAACAGCCACTTCCAGGGGTGGACGTCGGGGTAAGTCACTCGATTCTATAAATAAAAAATTTCTAATGTATTATTATATATTATTATATTATACTTTTATAATATTGGTTTATTATTTTAGTTCCGATAATTCTTTATTAGAAACTAACAGGATTGGGTTACCCCTTGCTCGCTTCTCTCGCCAATCTCCAATTTTTAATTTTAAAAATAACAACTAAAGTGTAAAACAGAATTTAAAATTACTACTGAAAGGTTAAATTAAATAGAAATTTGAACAGAACAACTAACATTTATAATATTATTAAGAACAAACCGAATAAATCATTCGCAATTTAATTTTCTGAAAACCCCAAAATTCGCTATTCTGTTCGAAAATACTATAACCGTATTGCGCTATGAGACTCACAGTCAAGTACTCCGTGGCGCGGCAGTTTCACAAGCCGCCGCCAGGTGGCCAGCACTTTAATTTCGTGAGTCCATTACAAAGCTGGACAGCCGAGAGGACAAGACGTCGTGTCTCACCGGACTCGGAGATTTCTCTCAGCAAACTATTCCGTTAGATGAGCGCCCAATACCACTTGCGGATGAATGTTTGGTGTAACTATTTCTTGCGTTACTCCACTTCCCTACAACCAGCACTTCTAAGTGCTTTTATGTGGAGCTTTTCATTCATGGGAGCCAAGTGACGTAGATCAGCCCGTCGCGCCGGCCGTTACAGCAATCAATCAAGGAACATACTTCCAGAATTGCCTAAGTCTTGCGAAGACATTCTAAATAAAAAAATTTTGTACAACCGCATATCACGCTCAGGCCAATGGTTTTATTGAAGGAATGCACCATAATATAACGGAATATCTACGAAAATCCATAAAGAAAATCGAGACATGGGATGAGTGGATAACGATCCTATTAGAGTGCACACAATTGCATTGAATACGAGAGCATGCGTTATACATCTTACGAGGTAATTTTCAGTACCAAAGTCAGCCCTAAATACCAAGTAATTTTTATAGACAACAGTTGCGATTAACCTCGTGCAGTAAAATATAAATCAGAATTTTATTACGACAGAAAATTAAACCGAAAAAATTCCCGTAAAGGCGAGACGCTATCCTTACTAAAAGAGTCAAAGAAAAGTTAATTGGCAACAGAATATAACGGCCCGTGCGAGATAATTAGCATAAACAAACATACAAATAATGTCGAAATGCGCAACGACGAAACAACGAAGACAGTCAACATCTTATCTTATTTTAAAGTGACAACCTAGTGAAACAAATATGGTAATACAGCCCCATTACTAGTAAAAAACACTTGTTTAATTTCATGTAAACTTAATTTTTTTCGCTGAATCTTAATTGACATCTCCGTGCATCTCGTAATTGTAAAAAATTTAAGATATGGTGGTTCCATGGGATTTTTTTGTATTCTTAAACTTTATTCAGACTTTTTTCTTACGACTTTACTTTTCACTCTGTAAAATAATTATGGTGATGTATTCTCTGGTCTTTTTTGGTAACAATGTTCTTTGGTGTAATACAAACCTGACGCTGGGGGGTTAATGGTGATCTGTGGTGTTCCTATGGGGTTTTATGGGGTTCGAAATTTTTGAATTTTTATGGTATTTTCTGCTGTACTTTGGGGTTTTGTGGTGTTCTATGGAGTTTTATGGTAATTTATGAATAATGTATATATGATACTATGGTGGTTCATGGTATTTCTAAGGTATTTTAATACGGGTTTCGATTTTTTATGGGATTCCGATTACTTATAGACCCTGTAGAATAGCATTTTGACAGTTGATATGATAGCATTTGGTACTGATAGATTTTAAAATATGGATAATGTATATGTTGTTCTACGGTTTCTGGTGTTTCTAAGGTGTTTTCATGGGGGTAGACAATAACATTTAAGATATAACAAAGTATTGTTCTTGCACTTTGTATGGCCATCTATTTCACTTAATATATACTGATCTTATAATTGGATTTTATATAATTTCTCCCTCCCTCGAGGAGCAGTGCGTTTCGGTTAAGGCCGTATTCCTCTATTACGTACTTGCTCCCCAACTCATCGGAAAGTGGGACAGTTTGTTCCCCCGCCACTCCTTTGAGGCTGCCTGGTTGTTCGAAACTAGGCACAGGGTCGCGGGTACTCTGAGTACCCAAGCGCCCACATATGCAGCTCTGCCTTACCAATGCCCACTCCCAGGCGCGGTAAGAGTTAGGACGCCCTGGCGGCTACACCATAGCGTATAATGGGTGTTAGCTCGCCCTCCAAGGGTTTCTACCCCTCCAACTCCCTCGAACGACCTAAACGCTTAAAACAACCGAGTGTTTAGCCGTTTCAATATAATGTATTTACTGCCCAGAGTGACCTCGCTCGCTGACGCTCGCTCGGACCTGCACATCCTCTTCCTTTTCATTGTTATTATATACAAAATACAAATTTTACAAGTATTTTAACTCATTCATAATATGTTGATTTGGTTTGTATACTTAACTACCACTAAAAATATGTATTTTAATTAATATTCTTAATAATATAATAATATAATAGTTATTATAATAATGTGTGTAAGTAGTTTTAATAAAATTAAATAAAAATCATCAATGTCTATATAATGAAAAATGATTTTAAAGAAATTTTCAAAAATTTAGAAAAATTGATCATATTATCACTTTTATAATTTTTTCTACAAGGAATACTGTTCGGTACTTAATAAACTTTATTAACTTTTAATAAATAATGTAGTTATTTAATTATATAAGTTTAATAATTTAAAGTATATAAGTTGCGGCATAGCAATAATTATTGCTGCGTCGTGTATATTGTTGCACGACCAGCTGACTCAATCTCGGCCGGCTGACAGCTCCTGGAGCGGAGCCAGCGCTCCGTGGCGCTCGCAGGAGGTGACTCTGACTGACCGCGTGCGGAGCGCAGGACGTAACCTACCAAGTCACACCTGCGCAACCTGCTGGCGTTCGGGAGAGAGAGCGTGGCAGGAGGAGATATGGTAGCGGGGCAGCGGTCACATGCATGTAGTCATGTGTAGAGGGGAGCGCGAGAGTATGCGAGCATGAGTGAAGGAGAGAGAGGGAATTAGTGTGCGCAATATAGAGTGAGAGAGAGAGAGAGAGAGAGAGAGAGCGTGCGCCTGAGTGGGAGAGAGAGATATAGCGGAGCGAAGCTGATGGCGTTTGAAACTATGACTGTGCCGTGTCGCGGTACAGTCAACTTTATGTTGACTCCCGGGAGTCATAAGGACATAGGGAGGCATAGAGGAATGTATTGGCTAGGGATCTTTGGTGATTCGATAGATGTCGTCCTATTGTAATATAATTTATAATAGAGGATTTTTTAATGCCGCGCGCCCTATAGTTTATCCATAGGTGGAGTCACAGGATGGATATCGACATTGATTGATTGAACGATATCGATAAAGGGGGCGCGGATTTGCATATCATGGAAGGATATAGAGGGGGATAATTGATTTGTTAGCCAATGATTAAATTAGGATTTGGAAAAGAGGTCGCTGAACGGAAACATAGATAGAGGATTTAATTAGTGGTAGTTTTTAGTAGGCCAATAGAGGATTTCTTCTAGAAAAAGGACCAATTAGGAAATTTGGAGGCTGGGACGACGCTTCCGTGACGAAGGAGGCCGGGTGGGAAATTCGGCGTCCTTCCTCGAACGGAGCGTCGGCCTCGCTCATTCCAGTCCTGGTCTCGAAGCAGCATAGCATTTTTCAGTAGTTACTCTGAGTCTCTCCCGCCATCTTGGTATTTTTTCCATAATCTCTCACGAGAAGAATTTTCTGTTGGTATCAAGGAAGAAGGAGATATTGGAGGATTTTTGATGAAGAATTATAGAGGAAATTTTGGTGAGACATTTGCGGTACTCTTATTGATATTTTGTGGTAGAAGAATATAATTTAGATAGAGGATGGATATTTGTCGTGGAACGTAAAGGAGATTTTCGCGTTTTCAGCTATCGGCAATGTTCTCCCTTCTATTAAGTGATTAAAGTAGAATCAATCGTAGAGGAAACTTTGCGGCCCTCCCTTAACAGCCACCAATTATTCCGGGATATTTTTATATGACCGTTGGCCCATGAAGCTATTTAAACTTAATTTATTGTTGAAAGTTTTTCCCATGTAAGAGGATATGATAATATACTTGTGTTTTTTTATATTAATTATTTTTCTTTAATATTTGTTCGACCTAGTTGCCACAACCTTTCCGCTTTTCACCGTTTTCAGAATTCCACAAGCCGGAGAAAAGGAGTCAGCCGCGCAAAATAAATTACTTTTACACTAGCTGGAATTTTCGTACGGAAGAGCTAAATTACACGTTACAAAGTATACATTGTTAAGTATGCTAAATCATTAATGAAATGTTCTTTTGTAGAAATCAAATCTAAAATTATATTCGTGTGAAATTGTACATAGTTATACTGAATACTTACTATAAACGCAATCTTAAAGTTAATGGTATAACGAATAAATAACCCAATAACCAAATAAAGAATAAATAATTTGTGTGTGTGTGTGTGTGTGTGTGTGTGTGTGTGTATATATATATTTATTATGACGTTGTACTTTTTCCGTCCTTGGGAAGGCGTAGTACCACGTAATGACACCTTTACAGGTTTACCGCGAGCTCGTATTTTATAATTAATTTGGTCGCCCGAACTCGCGATCTTGTACTCTTATGCTGCCGGCTTGAGAACTCCTTATACTCTAGGTCACGGGGGGAGAGGTGCAGGGAGAGAAATACGCAAAAATGAATACACGCGACTTACTTAAAATAGCACTTCGTACTTTATTATAAAAAACAAAATAATTGTGTATCGACTCGCGGACGTGTGTTCGTCCCCGGGCGAGCTTACCGTCTTTACGCGGGCTGGCTCTAGGTTAGGGACTCGCGGCGGGGAGGTATCTCTGGAACACTCCTACCTGTCTCTACTCCTTTTGCTCCGCGTCCTCGCGTTCTGGTATTGCCTCGTACCCTGTGGAAGCGCTCGCGAAAGAAACTAATTACTTGATCGGAGGATGCACACGGGGGGATAATCCTGATCACTGCAAGACGCCTTGGAAAAGAATCACGCAATTCCGTCAGATCGCTCTCTCGCGCCTATCACACATTTCCACGCTTTCGCACCATATATCACATCCGCACGCTTACGCCCTCTTTTACAATACTCTAAAATGCGCGCGACATTCGAAATGCGTTTACACGCATGTCTGGCTCTACTAATCGTATTTACACATTTTCCGCATTTCGGCACGCTTACATTCGTGTTTGCCGCTCGCACGCGCGCTGTGGATCGAGCCGTAGCCCTCCACCTTTTCCCAATATCCTTCAGCGCATACGCGTTGCCTCCACTCTCTCTCTTGTCTGTCTCTAACGCATTCATTCGCTCGCCATTCCATCCTTCTCGCACTCATGCTTGCAACGGAGAATCCGTCGTAGAAAAGCTGAGTGACTCTCCTGCAGGCACCCGAAACCGAGCAGAGGAATATACTCTAATGGCAACGGGTGCTTACAGGAGAGAACAGCTGAGCCGTAGCCAGGCGCCGGCACTGAGCCGCGCCATAGGAGAGAGAGAGAGAGGGAGAGCGCACGAGAGTAGCAGCCAGCCGAGTCGCCGCCGTGACGTCACGGCCGTCGAGCAATGAGAGAGCGCGCGAGGAGTGGGAGCGCCGCTGACTACTACACGCGGCCGCGCGCGACGCGCAGAGCCAGCAGGCGCACCGCGTGTATGTGTGAGATCGCGAGATAGAGCGTCGAGGCGAACGAGCGAGCGGGCAGTACCGAGCCAACCTCCTAGTGAGCAGCATCGAGTTTCCGAGAGTTTTGAGAGTTTTGTGAGAGTTTATCCAGCAGCCTTTATCCACCCGCGCACAATCGCGTCTCGCCCTGTATTCGTGTTCGTCGTTTCACAGAGTACGAGACAACGGCCGTACGCGAGGAAGACTGCGAGCAGCAAGTGTAGTGAGAAGTAATAAAAGAAATTCAATTAAGTCTGAGTGTCTAAATTTATATACCAAATTACCGGCTCAAGTGAGACAGAGTCTTCGCCGAGGCCCGAGCCTGTGAGTGAGCCCATCCGCGTCGCGTCAAGGCGCCCGCACCCGGAAAAATAATAGACGCGACGTGTAGCTCGACTCAGGACCGCGGAGGGGAAGGCCCACGCGCGAGCGCGAAAAACTCCCCGGGAGACGCACCGACGTGCCTCTCTCCTCTCGCCCGCCGCAGCCACCTGCCCCGCCGTGTCACATGCTACAGTCCGTTTCTCGCCAACATGGCGGCCGCCGCTCGCGCGCGTACGCCTCGTGGCTCGCATGCCTCGTATCTTCTTGTCTCTCTCGCTCTCGCTGCTTCAGCGCTGCGCCGTTCGTCCCTCTCTCTTGCTCTCGCCTTGGCTACCGCGCGCTGCTACGCGCTGTGTTCCCCCCACTCTCTCGCTCTCGCCTCGTGCTGCTGCTGCTCGGCGGCAGGCTGCTCTCGGCGCCGCGTTGTCCTGCTGGCTCTAACAGCTGATTGCTCTCTCGCTGCTCTGAAAACACCACCGAGTGTAAGATTTTCATATCTTGACTGAGTGGTGTCCAGGCGAGCAGCCATCGACGGGATCCCCGTCACAATATATATATAGCGACAAGGCACCCGTACACAAACAAGTACGAACGCCTAGCCCAACGCCGTGCACACGTAGTCCGGGCGTCAGGAAGTTCAAAAGTGGAATATCATTAAGTTTCTTCTAACATTACTTTTATGATTGAAATATGTTATTGGTAACTTACTCAAAATGACCCTAAAGTCTCTACTTCGGGCCTGGTCGGGAACATTGTTATTATTGCAAAAAGAATTCCGAAAATGCACTTTTTTGTAACTCATTTCACGTAAAAAAAGATAGAGATGAAAGTTGTTCAGAATTGAATTTCATATAACATACCGCGCGGCGTTCCCCCCACCACCGCGCCTCCCGGTCGGAGGAGCCGCTCGGCCGCGCGCGCAGATTTCCAATTGTTCATCGGTCATTTTAGACAAACTGAGCTATCTACAATAATCGGGAAAAATGCTATCATTTAAAGTATTATTTCAGTAAGCACTGTACCAAATTTCATCGAAAAATATTAAGTAGTTTCGGCGTGATCGTGCATTGAAAAAATTTTCGTATCTCGGCTCCTATTGGTCCGATCTCAACAAAATTTATTCATGGTTTTTTACGTACTTCCAGATGCATTTTACTGCGTTTCTCTAACCTTAAAATTGGCGAAAATAAAAATTATTTGTTGCTAAAAATGTTGTTAAATATTAATTTTTAAAAAAGTTCTTTTTAGCATTTATTAAGTACTTCATAAGCTGTTCATTAAACGCACTTGGATCAAGTTATCGCTCCGTGGGTAATTTGGAGATGAATTTGAAATTTTGAGATAAATAATTTTGCAATGAGACGCCATTTTGAGATATCCAGATCGGACAATGATTTTTACATTGTTCGTACTATAGCTCATCATTGCGTACTTATTCAATGAAAAATATAATTTTTATAAAATCTGTGGCAATGTGAAATTAAAAAAAAAAATTTTTCATTTAACAATTTAACGACTAAAAAGATTAATTTCGCGGTCGGCAATACATGTATGTTATATGAAATTCAATTCTGAACAACTTTCATCTCTATCTTTTTTTACGTGAAATGAGTTACAAAAAAATTATTCGCGAAAAACTAAAAAAAAGTGCATTTTCGGAATTCTTTTTGCAATAATAACAATCCCGACCTGGCCCGAAGTCGAGACTTTAGGGTCATTTTGAGTAAGTTACCAATAACATATTTCAATCATAAAAGTAAAGTTAGAAGAAACTTAATGCAAAAATGCTAACTTGCCCCGACTAACGTACAAGCGTGCAAGCGCACGGCAATGCGAGGATCGAGACGGTAGGAGCCGCACACGAAACCGCTAGAGGGGAAGGGGAAAGAATTAGGAGAGAGAGGGACTCGAAGAGACTCGAGTCAGTGCTGAGCACAGCGCTAGAGACAGAGAGAAAGCGAGAGACGCGACAGCACGTTAAAAGACGCTGCTGCACAAGAAGGAGTGGGGACAGTTTTCGGACTAATTCGTGTCCAAAAACTAGACGAGCGCAACCGCGCTCGCCAGATTATCTTCTGGCCATCGACCCGGTCAGACGCGCTGCACGTATTTAGCGTACACAGAAGCCTCGCGCCGACCACCCGCTGGGAGACCCCCCCCCCAAGCCGCTGCACGGCCCTTCACCTGCCACCGCCGGCCTTGCCTCCCAGGAGTGACACACTGAGGCCACGACCAGGACTACGAGCCCGGAGCCACCGCCACCGCCAGCCGAGCCGCCCGACCTTCGCTGTGCCTGGCGTCGTGAGGACTCCGGCCCCGAGAGGAACATCCGACGACAACGCCAATCAACTGTGAGCCGAGGCGGCGACCACTTTGTAAGTGTCGGCCTCGCGCCCTTCTCTCTCTCTCTCTCTCTCTCTCGCGGCGACGATCCGGGCTCCAGAGAACCCCAGGGCACGTTCGTAGCACAGGTTAGATACCGGTGAGCGCGCGCACGCAGGGGTCGTTGGCTGCGCCGATCTCGATCCGCGCAGTGCCAGCGCGACGACCGAACGCGAGAACTTCGCAGCACGAGCGCGCATCTTTTGTAAATAAGTACGCAGAATAAATGCACGGGTGAGCGTGATCTGCCCACCCGCTCTCATACGATTTGAGTATACATCATTCCGCGGAAACCTACTTCCTAGCACCCCAGAACCCCTCCATAGATCGCCGAAGGACCTGAGCAGCCAAGCAGGAACAGGAGGCCGGGTAAGATACATTCTCTTGTGTGTATGAGCCTCCCGCTGGAGGAGAGCAGCAGCTAGGAGTGCCCCCAGGAAAAACCAGGCAGGAGCCTCGTCACTATATATATATATATATTGTTATGTGCCGATGCCGAACGACCAAATCGGCAACGTCGCATAACGCTTAGGAAATTAGAGAAGTGCACAAAGTATGCGCCTAACTGTTGCCAAGTCGAACAAAGACGAGCGATAGCGGTACTTCTCCTCCAGCCCTCGAAACGCTGACCAAGCGCTTCGCCCTCCCATGCGCCGCCGGACTTCACCCGAAGTTCACGAGTGCAAGAGAGAGCGAAGTAGCTAATGGAGCGAAGACAGGGATGGGGGAGAGGTAAGAACAATTAGTGGGAGAGAAAGTGACGCGCTCTCTCCCATGCATAATTGCGCGCCCTCCGGCAGAGCGTCTTGAGCCACCGAGCGGACTCGGCGTGCATTCTTCAGTTTAATATTTAAATTTTCACAACTTTCAATTTTTACAAATGCAACTTTGAAATATTCGCTACAACATTCAATTTTTACAACAAATACTAGCTGAAACTGACTCGTGTCTGAGTGGGCACGAAAGGCGAGTTACGAGCCAGCAAATGCAAACTAATAGTGTGAGGGAGGCCCTTTTCCCTCAAATAAATTGTCGCAGATAGCAACAGGAACATGCAGGGATAGGAACACAAACTAATTGTCATTTTTATTTTATTCAAAATCAATATTACTATTTCAACACTGTAGGAAATATTATAAAACAATGCAACTTTAGTCATGTGACATAAGCACCAGGACTACGAGTTTTACATTAAATATTCCATTTTCATACTTATTGTGCATAACGAGCTGCCTCCTGAACGAGGATTTAAGTGCAGTCTCGTTGTAGCAGACTGTGTGACATCGGAACCAGAGCCTGGTCTGTATCAGTCGCACAAAGATATAAAATTTAGCAATAATAGTACGCACTTTGATCTAATCTTTCCACTCGGATAAGCACTGAATTAAATACATTAAGTATCGTAAATTTTTACAGTTCACATAAATTTTTGCTACTATAATTCTTTATATGTGCTATACTTTGATCGCCAGAAACGTTAAAATCACAATTTTATATTTCATATAACACTTTCACACACTAAAATTCGCAGAGTCACAACTTAAACTCGTTGATGAACAGTTAAAACTTTTGCATTTCCAAATATTTATGGATAGGACAAATTCATTTAATATCACTTCAGCACATTTTAATTAAGTCGGATAATTTTCTTCAAAGGTAATAATTTTTGAGTCCCCACGACGAACTTGCAACATAAAAAAGAAACGCAAGTTCCAGCACTGTCACCTGAACCCTGGTAATAAGAGCAGCTGCTATGAGCCTGAAAAATAAAAGAAAAGAAACTAAGTGGCCACAAAGCAAAGTCCTTCATGTAAGGTGCAAACTTTGCAAAAATTTAACACTTAAAAAATACTCATCTGACAAGCCGTCGGTGAAATCCGAGTTTCTCCGACGACTCTGGTTGCTGGCAAAAAGTTTAGTGTCGCGAAATTAAACGAAATATAATATTTTATTTCCTTTGCAGACTCAGTCTTTTGGTTACTTTGTAACCTCAAACGAAACCTTGTTTTCACGCCGAGTGCAGACGACACCTCTGAGTCAGCTGCACGCGCGTAAGAATTGGTCGACGTTTCGAGCCCAAGAAGTTGGCACGAGGCTTAACGTCACACAAATTTTTTGCACTTGCTATACTATAACTATACTAGGCGGCGGCCATTTTGGCAGTGGCGACAACTGTGTCCCCTCCAAGGCGCGCCTATTTGAATTTTCAAAACTCACAGTCTGTTCACAAAAATTGATACACACATGCATTGTTGAACTAACACTCACTATTCACTCAAATTTTTAAATAGAATTTTTGTTAAACAGAGACAAATAAAACAAAACTCTCTGACAATTTTTCAAGTAAAAAACTAATAACAACTCATAAGTAACACAAAATTAAAATCACGACTTGAATAAATCAAATGTTCTACACACGTAAATGAACTCGATATACTTTTATGAATAAACATTGCAATCGCAACCAAGTAATCTCTTCGTGAATAATCAATCACTTTGTCGAAAAAGGAAACGATCACTAATTATACACAAACTCATCTAAAATCATTAAGCCATAACCGCATCGAAGACATTGTCAACGCAACGAAACTTATTGATTAGTTTAACCACTCGTCTCTTTCAAAACACATATTAAATGACGGCTCCAAGTTGAAGTCACAGAATCAAGCCTGTACATGCATATATTCATAATGCACAGCACATGACGTTACACAGAGCACGCCTTTGCAATTAGCATAAAAACCGGTAAAGTCTATCCATTTTAAACAACAAAACACAAAAACCATTGCTTGTTTGAATCAATTCTTCACAGTAGTATCTAGTGAAAAACGACAAATCTGCTTGACACTTGAAGCAATAAACACGTTTCACTAAATACTGCAAATTTATATCATAACTTATTCATGAAAATTGTGCACGTTTCAGTCCAAAATATCACCAACATTTTTTGCGTTTAAAACAATCACTTGCAATCAGAATTCACGTCAATTCCAAAAGTCGTAATCAAATCACTTATAAATTCTCGCACTTTTCAAGCAAACGGCAATTAAGTCACGAATACACTCCAGTCTGCATGCATTTCTTCAAATACTGAATAATCTAAACACTTGTTTCGCATTAAAATACACAATTAGATTAAAATCACTCAAATTTTTCAATTGCATGATCCTCACTGATACAAAACTTTAAAACGGCATCATACACAGTGAACAAATAAATCACTTGTGGACTCAATTAAAATACTCGCACTTTTTGAAACACAATCAACTATTTTCACTGCAAATCTCTCGCATTTTTCTCTCAAAAGGGAATGCGGGCAAGAATCCAAAACTTCAATTCAAATAAAAGGTACACTTTAAACGTCAGCACACACAGCATAAAAATTATTGAACGCATAAACACATAAAATCACTTTAACACTAATAACACACTGCACTTATTCATGCTTCTCAATAAACCAAACAACCGGAAAACGTTTCCTTTTTAAGGAATTACAACTAACTCCATGATCAGTCGTCGTCATGGGTCGAGGCTCGAATAAACCAAGTCTGTATATGAAGTAAAGCTGAAACAAAAAAAATTAAATACTAATTAAAACACAAAGCAACGTGTTCTAAAACAATTGCTTTGACAAATTAAATCATAAAGAAAAGCACTCATCTGATGACTCTGGCATTCCATACTGCAAATCTTCATGTGCAGTTTAGTTTTCTAAAAGTCGCACTTGTGGAAAAACAATCCACATCACTGAGTAAAACATTTTCTCGCGAATCTACCGAGTACGAGTTTCGCGCACTTTTGAGCACTTTTCACGGTTTTTTTCTAGGGCCGGAAAAGTTTTCGCAACCGCGACGCGCGCGAGGTTAAGCGTTGGAAGATACGACTGCATCATATAGATATACAAGACTGCAGCCAGCGCCACGCTCGATACTATCGATCGATACGTGAACTCGAACGTCGGTAACAAGGCGTTTCTACACCAACGCAAACGCGCAGCACAAAAATCGATTGATTTTAAACACGCGAAAAATTACACACATTGTGCATCAAGGCTTAACGCTTATTGATGTGTCTTTAAGAGCACTTTTTGATTATTTTTGCACATAAACTACAATAAACATCACCTATTAATTAATATTCGACTAATATAATTAAAATTAAATCAAACTATTATAACAAATAAAAATTTTCAATAATTAATATAGCATTATAATAATTAAATTAACATAAGCACTACATTATTAAATAATAAACTAAGAAGGCAAATAAACAGTACAATAATATTAACATAAATAATTAAACAATAATTTAACATATAATAACAATTATTAATAATAGACAAAATTAATTTAACTGAATAAATCAGATTTTCAATTAAAAAGCTTTAATCATTTTTAAGAATTTTAAAAATTTTCTACTTTAATTAAATAAAACACTTAATAAATACGAATTATATTAAAAATACTAGTCATAAAAGTTAATTTAATGCATTTAATCAATTATTTTTTTTTTGCAAATAAATTGTAATAACACCATTATTTTTACAAAGCACATCAATAATTAACATTTCAACACTAATTTTAATTAAGAATTATTAATAACTAAATAACAATAAAGAATTATTCAAATAAAATTTTTTTTTCTCTCTTTTCTATTAAGCTGATTAATATTGTTCAACTTAAAAATTTTTCTCAAACTTTTTTCAAAATCTTCAAAAATTTAAAAATCTTTTTGCAATTGAATCGAAATCCTACACATTCTGCATTGTCACACACAATCGTTAAATCAAATTACATATAATAAATATTGCAATAATATAGAAAATACAATTTTAATCTCCATTAAATTGTTAACAATTTATTATTTTACCTCTTCGGTTCCAAGTAAACTGAATAAAATTTTATTTTATTTCTTTTTAGCGTTTACTCATCATAAGAACACAATTTAACAACATTACCTTCCGACAATCAGTCGAAAAACATAATTTTTTTCTCTATCAAATCATCCCAAAACTTAGTTATTTTCAGGCAACTTAGTAAACTTGTGTCGTCACCTACACAAGCTCATACCCGGTCATCATAGCAACTATAACCTTTGAATTACTTCTAAAATACTAACATAAAACTAAATTTCAATTTGAAAGCCTAGTTTAGGCACAAACATTTTTTGTTTGACGCGCAACGATTCTTCAATTAATTAACACATTAGCACTAACAAATAATAACTGCAAATCACCCTTTTTATTATTCACATATAATTAAATTTTAGTTTCCTCGTTACATATACCCCTTTTGTTGCTTTAATACACAAAAAATAAAAATTTTTTTTTTCTTTCTCCCTCGATAAATCACGTTATTTTCTTTTACCAAATAATAAATCAATATTAAAATTAAAATCACGTCCCTTTAAAATCACAAAGGCCCTGGTCAGCGGTTCACAATTCTCTCGTTTTAATAAATTCAATTTTGTTTCGCAATCCCAATTATTCTCGTATTTTGTTCACCGTCTTCTCGATTTCATTTCCATCGTTCGTTTCGATATTTTTGAATTTCGTTTCATATTTGTTGGAGTATATATACGTCCACACATACATATGCAGTAATTTAGTATACTCATAATGTATTGTAGAGTATAAGAACTGTATAACGTATAGCATATAGCGTTTTGTTTAGAGAGTCCCCACTTATGCCTATGGGACTCTATAGATTAAGCTATACGTGTGACTTCACTTGTCGCGGAGACGTCGAAGAGTTAAAACGTATAAGTCGCATACGTGTATTAATAAATCTAATTACTTCTACTCAGAATATATTTATTTCACCTCAGACCCTGCATATAAACAATAGGTTATGGGCCCAGGGCACGCTGCCACTGCGCGAGGTGAAAAATTCTATTAAAAAAAAAAAGACGCTAAGCGAAAATTTGTGTTTTTATAAACTGTGCGCGAGTGCTGTGATTTTTTGTGATCAAGGAGGTGCTTCTCTCAACACTAAATTTTTCTTTTGAGAAAAGAAAAGCGGGACGCCGCATACGAGAGGAAGCATGGATCACAGTACCGAATCGCAACAAAGAAAACGAATGCTTGAACGAGGTTCGAGCGAGACACGTGGTAAGTGCGACTGCACAAATAATGTAATTAATCTTTAATACGCAAAGAGAAAATTCGAAGTGGCTTATTTGAATGTATTAAAATTAATTACTTAAAGAAAATGTATCTAGTATGAAATTTAAAATTGTACAATGCAAAGTTGTACTTTATTGTTTGATTTTAATATCAATCATACTAAATAAAACTAAGCCAAATAAAACGAAAAGAAATGAATAAATGTCATGACATTTAAAAAAAAAAATTCATAATTATTGTGTACGCATTGTAGAGCTGGGAGCACTACATATTGACGATTCTCGATGAGCGAGATGCGATTGAACTAAGCGCGTAGGTAAGGCGAGCAGCCATTACGTCATTTTTTTCTCGAGAAATTGATAAGTGACAAAGCTTAGTACAGTTCGAATGCGTACAGATTCGATGGCTTAAAATTCTTTGAATTATTTTTCGTGCACACATAAAAATTATCACTGTAACGTAACAAATATGAACAGAAAATTTCAACGAATGAAACAATTTTAAATAATGTTTGGAATTGAAATTGATTTAATTTGAATTTTTAGATCAAAACACATTGCTGATCTTTTACAAATTGTGTGCGGAAATTTTCCATTTGGAAACTTCTCATCCGAACGAAGAGGTGATGATAACGAGGAATGAGAACATCATCAAACTTACCACAGAGAGTGGAGTCGAATATAAACTAAGTGTGTTTATTTTTATTATTATGTGGTATAATAGCTATAGCAATGCATAAAAGGCCTATTTGAAATTGCATTTAAAATTATATATAAAAATGATCATTATAATATAGCTATATTCTAAACACCAAAATCGCCTACTGGTTCACACATGCATTGATATCGCTGTGCGCTCTGTTGGTGTGCGTGTGAGGGAGAATGAGAAAACAATCTTGTGTTCGGATGTTTACGCATTCTTCCGCTCCCTTTCGTTATAACTTGTGTTCAGTGTAACTGAAGGAGAGCATAGGTTGATTATGAAACCGTCAGAACGAGAAAAATTAACTAATATAATTTTTCAGATGCACTCTCTTTGAGCGACGATGAGCTGAGAGTAGTAAACGGGGCTATTGCACAAGCCGAACGAGACGGAATTTCTTTAATCATGCCTAACTTAAAAATCCAGTCTGTGCATGGATTAAGCGAGACATCGCATGGCAGTTCGCCACCAGGTGATGAGTTGAATACGAATGAAATGCCTGGAGTCTCGCTTGATCAAAGTAAGTCTGCCCAGATCAACGTAATGTTGATAATAAATTTATATATGAGTAACGACAGAAACGACAGAAACGACAGAACGGATCTGTAATCTTGGTGTTTTTTTACAGATGATGTGAGATTCGAGGGCAATGACTACTCTCATATTTCTAGCCTCGGCCAAAAATATGAAAATGTACTGGATGCAGTAACAAATATGTGCAAAAGCGCTAAAAATATCGCATCAGAAGCAGAAAAAGGCATTAGAGAAATGCGGAAACAATTCGAAGAGATGATGAATTGTATGCAAACCGCTGTGCGATCGCAAATTGAAACGCATGAGAAACTTACTCATGAAATGTATGAAAATATGCATTCGAATTATAATTACGATGGCGAAGCAGAAAATTGTGATCGAAATAACGACAGTACAGATCATTCTGCTGATGTACCTCAGGCAACAAATTTTGTTCAAACTTCTGAATTAGAATCAATTATTCAACGCGAACTTAAAAAACTTGGCTTTAATAATTCTGTCAGTAATGCTACTCAACTGAATAATTCTGAAACAAAAGTGAAAGTGATTAGTACAGATTCTAACACAAAACGTGACTATAAATTAACGACGCAGACAAAAATTGAGCACTTTCTTGATTATTTTACATCTGAGCTTAGAGATAAAGATTTATTATATGTAATTGACAATAATTTAGTTGCAAATTCCACATTAGATGATGCTACTAAAGATAAACATAAATTCAAAGTACGGGATATTTTAATAAATCATTTAGATAGCAGTTATCATTCTAAAGTGTTCGACATATTAGATCCGGTTATATTGTTAAATAAAATTAAGGAGCTTAAACGATCTGAGTCTAATCTCACTTCTGTTACGATCAGAAAGCAACTGTATAGCATCCAATATAACCCTCATAAAGAGAAAGCTTCAGAATTTTGGGACAAATTTGAAAATATAATTAGAAGTTACGAAAATTTGCCTGATACGAGTAACTTAACTGAAGAAGAAAAGCGTGACGCTTTCTATAATGCTGTTATGACAACAGTACCTGAGGTGCAATCAGTAGAATTTATGACGAAAAATGCGACTGGTAAAGGACTGACCTACGAGCAACTTAAAAAGTTTATTTTACAAACTGAAGCAAATAAGTTGACAACGACGACGAATGTAGGTACAGCTTTAAATGCTCAACGACGTGACACAAGAGATCGTTGTTTTACTTGTGACGACTATGGGCATATTAGTCGAGATTGTCCTCAAAAAGGGACAGGACTGAGAAAATGCTTTGAGTGTGAAGAGTTTGTTACTCATAAAGCGAGCGAATGTCCACGACGACTGGCTCAACAGGGACAATACGGACGTTCTAATATTTCAAAAATTAATAGTTACAAACGAGGTAACTTTAGACATTTTCAAAGAGGTAGAGGCGGTAATTCACAAGGATACAAACGAAAGAACGATTTTGATAAAAATAACGACAATAAACGATTTAAGCCTAATTATAATAGAGGCAGAGGCAGAGGTGGTGCGTACAATAATCGAGGCAGAGGAAACAAGCACCAGAACAATTGGAAACCGAAAGGTAACGACGATATAAAATCTGATAAAGGTGAGAACTTATATATTAATGCTTTTTATGAAAATGTTATGCCTAATTTAAATCAGTGTAAAGAAAGTTGTAATTTGACGAGTACTGATATTGACGACGCGAATAGTACTAAAGTTACGAAATTTATAGCTGATTCAGGAGCGACTGAGCATTTAACTAATTCAAAATTGATTTTTAAAACTTTTGATGAAATTGATTGCGGCACAATCCGTTGTGCGAATAAAGATACTTCTGCTGATTTGAGAACGGAGGGAGCGGGAAGTGTAAATGCAATCACAAACGATGACAATATAATTGAATTAGATAATGTAATATGTGCAAGTAGTTTGACTGAAAATTTGTTGTCATTAAGAAAATTTGCAGATATGGGCTTAAGCATATATTTAGACAACGAGAAGATTGACATTTTTGATCCAGCGTCAAATGAATCATTTATCTCGGGAATTTATCGAAAACCTTATTGGGTTGTAGAACTTGAAATTGATAAAAATATTAATAAAATTAATAAATCTGCAAATAAGAAAATTATTGCTTATTTAGCAACAAATGAGGTTGATGAAATTCCGAGATATTTGACGAGAAGTGTAGCAATGCGCATGGCGCAAAATAAAACTTATGATAAAAACGAAAGTAATAAGAATGAAATTTCAAAAAGTAATTGTGAAAGTTCAAATGCAGAAAATCATGATAGTAATTGTGTTAAAGAAAATGATTGTACAAATAAAATAGTTACTGCAGATGTTAATGCAAAAGCGAATGCTTATGAGAAATCTAGCTTTGATATTACTGTATGGGATAGACCGTTTAACGATGTAAATGAATTACCTAGCTTAGATTTGTTAGAAAATGAAGAGCCATTCAATTCGAAGTATAATAAATTCCTTAGAAATAATAGCGCGATGTTATGGCACGTAAGAATGGGTCATGCGTCCGTTTCATATTTAAAGTCTTTACAAAAACAATTCCCGGAAAATAAGCTATTACAAAAAGCAATTTTTGACAATTCTATTCAAGACTGTGAAGTGTGCATGATTTCAAAAATAAATAAATTACCTTTTAAATCAGTTAGAACCAGAGCAACAGAACCTTTGCAAGTCATACACTCAGATACAATGGGAATTATTAGTCCTAGTTCGTACCCAAAAGGTTATCGATTCATTTCTGTTTTTATAGATGATTACTCTCGACTTGCTATGGCTTATCCAATGAAATTTAAAAGTGACACGGGACTTTGTTTAGAAGCTTTTGTTAAAAGCGCGAGAAATTTATTGGGACGAGATGCGAAAGTTTGCTATTTGAGATCAGATCAAGGTAGAGAGTATATAGGCGGTTATACTACAGAAGTTTTAAATCGTTTAGGTGCAGAAATGCAGCTTGCATGTCCAGATACTCCAGAACATAACGGAGTAGCTGAACGTTTTAATCAAACGATACAGAAAAAGGTTCGCGCATATATGTACGATGCAAAACTTCCGGAAAATATGTGGGATTTAGCTTTGAGCGCTGCGGTTTACGCGTATAATCGGACTCCTCACAAGTCTAATGAAATGATTTCTCCGATGCAAAAATTTGCTCCTCATCATAATTTTGACTTAAATCAAATCAAAAGATTTGGCTGCTTAGCATATATCAAAGTACAAAGAAAAACGGGACCGAAGTTTCGATATGAAGGTCGGCGTGTTGTATTAATAGGCTACAAACCTACAGGTTATATTTTTTTAAAGCCTGAAGAGGGAAAATACTACGAGAGCCGCGATGCTAGATTTAATGAAAAATTAGTTTAT
This sequence comes from Philotrypesis tridentata, assembly GCA_018906965.1. NCBI lineage: Eukaryota > Metazoa > Arthropoda > Insecta > Hymenoptera > Pteromalidae > Philotrypesis > Philotrypesis tridentata. Next base: position 451,377 of record JACCIB010000084.1, read on the forward strand.
GGAGATAAATATAGTAAAGATAGTATAAAAGATTGGGCTACTGTATTCGATGATATAGATAAAGACAATTGGTTTATTGTTTTTGAAAAAGAAGCTAGTGAAATTTCAAAAACGGAGGGAGAAAATAACCAAAATGAAGATAGTTTGAGTAAACAAATAAAGTCTAATAAAGTAGAATCAACTAAAGAAAATGCCAATCTTTTATACAAATCGAAGCCAATAAATGATACGAGTTTTTCGGATATAACTAAGAATTCTGATGGTAATAATAAAATTATTTTTTCTAATGAAGATGCGAAACAAAAATCTGATAGCTTAAATAACGTAGAAGACGAAACGTATCATGCTCTTCTAGCAAAAATTAATAAAGATCCAGCGTCATTTAACGAAGCTATGCAAAGTTCGGATTCAATTAAATGGCAAAATGCGATTGACGATGAATTAAATTCAATGGCGAAAAATGAGGTATGGGAAATAGTAGATCGACCTAAAACAACAAAAAATGGCGAAAAACCGAATGTTTTAGATTCTCGGTGGGTTCTTAAAATGAAAAATGAAAAGGATGGTAAATTAAAATACAAAGCAAGGCTTGTAATACGGGGATTCAAAGATAGAAATTATTATGATTTAACAGAAACATATGCGCCAGTTTCTCGATTATCGTTGGTTAGATTAGTAATAGCGATAATTAATAAATATGATTTGGACGTTTGTCAACTTGATGTGAAAACGGCATTTTTAAATGGCACAATAGACGAAGATATTTATATGGAAATTCCTGAAGGAACTCAATATTCTGATAAAATTAAACAAGCTAAAGTTTGCAAATTAAAACGGGCACTTTACGGCTTGCGCATTAGTCCTAAGCGATGGTTTGAGCGTTTCGCAAAAGTAGCTTCAAACATTGGTTTAACTTCTACTAATAATGAGCCGTGTTTATTTATTTGGAGAAATAAAAATCAATTCTTGATATTATTATTATATGTAGACGATATGCTTGTGGCAAGTAACAATGCAATAAAGTTAAATGAAGTAAAGATGAAATTGCAACAGGAATTTGAAATGACTGATTTGGGAGAGCCGCGAAATTTCTTAGGATTAACTATACAAAGAAATAGACAACAACAAATTATTCGTTTAAATCAAGAAGCATACATCGAGAAAATTTTAGATCGATTTGGTTTTAGCGAAATGCATGCTCAAAGAACACCAATGATTACGATTCAAGCGGCTAATCATGAACGAAAATTGAGAGAGACTTCGTACGATCCTGAATATTTAGATACTTCTTTAAATACACAAAATGTTCCATACAGAGAAGCTGTGGGTAGTCTATTGTATCTTGCAAACGCTACACGACCAGATATATCGTATGCCGTAAACGTACTTAGTAGGCATCAATTAAATCCTACTGAAGACGATTGGAAAATGGTGAAACGAGTGTTTAGATACATTAAAGGAACAAAAAGTAGTGGTTTAAAATTTGTATCTAAACAATGTAATATACAAGCTTTTTCAGACGCAAGTTTTGCAGATTGTAATGGATCATTGACGACTTGTGGTTATATAATTAAATTATTTGGTGATACTATAGCTTGGAGGACTCATAAGCAATCGTATGTAGCATTATCGACTTGTCAAGCCGAATATGTCGCGATGAGCGAGGCTTGCCAAGAAGTTGTTGCACTTAACAATACTGTTATAAATATATTAAATACGTCATTTTGTCCGATGCAGTTGTGGTGTGACAATAAAGCAGCAGTAGCTAGTGCTAAAACGAATGGTAGTGGTAAACTCAGACATATGACTGAAGTAAGAGAGCACTATGTTAAGGAGTGCGTTCAAAGAAATTTGATTACCTTAAATTGGGTTACTTCTAAGGATCAAATCGCTGATATATTCACAAAACCTTTGCCATTTGAACTTCACAAAAGATTGACAAATAAAATTCTGAACGAAGAAGAATAGCGATGATTGTATATATATTTAGTGACAATAATTTAATAATTTGACAGTGATTCTTTTTAATTTACTCTGTTGCAGCTGATAAATGTACAAAGTGTGGGGTTTAAACGAGGCTCATAAAATTAAGCTGAATATTAAAATTAAGATATTAAAAACATAAATTTATTATATTTTGAGTTCACTGTCATTTTACTTTTTATATTATAACATTATATGTAATATTAAAAATCTATGCATGTATTGTGTGGCCGGGAGGGAGTGTTGGAGTATATATACGTCCACACATACATATGCAGTATTTTAGTATACTCATAATGTATTGTAGAGTATAAGAACTGTATAACGTATAGCATATAGCGTTTTGTTTAGAGAGTCCCCACTTATGCCTATGGGACTCTATAGATTAAGCTATACGTGTGACTTCACTTGTCGCGGAGACGTCGAAGAGTTAAAACGTATAAGTCGCATACGTGTATTAATAAATCTAATTACTTCTACTCAGAATATATTTATTTCACCTCAGACCCTGCATATAAACAATAATATTCAATAAGAAATTCAATATTTTAAAATCGTAAGCAAAATTTAAACAAAACTGTTCAAAGCACAATCGTAGACTAGTAATTTTGCATACTTAGACTAGATAATCTACCACTTCAAAAAAAATAGAATCTCTACAAATAGAGCAACGAGCAACAACAAAGATCATCAACATGACAGGCTCAACATTAAACGAAACTACAGAAGCCTCAGCACATTTAATAACATCAATGGCTGAAAGCTTCACCTTAGTGAACTGCATCAACGGTATACCAACTTTTGATGGTAAATACCATGCATTAAGAACTTACATTCAAGACCTACGAAATGCCCATGAACTGGTGCCACCTACTTTACGTCCACAATTCATGAGAAATGTTTTACAAAAATTAACTGGTGCTGCAAGAAGCAGTATAAACAACAAAAAAATTGACAGTATCGATGACTTAATCAAACATCTAAAGTAACGCTTCGGCCCAGGAAGAGATTACAAATATTTCAGCCACAAACTGAAGGATCTAAGAATAAGAAAAAAAGACAATGTCGGTGGTTTTATGATGAAATATGTGTATTATTAAGCAATGCGCGCAACGCCCTAAAAGAAGAAAAAGGAGAAGAAAATATAGCTTTATTAATATCGCCATTGGAAGATGAAGCAATAGACATTTTTATACGAGGATTGCCACCAGCACTATCCATTGCAGTCGATGCCACGAAACCAAAAACAATCAAAGAAGCCTACGAAGAAGCTGTACGCCTAGAGGTACGGATGGATGCCAAAATAATCCCAGACACAAGGCCTTACAACGGCAGAAAAAATAATTATTACAACAATTATCAACACAACAATGATTATCAATGAAATGCATATAACAACTACTATGTACCGAGAAACTCTGGATATGTCGGATACATAGAAAATAAGCCACCAGAAAATTCAACAGAAAATCAACAATATCAACATAATAATTATCAGCACAATAGACAACAAAACTACCAACGTCCACAATATAATAATCAGAATCAACAAGGTTATTATAGAAATAACCAAAATTGCAGAGGAAATTATCAAAGAGGATATCAGAATAACCAAAACACAAATTGAAGAAATAATAATAATTAGCAACAAAAACAATTGTTTAACCCACAAAATGGTCAATTTAAAAACTACTACAACAATAGACCTGACCAACGAGAAAATTGGAGAGCTCAGCCAAATAATCAAAATCAAGGTAGCAATAATTTAAACTACCATGGGGTTCGTTACAATCCCCAGGTAGCGAGCCAAAATCAGAATCAGCAGTACCAGAGGAACCAGCAAAGATACCAACAGAATTATCGCAACAATCAATGGAGACAGAATTACCAGAATCCAAATCAACAGCAGAATCTCCAGCAGAACAACGACCAGCAACAATATCAACCGCAAATGCAGCAAATGAACCAGAACAAACAACAGCAGCAACAAACATCACAACAGCCAGCTGCAATAATAAAAATACAAGCGGAAAATCCATCCCACGAGTATGTTCAGCCAACTGTCAAAATCATGAAAAACATGACTGGGAGAATGATGAACCAACTGTAGTCAGATTAAGAATACCCGAAGGTACTACTAGACCATGGCTTGAATTCATGATTGACAATGGAGCAACAGTAAATATTATAAAACTTAATGCATTACATGATGATCTACCATTCAACACTGAAGATAACACAGAATTTGGAGGAATAACTATGCAAACAGTACCTACATTAGGATCAGTATACCTACTAATCAGAAATACGCCAGTAAAATTTGAAATTGTACATGACCATATTCCTATTCAAGCAGATGGAATGCTTGGCAGAAATCACCTCAAAAAAGAAGAAGCGGTAATTTCATACTACAAGAATGCATTGATGGTAAACAGTGATGTCATGCACCCAATACCATTCAAAGGGCTTGAAGAAGAACATTTACAAAAAAATCAAAAGAAAAGAAAAATCGACAGTTTATTAAAAGTAGAAGAAGCAAAAAACATCACTACAGAAATGTTTGAGGACGAAACTACACCAAATATCTCGGCAGCAAAATGCACAATACCAGCAAGAACTCGACAAGTAATGCAAATAAATCTAATTAAAACAGATTTAAAATAAGGATACATTCCTCGCATCGACACTGGCAACAATGATGTATTCATGGGTGAAGGAATATACATCAATGACAATAACACATGCAAAATTTTGGCAATAAACACAAGCCAACAAAACGTCACCATTGAAGTAAACGCCAAAGAATTAATACCATTTGACACAGAGCCAAATTTTTTAGAAGAAACTGATAGTGAATTCGACGGTGTAGTAGTTTCGAATATCCTAGAAAGAATGGAATTCAAAGCTGCTATCAGAAGTGGCCATCTCAACATTGAAGAAAAGGACATAGTCGATAGAATTATTGACGATTATTTAGACAGATTTCTGTTGCCCAGAGATAAACTACCGTGCACAAATATGATAGAGCGCAATATACATCTAGAAGACAACGTGCCCATTAATACAAAACAATATAGACATCCACCCAAACACAAAGAAATTGTGAGGGAAAGTGTGCAAAAGATATTGAAAGATAGAATAATAACTGACTTAAATTCGCCATACAATTCGCCCATCTGTATTATACCAAAAAAACCAGATAGTCAAGGCAATCCAAGATGGAGAATGGTGATAGATTTCAGAGAATTAAATAAAAAAACAATTAGAGATGCTTACCCACTGCCAAATATAACAGACATAATGGATCAGCTAGGAGGAGCAGTCTATTTTTCTGTTTTTGATCTTACGTCAGGGTTCCAACAAATACCCATGGCACCCGAAGATTGTTATAAAACAGCGTTTAGGATAATAAATGGTCATTATGAATACAAAAGAATGCCAGAAGGTTTAAAAAACTCTACGGCCACATTTCAGCGCTTAATGGAAAAAATACTGCGCGGCCTGCAAAATATTGAAATGTTAGTATAGTTAGATGACATCATTGTTTATATCAAGGATCTCAAAAAACATAAAGAACGAATACGAAATCTCATGGAGAGACTAAGACAAGCTAAACTTGTACTACAACCTGACAAAATTGAATTTTTCAGAAAAGAAGTTGCATTTTTGGGACACATAATCAGTGCACGAGGCATTGAACCAAACCCAAAGAAAGTCGAAGCAATAGCAAAATTACAACGACCAAAATACAGAACAAACATTCAAGAAGTTCTAGGAATGTTTGGATATTACCGAAAATATATACCAAAATTTTCGGAAAAGGCAAAACCATTAACTGCCTTACTACAGAATAACAAAAAGTTAGAATGGACACAAGAGTGTGAAGACGCTTTCAACGAATTAAAACAATGTTTCATGAATGAATCAATTTTGCAATTCCCAAATTTCGACAAGGAATTCATATTAACAATGGATGCGTCTGATTACGCAATTGCCGCGGTTTTAAGTCAAGAAACAGACGGTTTTGAACACTCTGTGCAATCCCCATCGAGACTACTCAGTAAAGCTGAAAGAAATTACAGTACAACTCAGAAAGAATGTCTAGCGGTATTGTACGCTCTACACCAATTTCGACCATATTTACTATGCAGAAAATTCACTCTAGTGTGTGATCACGAACCACTGAATTGGATGCACAGTAGAAAAGATCCAGGCCAAGACTGATTAGATGGATGTTCCGGTTTACAGGTTATGAATACACCTTCAAGTACAAACCTGGAAAACTGAACAAAAACGCGGACGCATTGTCTCGTAATCCACCAACACTTACAGAAGAAGAAATAAATAGAAACCTCTCAAAATTAAAAGTAATGATCATAGATCAACAAAGGCCAAGCACATCAAAAGAGAAAAATCCGACTCCAAGACGAAGAGCACAAACCTTGGGGAACGCAGATGCACCCAAAGGTAGAGGAAGACCAGTTGGAGCGAAAACAAATAAAGAAGCTCCGCAACTGGATCACAGTGTAATTGCTCAAAGAACGAGAGCAAAGGCACCTCAAATTGAAAGCAAAATAAAACAATATATTAAACAAGGAGCATATCCAAAATCAAAACGATTAAAATCAACAAGAAGCTTCAACGTCAAAAGCACATAGGGATGATACCACTAACAGTGACACAGATACCAATACTTCTACAAAGACGAACATATCAAACACTTCATGGTTGTCTTCGACAGCAGTAGATGGTAGTTCCAGTGATAACCCACCGCTAGAAGATCCAAGACGCAGTGCTTTAAGAATAGACGAGTCAGAGATACATAGACAAGCAAACAGTGATAACGACGAATTATCATCCAACAAGAGGATTGACAAAACAATAAGTAACATAGAAGTAGCAGTAACAACTAAGAGCAATACAGACACAAACAAATCGTCTGATGATGAATCAATAGCTAATGCATCGAATGTCACAACATTATCACGAAAAGAAGTTGAAGAAGCTAGCAGAAAATTAGAAGAAAGCATAGCAAGATTTGAAGAGTTGCATCCACACCAGACTGAAATCAACAAAGATTACGACATCGCTGTAACTAACTTTTCTGACGGAGAAGAACAGACAGAGGAAATGAGATTCTGCATGGATGAGTTAAATGCACATTACCGCACCAAACACATGGATGAAGTAAATGGAAGGACTCCAAAAATTAATAGAAAAATCCCAGAAAGATTTATTGAAGGGATACGAACAAGCAAGAGATTCTCAGCCTGAAGAAGACGAAATATCAATCGACGGAATAATATACCCAACAAAAGGAAGAATTTCAGACACTACAAGAATAATAAATAAATCTCCAAATGCCAAAAGTATGCCACATCCAAACAAAATCGTAACGCTGAAAACAACAGACATAAGTGTCATAGATGAAAATTTTGCCGACAAAACTTATGAAATAAGATATTCACAACCACCAGAGGTAACGGTCCCATGGTTACTGACAATGCCACAGCTATTAGAACCAATAAACAAAACATACGGTTCAGTCCAAATATCCATCAATTCCACAATTGACAAGGATTCAGGTAAAAATTCAAATTTGCTACCAGAAAGAGAGCAAATAGTAACTATAAGATATTGTCTAACATACAAAAGAGACAACTTAGTACATTTCCTTTCACAAGACTGCGAATGCACGACTGCAATAGTCAGACTACTCACTGACATAGAAGCAATAGAGTTAACGAATATTAAAAACAAAAAACCGCACATTGGTCAAATTTTTGTTACAGCATTTAAGAAACACAAAATTTATTGTGTCATAATTGAAGACAAGTATTATAACAAATTAAGCATCGCGGAATTAGAAAATTCCTTGCACAACTTGAAAACAGTATTGACAAAAAATGAAGCAAAAAGTTTCAGAATATCACGTAGAGGCGATTTAACAGATGAATTAGAACCCAGTCTAATCACAGAGCTTCTAGCAAAAACCTTCAACAATTCTCCAATAAAGGTAACAATCTGCTATGAAAAAGTAGAACTACCATTGGAAAAAGAGATCAAACAAATTATAGCAAATTTACATGACAGCCTAACGGGTGGTCACAAAGGCATAAACCAAACTTATCGCAAAATTAGAGAACGATATTATTGACCAGGAATGCGCAATGACATTCAAAATTACATCAGGAAATGCGAAAGTTGCCAAGAAAAGAAAATTGAAAGATTCAAGACAAGAGAGCCAATGATTATCACAGACATACCAATAGAAGCTTTTGACAAAGTCTCAATTAACACAGTCGGCAAATTAACTCAAACGCCATCAGGTAATTGCCACTTGCTAACAATGCAATGCAATCTGACAAAGTATTTAATTGCTATACCAATCAAAAATCTGAATGCAACCATTATTGCAGATGCACTGGTAAAGCATTTAATTTGTCAATTTGGAGCACCAAGAGCAATACTCTCAGACAGAGGCAGAAGTTTTCTATCAAACATAGCAGAAACAATGTTGCAAATTTTTAGAATAAATAGATTAACAACATCAGGCTACCGGCCACAAATAAATGGTTCATTAGAAAGAAGTCATGCTCCACTAGTAGAGTTCATAAGAATATACTCAGACAGGTACGATGACTGGGATAAATTAGCACCATTTGCCACCTTCACGTATAACACAAGCGTTCATGCGGCAACAAATTTCACGCCGTTTGAATTGGTATACGGAAGAACTGCACGTTTTCCAATTAAAATACCATCTGATGAAAAACTTCGCACATACAATGTTTACATCAGAGACCTAATACTTCGTCTAGATGAAATGAAAGTATAAGTAGGCGAAATACAAATAAAAAACAAAATAAAATCAAACGAAAGATATGACAAGAAAATAAAAAACTTCAAAGGCAAAATAGACGGTTATGCACGTCTAATCTATGAGCCAAGAACAAGTAAATTCGATGCCTACCGAAACAAACCACTGAAAATCATCGAATTTGTTGGTAGAAAAAATGTCATTTTAGAAAACCCAACATATTGACAAACTTAAAGATGTTCACACAAAAACTGACGAGTCAGAATCGGAAAACAATTCTGATTAGTTTTCATTTGTGTTACAGATGAATCACCGCTTAGTTCAGTTCATTTTCATCGCCAAATCCTGGCATTTATTATGAAAAAACAAATACAATAAAAATAATTAGAGCAGACTGGAAAGTCAACTTAGTCATTGACGTTGACAAATTCCTGAATATACATAATCTATCGCAATCTCACATCGAAGTATACATCAAATGCATTACAGCAATAGAAAAACATAAATGCAAAAATGCTCTAGGCACTGATCTGCTAGAAATTAAACTACAAAATCTGGCAGAATTAAGAAAAACAATTAACGACACCATCACCACTTTAGGTCAAACAGAATATCCTAACTCGAAATACCCTTCGAGTATCAGGATGAAATGAATGGTACCCCTAGGTTTCATAGGATCCATAAGCAAATCACTGTTTGGTCTTGCAACAGAGGATGACATTCACAATATCAACCAGAACATTGACCAACTGTTCCAAGATCAAAAACAAATACTAAATTTAGTAGACCAGAATACGCACATAATAGCAACAAAGTTCGAAGAATCATATAAGATAACAAAAAACCACCAAGATATCTTAGAAAGTTTCGAAAAATCATTAACCAAAATAGTAACAAATGTTCTCAAAGAAAGCGAGCAAATGAAATACCTAGTAGAAATAATGCTCTATGTCAAAAGATTAGACATGACCATTGACCCCATCACAAAAAGTCATGAAAAACTACTTGACATATTAAGGGAGATAAAAAATGGTAAAATTCACCCAGAAATACTCTCGAACAATATTCTGCAAGAAATAAACACAGATGTCAAAAGAGTGAGTAAGGACATGAATTTACCAATACCTACTGAACACATGAGAACAGAAGAAATAATTAAAATTTCCAAAATTGATGCACTACATCAAAATGGAAAAACAATAAAAATTCTACATTTGCCATTAGTAGATCACACAGAATATCAATTATACAAAATGCACCCCATTGCGATACCACAATGGCATAATAATATTAGTTTGGGAATGGCTCACATAAAGCCATCTCACACTCATATTGCCACAACAATAGATCAAACGAAATACATAAAATTTAATGAAAACAGATTAAATAAATGTGTAACCACCCATTATGCGCAAATCTGTCCGATTCTTGGTCCACAACACAATACTCCCGAATCGACAGATTGCGAAATAACTTTATTATTAAACCCAACCATTGACACCATGAAACATTGCGACATTAGAATCAACCCTTTGACCCAAATACAATGGAACTATTTGGAGCAAGACAAATCTTGGCTATACTCCACAACTTCTGAGACCCCAATGACCCTGATTTGCAAAGAATACCCCGAATACAGAATAACAATCAAAGAAACAGGAATATTAAGAATATCACCTAAATGCATAGCTAAAACTGCAACCACAGTTCTAGCAGGTGAAAGCACAAAACAAACAAATTCCACTTACATATATTCACCAAATATAAGTCTGAAATTAACAGAAAATTACCCATTGTTATCACATAACATTGAAACATACCCAGATACCCACATACTTAAAATTAATAATAATGACCTCTCAATAAATTAAAAGAAAGAAAGACCCCTAACTGAAATTTTGAATGAATTAAATCAAATAAGCGACCACAAACGCAAAGACTTCAAAACTAATACCCTAGTTTACGGAAGAATAACCTCAATTAATAATTTTCATTATAATTACTTACAAAATAATAAAAACAAAAATATTTAAAAAATTGACTCTGCACACACTAAAACAGACACACAAAATACACAAACACAACACTAAAGATATCGACACTACAAAACTACAAGATATAACAATAGGAGAAGGCGCAAAAGCCAAATACCAGACACGACGAGACGCATAAAAAGCACAGATGACGCTAGATTTACCAATACAAGATGCGGAAATCAACTAAAGCAACGATTTTCGTTTTTAGAAAACTAACAACATGGCCACGAAGCAGCGAAAATCGATTACCATTTTCTGCGACAATGACATACCAATGTATGCTATACTAAGAGAATTCGAATACATTGCAACGCCAGTCACCATACACTATGAACAACACAAATTCGAAGCAGGGACGAAAAAAATCACAATGATCTTCAACACAGAAAGAGATGCTACCAAAGCATATGAAAGAAGAGCAACGCTAATAAAACAAAATAGAATCAAAAAAGCCACAAGCACGCAAGCAGCAAAACGATGAAACATACCAATGGATGAAGAAATAAATGACACTCAAATACAAAAATCATGCCCAGTAAAATCAGAAGTGCATGTTGTAAACAAACAACCTGCACCAGTAGACAACCATAGATTATTCTGTACATTACCTTGGGAATACTCTGTTAAAGATGAACTATTCTTCAGAGTATTTACAAAAACTAGTATATTACCAAACCATCAAAGACAAAATAGGAAGACTAGCATATGGATATGTACAATACTTTGAAGAACAAGATGCAGAAAGAGCAAAAATAAATTGCGACGCCATCTACAACGCCGTATACTCAGTACCCAGAAAACCGTTAAAATAGAATACCGAAAAATACACTAAAAAACATGATAAATGCAATAAGCACATCAATATAGATATTTACCACTTGCACGAGAAAACATGCATTAAACAAAATCTATGGAAAGAAAAATTGTAAAAATGAAAAATACCAATTGCAATACAACAAGAGGACATAGCATCTCCAAAAGAGGACCAAACGTCAGATGTAGAATATGGCAAGGAAAAAGCAACAACGAACAACCCTGAAGACATGTCGACCGAACAAGAAAATGCATTACTAGACAAGACGAATTACTTAAACATGGACTTATTGAACATTTGAACACACCCATTTCAGATAGTAAATAAACACATATTATTTATAAATGTGCGAACCCCACACACACCACTTTCTGTAACTAACAAACAAACTTACACTCACTAATAATAAATTAAGCACACACACACATTTGTGTTGCAGAATAGCTAGAATGGACACCATTAGTTTGAACATTGATATTCCAATTCGTTACCAAGAAAAGGATTACCCAAGAGAACCACTTGGGATATCAATAGTTCATGGTTCTTATAAAATTGAAGACATCAATATTCATATTAAGAATGATATACCATCATTCATGAGATTTCATAGCACGCCCATGCGCTACGTACCATGGCAGTATAGACAACCACTATACACCGTGGGAAGGAAAAATAAGCTCACCAAGCAAAAACCAAAAGAGGCAGAAAGCAATACTTCAAGCAGTTCAGATGAAGAACCAGACAATAACAACATCATGGCTACCATCCATGCAGCAAAAAAAGTTTACGTCTCCGTAAATGATGAAGAAACAAGAGATGAACTACTCAATTACCTGCAAATGACGACATGCATGGTTTACCACCATCTGCCATGGGAAGGAGACATGAAAGTCCCAGATAAATATATAATAGAAACCATTTTTGATGACAAAGAAAACAGATAAAATAATAAAGAAAGTATGCAGAAAATTCAAATATGCCAAACCACAATGACAAAAACAATACGAAAACTGCAGACAAAAAATCGACGAAACATCTGAAAACGACCAAGAGGAAAAGTCAAACAACGAGACTTGGGGAAATGAAGATATGAAAAATAATTGGAAAAAATTAGACATCACACCCGTCGAGACCGAAAAAGAAGATTGGGATAAAGAATTAGAGGAAAAAGAAGCAAAAGAGAAATCACACAACAATCAAATACCAATAGAGCCAAAAGAGGATTGGAACGTGGAACATGCAGCTGACATTTTAAAAGAAAATGCCGACAAAGAATAATGACAATACGTTTACCAACGTATCACTTTCACGCACATCACAAACATTACACATACACATACACACACAAAATGTTTAAAAAACTAACCATGCAAAACAATAGCTTAAATAATTAAGTTTATAATTAAGAAAGTACACATGACCACATTTAACATCACCATATTTTTTTTATTCTGTTACAGATGGACAGAGGAGTAAAAATCCTGCATATCCAAACGCAGGCAAGAAATGTAACGAACATCAGGGTTACCTACGAACCACAAACGGCGGTAACCCCAGTGCTCACGTACATCAAGACGTTTGGAGAGTTGGAAGACGTTCACGACGTCACTTTGCACAGAATAAAAACGTCGCAAAAATCGACGTAACATATGCAAAGAACGTATCAGTGATACTGATAGTTTTAGACAATGCAGAATCCATAACACATTGGAACCCAATTATGCTCCCGGAGGAAGCAAACGAGAACACAGAAGCAGCTGCCTCGACAAACAACGAACAGAGCTCTGCATCACGTAGAAATACAAATAATAGCGAGGAAACTGAAGATAACGCAGAAACAACTGCGCAAAACACAGAAGGTGCGTCAAATGACGATGAAGATGGCGCACAAGCAGCTGCATTGGACATTGAAAGTGCAGAAGCGATAGAGCAGGAAGAAGGAACAGCTGCAGCAATCCGTGCAATTAACCTGCGCATCGAATATCAGGACTTGCATATCAAACAATTTGACAACCCGGATGCAAATACCATTAAAATTTTGCATAATGGCTCTTTACAAAGAGCAGCAGATTTATTGCAACAATTAGACGAAATTGCATGCATACTACACTTTGTATGCAAATATTCTTCTTTAAAAGTGAGCAAAGCCACTTACGACAATATCTTAGCAGAAGAAGATATTGCAAGAGTGGAACAATTAGCGCTATGCACAAGAGCAATCACTGAAGAGGATCTCACTGAAGAAGGCGTCGACGGTTACACCGACTTCAAAAAAATATAAGTCAAATACATGGACGAAGAGCACGATGCAGTGCACGACTATTTTGCAACATATGGCACAAAAATAAAATTTGACATTGTGCCATTAAAAGACATGGATGAACCAGCGCAGAAATGGATGGCTTTCATCCATTACGAACACGAAACATCTGCTAAAGCCGCACTCGAATTATGTCCGGACAAGTACCAGCCGCAATACGGAAGGACAAATACTAGGCAAAACAATCGCCCAATTAATAAATTAACCTTATGCATAAAAGTACCGAGGGGAATGCTGTGCAAAGAAGTCACACAACACTTTGCATATTTGGGGGAAATTACTTCCACCCGCTACACCCTCATCCCTCTTGAAAAGTGTGACGCGAAGACCCACACACATATGGGCTTCATAAATTTCTGCAGAGAGGAGGACACGGAAAACGCAATAAGAAACTGCGACAAAAAATTTCTGGCAATTTACCAGGCCAGAGCAAGCAGAAGGATTCATGCACTATGTGGCAAATCAACTGCAGTGACCAACTGGAGGCTGCATTTAGAAGAAAAACATTTACAAATTTTACATTTTTTATATTTTACATTTTTGCAGAACAATATCTATTAATATTTTAAAAATACATTAAGATACACATTGTAGTCGTAATTAACATGATCATTTATTGCATTGACCCAAGCGTCCCCTAGCTTTAAGTACTAATAATAAATTTAAACTAGTATTTAAGTATGTAACTAACAATAAGGGCACAAAAACAATCAAAAGGCTGAAACACACACCCACACCCTGGGATTTCTTCAATAAACCCACCCCTCACCATCCCGCATGCGACACCATCATTTGCCGGGGCGGCAAACCTTCCAAGGGGTTGAGGATGTTATGTGCCGATACCGAACGACCAAATCGGCAATGTCGCATAACGCTTAGGAAATTAGAGAAGTGCACAAAGTATGCGCCTAACTGTCGCCAAGTCGAACAAAGACGAGCGATAGCGGTACTTCTCCTCCTCGAAACGCTGAACAAGCGCTTCGCTCTCCCATGCGCCGCCGGACTTCACCAGAAGTTCACGAGTGCAAGAGAGAGCGAAGTAGCTAATGAAGCGAAGAGAGGGATGGGGGAGAGGTAAGAACAATTAGTGGGAGAGAAAGTGACGCGCTCTCCCATGCATAATTGCGCGCCTTCCGGTAGAGCGTCTTGAGCCACCGAGCGGACTCGACGTGCATTCTTCAGTTTAGTATTTTCGCGTATTTCCACTTTGTTCTCATAGAGTCCCGAGAGGCATTTGTTCAACTGTATTTGATTTCATTTGATATTTGAATAAATAATCGCTCAGTTAATAGACTCTTTATATTATTATAATTCACGCGGTCTGCCCATTTTGAACCGCTTGCAAATAGACGAATTCCAAGCGTATAATCACTCCTGGACGCTGCCGCTGCTGTAACACAAATTACGCTTGCATTTTTACGCTGAATTTGACTGTCTAGCCCAGTTGACCTGTTCTACAAAACCAAGGTAAGAGTTCAAGTAAATTTACTAATATATTGTGCGTGCCCTTAATACATTGTGTCACCTCGTGGTATTTTTCCGATTGCGCTGATTTTGAAGCGTGGCTAAGCACGTCTGTGTGCTTCTCGTGTTGCGCGCTCCCCCATTTCTAGTGTTTGACGTTGGAGTTTTGTGCGCGAACGTAACAATATATATATATATATATAGCGAAGTTATAATGTGATTTTGATCTTGGGAGCAAGCTGGTTTACGATATTTTTCTTCTTAAAAATTGATCCATTTTTAACCAACATGTGACTATGTTTTTAGCTAATTCAAATACTTTATTATCTGTTGGATAAAAGGAAATAATTATATTTTTGATCAAGTTGGCTAGAATAAAGGAGAACGATGGCTGGAATAAAGGGCAGAGTGTGAAGAAAAAAGGGAAAGGTGACCAGTGTGTAGGGGAAGGGTGTGAAGAAAAAAGGAAAGGGAGACCAATATGTAGGGGAAGGGTGCCAAGAAAACTATCAATGGTGGTATAAAAAGGTAAAAAAATCCAAAAAAATAATTAATTTTTATGAGTGGTGGGCCTGTTCTACCACTTAAGTGTTACCAGCGAACTTTTGCTTTAATATAATATAAGATGAGATAAAGATTACAGAAAAATTCAAATGAAATATGTTGAAATAAAAGAATGTGTGATTATCTTTCAAGTTGTATTAAGAACGCTAAAAAGAGTCGAAATTCAAAAAAACATAATAATAGCGACATAAAAAGATTTTGAGGAATGGAAAAACTATGCGTCTCTTCGAGCCAAGTAACTTTATTACTGGCAGTAATAAAGTTACTGGCAGTAATAAAGTTACTTGGCTCGAAGAGACGCATAGTTTTTCCATTCCTCAAAACTTCCACCATCGAGCGATAGCGTCATTATTTATAATGACATAAAAAGATGTTGACTTGCCTTTGACTTGACCTTCTGATGAGCAGAGACATTCAAATAATAATACATCTAATATGGTGAAATAATAGAATGGTTTATTACCTTTCAAAATGTAAGGAAAGTTACGCCCATAAAAGCCCATAAAATTTGAAACCCTATAAAACATATAGGCTATCAGAATGTACAAAAATATGACAAACACCATAAAGAGTTATGAAATAAGTAAAACCACATAAAACACCTTAAAACAACAAAAAATACTAGAAAAGTGTAAAAACATCAAACCCCCTCCCCCCACCCGGCCCGTCATCACCCCTAACGAACCTCCCCCCCCTCTACCCCCCTCATTCCTTAGAATGTTAACATTTATAATAATTTAATAGAATGTATAGATTATTATTGGAGAAGAAAGACATTATTGGAGGCTGTATATTATTAGAAGCGATAGACAGAGGCTCGAGATCATGGATTGCGATGACAGGTCGAGGGTGTACGTGGAGATTGAAGGACATAGGTATAGGGTAAAGGGCACGAATGGAAGCAATAGGTGGAGGGTGAAAGTGCTAAGTAAGTACTTACGGGTGTTGACAATATGCGGGGATAAAAGCTGTAGGATGAAGAGATAATGATTGAAGACGATAAGTGAAGGGTGATGGCATCATAATTGGAGGCGATAGATGGACAGTGAAGGGATTATGATTGAAGGTGGTAGGTGGTGGAGCTGAGCGATAGGAGAAGGGTGAAACCGATAGGTAAAGGGTGAAGAGAGGGAGGCTGAGGAATGCGATTGAAGATGATAGGTCAAGGGTGATAGCCGGATCATGACTTAATGTAATAGGTGGATGTATGAGGTTATGTTTGAAGATGATACGGGGAAGCTCAAAGTCATAGGTGAAGGTGATAGGTAAAAAGTTATAAGCAGAGGTAATAGGTGGAAGTGAAACGATTATGATCGGAACTGATAGGCGGATTGTCCACATCATTTGTGAAGGAGATGGGTAAAACGTGAAAATCGTGGAGGGAGGTTAAAGATAATAAGTTATGCAAGTGGTGAAGGGTGGAGGTTCTCGGGGCAAGATGAATGGATACAAGGAGCATAAAAATATTACGATTGGAAATGATTACTTGAGGGTGTTGATAATATGCGGAGATAAAAGATGGACGGTGTAGGGATAATGGTTTAAGGCGATAAGTGAAGGGTGAAGGGATCGTGGCTGGACGCAATAGATGGAGAGTGAAGGGAACATAAATGGAGGCGGTAAGTGGAGGGCGGAAACGATGGGTAATGGCTGGAGATGATCGATGAAGCCTGAGGTATATGATTGGAGGTGATAGGTCGAGGGTACAGCTGATAGGCGCATCATGACTTAATGCAATAGGTTGATGTTGGAGGTTATGGTTGGAGATAATATGTGGAAGCTCAATGTCATCACTAAAGGTGTTAGGTAGAAGGTTATATAGGAATTACGACATAACTGAAGGGTGAAGGTCATGATAGAAAATATAGGAGGAGCGTGAAATCGTTATGGTAGGGGGGGGGGGGTTCAGCAGCTAGAATAGGGAGATTGGAGGACACAATTAAAAGCGATTTGTGAAGACTCTACATTATTGGAAGCGATAGATAGAGGCTCCAGATCATGACTGGCGTGATAGGTTGAGGTTATACGTGGAGGTTGAAGGTCAAAGGTATATGGTAAAGGACACGAATGGAAGAAATAGTTGAAGGGTGAAAGTGCTAAGTACACAGTCGACGGATGGGACGATAAAATCGTTAGGATTAGAAATGATAGTTTACTGTTGCCTGGAGGTAGAGGTAATAGGTGGAAGTGAAGAGGTCATGATTGGATGTGATAGGTGGAAGCTGGTACGTTGTAAAGGTGATAGATAAAACATGATAATCATAGGTGGAGGTTGAAGGTAACAAGTACATACAAGAGGTGAAGGTTGGAGGTTCTAAGGGCACTTATCTCTCTTACGGTTGAAGGGATAGAAGGAGCATAAAAATATTATGACTGGAAATGATTACTTGAGGATGTTGACAATAAACGGGGATAAGAGCTGGAGGATGAAGGGATAATGATTGAAGGCGATAAGTGAAGGGTGAAGGCATCATGAGTGGAGGCGATACATAGACAGTGAAGGGATTATGATGGGATGCGGTAGGTGGTGGATCTGAGCGATAGGAGAAGGGTGGAAACGATAGGTAAAGGATGGCGACGACAGAGAGAGGCTGAGGGATTTGATTGAAGATGATAGGTCAAGGGTGATAGGCGGATAATAACTTAGTGTAATAGGTGGATATTTGAGGTTGTAGATGGAGATGACAGGTGGAAGCTCAAAGTCATAGGTGAAGGTGATAGGTAGAGGATTACATAGGGATTACATAAGTTTATATAGGGTTGAAGTATGCATAAAAGGAGCATAAAAATATTACGATTGAAAATGATTACTTGAGGGTATTGATAATATGCGGAGATAAAAGCTGGACGGTGAAGGGATATGTATTTAAGGCGGTAAGTGAAAGATGAAGGAATCATGGCTGGAGGCAATAGATGGAGAGTGAAGAGAAGATTATTGTAGGCGGTAGGTGGAGGGCGCAAACGATAGGTGAAGGGTGGAGATAATCGATGGAGCCTATGGTATGTGGAGATAATAGGTCAAGGGTAGGCGCATCATGACTTCATGCAATAGGTGGATGTTGGAGGTTATGGTTGGAGATTATGTGGAAGCTCAAATTCTCAGGTTCGATACAGGGTTGTACACGAATTACGTCATAGCTAGAAGGTGAAGGTCATGATTGAATATATAGGATGAGCGTGAAATCCTTATGATTTGAAATGATGAAGTTGAAGGTCTGCGAATTAGAAATTGAAGCTATGAGGGTTGACGAGTGGAGCGAGCAGGGGGTATCCCCTAGTATATATATATATATATATATCCATCCCTATCTTATATAGTTGTTTTTATATTATATCGATGTTTTGACCCGCTCTGGAATTTACCTCTCCCCCACCCTGCAATATATTTTTATATCTATATATAGTGAATATCAGAAAAAAATGGTTCACTTATTGTGAAATAGAATAATTAGCTGTTCAGAAATAAAGTAATTATTTATAAATGCAATTATTTCTGCAAAAATAGACAATAGAAAGATGATTAATGGTTGAGTTTTATAACAAATGACTGATGGACAAAGTTCAAGTTGGAAAATTGGTATATTTTTTTATAAATTAAAACTCTTTTGTAATCTCTTTTGCACTTAAATATAATATAATATAAGATATTCATATTATATAAAAGAGTCTATCGATCTCTCCGAGGCAAGTGTTGGGAAAAAAGGTAAAAATTAATTTATACCATTTTTCCTTTTGTTTCGACGTTTCGGTGAACACTGTCACCCTCTTCAGGAAAATATAGAGGAGCACAACAGCCTATAGATCGAAAGGTGTTTCTTCCCCGGCCAATCTCAGGCGGGGGAAGGAGAAGCGAGAAGCAAGGAGACGGACTATTATTGTTCCGGCTTCCTCGACTAGTGTTTCAATAATAATTCCAACACTTGCCTCGGAGAGATCGATAGACTCTTTTATATAATATTAAAAAACATCGAGGGATAAAGTTTTTGAATATTGTATTATACACATATTCACACATACATAAGATATTCATATTCTATATTTTGCATTTCCCTCGGCATTTTTCATCATCTTTTGGCTTACAGAAGAAAGTCCCATTCGTCTGAAGCCTCTAGCTTTAAACAATTTTTTTCAATTTCTAGACCTCATGTGCCTAAAATTTTTTTACGGCAGATATTAGTTTTATTATCTTTATAAATTTATGAGAAGAGTTACTCCCATGTACCCCATAAAATCACTTAAAACTTGAAAATGTATAAAATATGAAACGCAGTAAAAATTCAAAATTTCATACAAAATGAAACTCCATAGAAACACCATACACCACCATAAACGCCATATCGTCTGATTTATAACTACACAAATAACATCTTTACCATGAAAATCCCATAAAATACAACAACATAACAATTTTAGAGTTAAAGTTCATAAAAGAAAAACACTGAAAAAAATCTTAAGGGGTTATGACAGTGTTAAAACCTGAAAAAAAAGAAAAATTGTTAGTGTTGTAAAAAATTAATAGATATATAGGTGCTCTAAAAACTATATTTTTGCTTTCAAATACAAGTATTATACATCACTTTTATGCATAAATAATATGCATAAAGTGAGTGTAACATTTAAAAACAATTAAAGGTATTTGCTTACCAAAAATCATGATTTTCATCACTTTTATTTACTTGCCGCATGTTTCTGATGGAACCGTACCATCAATCCTGATGAATCAAAGTGCCAAATCTTCCTTATGAGTCTGGTCTCACACTAAGCGAAACAGATTCCTGAAAAACACAAAATTAATGTAATTGATTAAACATATATTTACAATATTAGTAATTATAGTGAATGTTACATACGTAAACATACGTAACATTCACTTTGAACTTATGTGTTGCCAATTCTGCTCCGCTTAGTTTGTGACCACACTCATAAGGAAGGTTTTCCACTTTGGTTCATCAGGATTGATGGTACGGTTCGTTCAGAAAGCTGCGGCAAGTACACAAAAAGCATGAAAAAACTAAATTTGAGTAAAAGGCATTTAAAGTTTATTATGTAAATCGTACACATGAACTCAGCTATACTTATAGAAACTATCACGCGTACCTTGATTTACTTTTGGTAGTCAAATGTACATACAATTAAGTATATTAGGTGGTAGGCGCCTATCATGCTGTGTGATAGTAGCATTTAGAATCTGAAAATAAAATAAAAATTATCGTTAGCTATTCATAATTAAGTAATGTTTATGAATTACAGTTACATGTAATACTTACCATTATTAAATAGACTTCAATATGTTAAAAAGTATGCCAAATAATACTCCAGACAGTCATTATAAACTCCCATCTTGCTGGCTTGCACCCGTACACCTAAAAGCAAAAAATAAACCAACAAAGAAAAAGCTCATTATGAACACTGTTATTACAAATTAGTTTCCAATACTTATCTGAATAATGTTTGTACTCTGCAGAAGCTCTTGCACTTTTGCAACACCACTAAGGTTATAAGCATTGCTACAGCAGCTAGCAGACTAACTGCACTGATCTAGTGTCTTGGATGAAAAACAGCTGTTTGGCTGCTTTCTGCTGCTTTACAGAAAATTCTACTATACCGATCAAACAGAAATCTTCATTCTCGACCAGACGCTGTGAGACACAAGCTATTCGAGTGGCAAATTCAAATTTGTTGAATGCCTTTACTTTAACACATTGAGTTTAGTAACATAAAATCACACATAGAAAAATTAATTTTACAGATTTTATTTATTTTACGGAAATAATTAAATTAATAACTCTTGAGAAAAAAACGGTTTGTAAAACGGTTTTTAAGTCATATTTTCAGTAAGATTTCTCATGAAATGACTCTGTAAAAAGTGGGTTAGAACAATCCTTTCCACAAGTTTGGCCTAATTAAAATATTTAAAAATCACGATTTTTCAAAAATTTACTTGAAACAGATTTAATTTTTTTGTTAATATCTTCGAGGAAAATTTTTTTAGCTAAAAACGGCTTTCAGGATCATATTCTACAGACTATTAACTATGAAAAAAGTGAATAAAAAAAAAATGGGTATTTTCAAAATTTTAACACTGTCATAACCCCTTAAAACACAGTCTTAATGTTTTTCAGCTTCAAAAAAGCCCCATAGAACAACCGTATCTACAATTTTTTTGTGGTTGATGAATGCTTGGTAGCGCCAATATACCTAAAGTGTGAAAAAAAATCCATGAAAATAATTAATTTTTACCAGTGATGGGCCTGTTCTGCTAATTTTACAAAAATTTGTTTTTTAAGTATAAAAATATCTGAACTGATCTGCATACATGAATCAAGCTCTACTTACAAAAACTGATTAATATTCTGGCTTAAGGCCTATAGGAAAGTTTATATTTTATTGTAAATATTTACAACAAAATATAAAATAATTTTGAAAAATCAAATATCTTGCTTCCATTTTTTATGAAAATCGAAGATCTCGTCTCCATTGTATAGCTGAGTTGAAAACATTCGATTTCATTAATTCATATTTGGAATTATTTAATTATTTTATTAAAAAAAAAACACAGATCCCACGAGCATCGTATAACATTATATAAAAAATCGCATAACTCGCGTCCGTTTTTTATTGATAAAATGGATCAATTTTGAGATTTTGAAAATTTTTTTTTACGAACGTATAGCGCAATAAAAAACATTTAATTTCATCGAACGATATTTGTAATTTTGTGTTCCTTTCATCGAAAAAAAACACACTTTCCAAGTACGTACGTACGTACGCTGATTTTCGAAATTTTAGGTCATATTCAAAAGCCCATATCTCAAAAACTAATTGGGTTAGGTCAACTTTTTTTACATAATTCGAAGCGCATTGATGCAAGTAATACACCCGTTGTCTCACAATAAATTTTTAACGTACAGTTTTACCAGAATCGGGGATTATTTACAGGTGTGATTTTTACGATTTTATTCTCTTAATATAATGTGTAGATTGACCTAGTGACACTTAACTAGTAGAACAACTTTAAAACTTGATTTTTTTAGCAACTTGAACTTCTAATAAAGACTAAAATAATGTCAAAACACGATATATTGTCACCTCTGTAAATATTATCAATCATTATATTACAATGTTAGTAAATCATCATTAACTTTACATTAATAACTTATAGGTCATTTATTAGCAACACGAAAATAAATTTTAATAACTATTTCAAATTTTCACCATCCATTCCGTGTTGACTTATAAAGTGGTTTTGCACTGTTCTATTTAGATTACTTCAACTTTTACGTAACTTAAAATGTACTTTTACATATAAGCTGATATTTATTTCCATTCTTCTAAGACTTCACATAAACTGTCCACTGATCTGTATGTTCATCTTCATCTTTTTTTCCAAAACCGCAAGCTACATTACTATAAACAGCTGACTTAATAATAGTTATTCCCCAAATACAAACGTAAACTTTGATTACTAATTCTAACAAATTTTTATTTAAAATTAATTTAAAGAACACTTCCTATACTGTTTTAAATACATTAAAATATTTTTGTTTAAGAAAATTTGATGAATAAAAATAAATTAATAATTACCTGGTCATTATGATATCTATTTAACTTCTTAAGAAAAGCTTAAATTTTCTAAAACTAAAAATAATAAATACTTCTGTCAATCAATTCTTCTGTCAATGAAAGTAAAAAAATTTTGCAATATGATTATATTAATACTTACCTCATGAATACGTACGTATATACGTGTTCATTACGTACATACGTACGTACGTAAGTGCTGGGAAAGTGTGCTTTTTATCTATGAAAGGAACAAAAAATTACAAATATGGTCCGATGAAATGAAATATTTTCCATTGCGCTATACATTCGTAAATAAAATTTTTTCTAAATCTCAAAATTGATCCATTTTATCGATAAAAAACGGACGCCAGTTATTCGATTTTTCATATAATGTTATACGATACTCGTGAGATCTGTGCTTTTTATTCAAATAATTATGATTGAATTTAGTATTGTGTTCACGTATGGCGTTGATTTTAGATTTTTTATGTTCCTCAATACGTGTACACACACTTCTCTTGGTTTGGCCCACATATGTAGCCGCACAATCATTACATTGCAACTTATATACAACATTCTTTTCTAATTGTTTTTCTCTTTTGTCTTTGCCTTTAACTATAATATTACACATATGATTGTGTAATTTCGGCACTATCGTAATAAATTTTTCTTTTAAAGAATGTTGCATTTGTTCGTAAAACCCTTTGACATAGGGTAAGGTAACAATGTTTTTAAAATTTGTATCGTTATTGCAACGTTGATATTGTGCATTTGAATTTATTTTGTCAATCCGTTTTTTTATATATTTGTTGGTAAAGTATGAATACAATTCCGACCATTTATCATTCTACAATATAATTTATTTTGTAAGCCCCTAAACAAATAGCTATACAAAACACTTTGTAATCATATATATATGGGTGGTTCTCTGACAAATCGAGCGGTCGATTTTTTGACCCTATCGGAAAAAATTTTTAAAATGTTCCTAAGAGACACATGAGTATCCCTGAATTTTTTCAGATTTTTTGCATCAAGTATCTTCGAGTTACAGAGGGTCAAAGTTGGTGAAATCATGTTTTTTTGCGTTTTCTGGCTACTTTCATTAATTTGTAGATCCTCAAGGAAGCATTTTTCACTATAGAGATATATAACATTTTTGTCAGCAAATTTTCTAAACTATTCAAATAAATATTTTTGATGTCGTATATATATGTTTTAAGAAAGTTATAAGTCATTTAAGCTTTAAAATGAAGTTTTAGGAAAGTTCGATCATCCGGATCATAACCAAAAAATTCATAAAGATACCTTATTTCAATTCAAAAAAGTCTGCGAAAGACCTAGAATGTCAGAGGCCTTGGTTTCTCTGTAAAAAATCATTATATCCGTTCATATATGAAAAAAATTTAGTTTTATTGCTATATCGAAGAATTTAACCAATTTTATCAATTACGTAAATTTTTTTATAATAATTTCAATCATTAAAGAAATGATAAGGTTAGTGAAATGCTTCGATATAGCAATAAAACTAAATTTTTTTCATATATGAACGGATATAATGATTTTTTACAGAGAAACCAAGGCCTCTGACACTCTGGGCCTTTCGCAGACTTTTTTGAATTGAAATAAGGTATCTTCATGAATTTTTTGGTTATGATCCGGATGATCAAACTTTCCTGAAACTTGATTTTAAAGCTTAAATGACTTACAACTTTCTTAAAACATATATATACGACATCAAAAATATTTATTTGAATAGTTTAGAAAATTTGCTGACAAAAATGTTATATATCTTGTGACGGGGATCCCGTCGATGGCTGCTCGCCTGGACACCACCCAGTTAAGATATAGTTAGATATACAGACCACGAAGCATTGAAGCATTTCCATAATACCAGAAAACCCGACTTGCGCTTCAACCGCCTCAAGGCCGCGCTGATAGGCTATGACTTCGACATAATCTATCGCCCCGGTGATAAAAATGCAAACGCGGACGCCCTTTCCCGAAATCCGGTGCTCGAGCCAGGGCAAATCAATCCAGAGCTTCCACGCGAGCAGCTGTACCACTTAGCTGACAAGCAAATCGACGAGAGCCCGGACGAGGAAGCGGGAGCCCCCCAGGGCGCATCTTTCGCTTCCGCGCCATTAAACAGCCAGGCGACAAGGGGGAGAAAATGCGAGTCGTATCCGAGTCAAGCGCGTCCATAATTAACAAACATGGCCCTAAGAGGCGCGCTGCGCAGGTGACAATTTACGAGAAAGGCGAATTTTTAGCAGTAAGAAAAGTTGACGACGAATTTTACCTCTGCCAAGCCTTACATGACATATCCAGCGTGACGGAGCCGATCCGCGTACGCTGGTTATCAGAGCAGACAAACGAGCCCGACATCTACGGGCTCGACTTAATGGACACCATCAGATTCCAGTGCATCCTTACGAACGTGTCGTTGACGTCAGCAGGCAAGGCGAGGTACAGACTCAGCCGACACAAGCGCTTCCGCATTCAAGGAATACTACAGCAGTCAGTCGAAAAGTTCGCCCTGCCGGAAAAACGACAACCACTCGCGAAGAACCCGGAGACTAGCGAAGCTAGTTTGGTGACTTCATTCGCAGAGTCAGCAACGGTGCCGGAGGGCTTGCCGCCTGGAGCTTGGAGATATATTCGGGACGTAGCACCCCTAGGGCAGGACGCGTCGCACAGCAACTCGTCCTCCAATCGCAAGACTCCGAGGTTGTTCACGCCGATGTCAACTAGCAGTTCGTCCTCAAACGTAGTTGATGCATCCGATGTTGACGCGCGCGCGGCCGCTCCAGAAAAGACGTTTCACGTCCTCCGACTAGCGCAGGGTGCATTGGGCAGAGAGCCAACGAGCACGAATAAGCGAAAGTCCCCTACGCCAGTTGATTCAAGCGAAAGCATCGCACTGAGCGCAGCTAGCAAGCCGCCTACCCTGAAGCTTCCATGGCCATGGAAGTCCGGGGAAGCTAGAAAGAAACTAGCAGTCAGAGTGACTAAACACGCAGCCGAGGGGAAGCGCGGTCTGCGCATCGACATCGACGAAAAAAGCGCATCAACAGCCCCATCGGCCTTGACCGAGGCAGCATCGGCCTTCGCCGCGTCAAGCCGCGATAACGAACAGCTGCAAGAAGGCCCATGCACCGCACAGACCGGCGCGCAGTGTAACCTAAGCCGCACTGATACCGGGGGAGCAATGCACTCACACGCAGCTGGCATGATAGCCTTCAATGACGTAGACGTACAGCGCACGGCCGAAGCGATGCAGAACGTACGATCAGCTGACGATGATGGAGACGCGCAGCGCACGGCCGAAGCAATGGAAACTGCACGATCAGCTGACAGTGATATCCTCGAGGACCCAATGGACGCCGGCCCGCGAGAAGATTTCGAGGGAATCCCGCGTAATTACGATCGGATGCGCGCCTCCTCGGAGGAACGCTCATCAGCTTCATCCGCAAACGTGCTCGTGCAAACGTACATCAGAAAGGGCCGGTGCGCAGAACCGCATATCCTGTGGCGAAGGTGTACAGACATCCCCAACGACCCGCCAGGAAACTGCCTATTTTTCTCCCTCATCCGAGCGGCTAGATTAAACAAGTCGGCAGTGGACCTGCGGCGTCGTCTACTCGCGTCTGACAAGTTGCTCGCATGTGGCGAGTATACGGCAACCAAGGCCATACTTCCGTCAGACAGCGAATGGGAAAATGTCGACTGTGTATTCCTTTTCGCGCACGAATTCAGGATGGACGTGTGCATTCATGTCAAGAGACCTGACTCAAGCACAGCATTTTGCCACATCGTAGTGGCCACGGCATACGAGACTGTTCACCTTCACCTCGAAGGCCAGCACTTCACGCCGTATGTCCACGCAGACATACCTGAGGAGCGAGCGCGCGGCAGCGGGCCAAGCCAGAACAGACCACCATCGCCCGGCGGCGAAAATAGCCCTTCGTTGTCTCCAGTCCCGATCCGACTCGACCGAAAGAAGCGCAAGCCCGAGGCTACACCAAATCGAAGGCCAAGCTACGACAACGCAAAGCAAAGCGAGGATGAGCAGCAGACGGTCACCCGTCAACAAGCAAACGCCTCTTTGGGATCGCCCAGCGACGATTTCCAAAGGGCTGCAATGACGGCACTGCCCAGCAGCCACTCATCGTCATTCGAAAACGACAACGGCAAGATAACCACATCGGAGGAGCGAAGCAAGCGCCCCAACGGTACGAAGCAACAGCTGCCGACAGAGGCCGAGCAAAGCCACACGTCGGACAGCGACGGGCAGTCCAGTGGCCATAGGGTTGGCATCACCGACGCCGCCCTGAAGGACGATGCGCTAAGATGCTACGTGGTATCTCGCGCAAGACCGCCTCGTGAGAAGCCGCCATGGGCCATACCCAACGACGAGCTTGCTCCACCGTTTGTCCACCTCGCTCAGCTAAAGGAACATCCTTTCGCGTATAGGGAGAATCTGCTGGTCCTCTTGGCCGCGGACATGGCATTGTCCACGGAGGTGCTTCAGGCCCTTGTGGAAAGGGGTTGCTTACACCCAGCTACCCTGAACGACCAACAGCTAGCAATCGGCGAAGTAAGCGTAACCCATTGCGCAGGATTGTCGATATTTGGGTTGTGCGTGAAGAACTACATCACGGAGAGACGAATGAGCAGCGATCTGCGAAAAGATTTGAAGACCTTCAAGGGTCTCGTAGCGAGCCAAGCCATCAAAAGCTTCGCTGTAGTCAGAGACCTAGGGATGCTCAAACTGGCGGAGTGGGTAGTGTTCACCGACATCTTCGATAGCATATTTACCAACGAGCCAGTGGTAGCAGTCCTATACCTGAACAACCTGCCGGTGCCGCCGACGAAGGACAGGTACAAGCTGATTCAGCAATACCACGTAGCAGCCCTGGGAGGGCACCGAGGAATAACCAAAACATACGCAAAAATCGCGAAAGATTTTTACTGGCAGAACATGCGACATGAAATAGCACAATTCGTCGCCCGCTGCAAGGTCTGCCAGACAAACAAGCTGGTCCTAATGGTCATCAGCAACACCCCGGCGTTCCCCTTCTCCCAGGTCGTCCTAGATTTCTACGGGCCTCTGGAAAGGACCAAACGGGGGAACAGATACATTTTAACGACGCAAGACTTGCTTACTAAGTTCACGTTGCTCACGCCCGTGAAAATGGCAACAGCCGAAGAAGTGGCGAGAGCGTTGACAGAAAAGCTTATCTGCGTATTTGGCCCCCCGGAAGCGATACTCACCGACCAGGGTACGCATTTTCAAAATCGCCTAATGGAGGAATTCGCGAGGGTATTCGGGATCCGCAAGTTCTGCACGACCACATACCACCCGCAATCGAACGGGTCGATCGAACGTATGCACCACACGCTCACCGAATACCTCCGAAAATATGTAAAGTCCTTCAGCGATTGGGACCAATGGACGTCCCTGTGCTAACCCCGCAGGATAGTCGTTTTTTTTCCGCAGCAACGGACGTGCAGCTGCAGAAAAAAAACAAAGATAAAAAAAGAACGACACGAGATCAACCAAATCCCGCGCGAGCCCCCGCAACTGAGCCAAATCCGCGAAAGAAAGAATGCCATTGAATTTATGATCCACAGGGCGAGCCAGGCAGCAGTGCAGACGCGAAGCCCGGAGCGAAAGATCCACAGCCTAGAGGGGAATCTGGGTCTTATAAGGGAGAAGATCGCCCCGCTGACGACATCCAGCGCGGACTGGAAAATTGTCCAGAAGACCGACTTACGACCATTTTTCGCAGCCGCAGCGAAAATTGAGTCAAGCGTAGCGCAGATACTGGGCGCATGCGGGTGGCATTGCGAAAACGAGACAGTGGCGTTCGAAGCGAGAGTCGCGGCCAGGCAAGCGGAGCGCGTGCAGGAACTGCTATTGCTGAACGAACACCTAATAGATAGGGCTCAAGTAGATAGACACCGCGCCCGACGTTGGGCAGGCATAGTGCCATTTGGGGGGCCTATACAAAAGTTCCTCTACGGTACGCTGACAGAGGACGACGCGATCGAGATCCAGCAATCCATTAAGGTAGTAGCAAGCGACGCGCGACAAACCGCGGCCCTGTTAGCAGAGCAGACGCAAGTGGTGGAGCGCGAACTATCCCACTTGAGTTCGCGATTAGATCGTCTAGACACGGCAACCGACGTGCTAGTAAATAGAACAACGGCAAACGACAGGAAAATCGCGGTCCTCAACGCTCTGGTGAGCGCCAGGCTGAGCATCGAACAGCTCAGGGAAGACACCGATACCTTAATCCACGCAATATTATTCGCCAAGAACGGAGCGATTCACCCTCGTCTTATTTCGCCGGACATCTTCATTGAGGCGATGCTGGCCGTGAATGCGTCAGTGACAGAGGTGAAATTCCCGATGCCTAGCGACAAGATTTCAGTCATGACGATCATAGAGATCTCCAAGATCAATATCTTGTATATCGAAGGGATCTTGGTCTACCGCATCGACATTCCCTTGCTTGACCTAGACAATTACCACCTGTTCAAGGCCACACCTGTCCCCTCGCTGCAGAATGTACTGGGTGCCAAGGACATAGCTGCCTACATCTGGCCTGAACATATATATTTTGCAGTAAGCGACTCGAACAGGACGTACATGCCTATCGCGGACGAAAACGTCCCGAAACTGCGTAGGATGGACGACGGTTTCATCGCAGTAAACCATGAACCGATTCGCGATATCGAAAAATCGGTATCATGCGAAGTAAAAATAGCAGCGGGCAAAGAGATCGAAGATCCCGCAGCGTGTGACGTGCGACTGAAACAGCTGAAAGGCACATTTTGGCTAAGGTTGCAAAACGCCAATGCATGGCTTTTCTCTGCCAGGAGCCAGGAGAAAATTTACTGCACCTATGCGCACGCAGTGCAGTTAACCGACGATATAGAAGGAGTCGGTATCATCGAGTTGCACCCAGGCTGTTCCGCGCATACGGCGAACGCACGGTTCACGGCCTCCAGGACGATCACAGCGTTCCTGAACGAATCGCAGTTCGAAGCCATCAAATTGGACCCCACAGGGCTCATCAACAGCCTGAAGGGAGCAGCCGGAGCCGAAGCGGAATGGCGTGAAGCAATAGAAAGACAGACAGCCAGCCGGGTGGAAGCACAGCACGGCATGAACCTGGCAAGCCTAGGGGCTGGCATCGCCCTTCACGAGATAGCGGATCGAGCATGAGAGGTGACGAGCTGGAAGGAGACTTCATTCGAACTACGGGAGCTGAGCAGCGGGTCAGCGAAGTTCGGCTATTCCATCTCGGCGGCCTTGATCTTGGCGGCAGTCGTAGGAACAATAGCCTGCACCTGCTACCATAAACACCGCGGTGGCCCCCTAAGACAGATGATCAAGCAACAGCACGAATTGCTAGCAATCAGCCAGGCTCAGCAGATCGCATCTGGCCAGCGCGTACTTCAAGGCGCAGCCGGGGCACACCCGTAGGCGCGCGAAGCGGCTACAGGAGGTTCAAACTGCCAAAACCTTCACCCTCTCTCCCTCCCCCTCCCCGTCAGCCCCCCGCGCGGACGGTCATACATGCACACGCTGGTTCACCTTCAAGCGCAACCCCCTGGCGCGCCGCAGATCAGATGTAACACGGGAGCGCCGGCTGACGATAGCGGCCGAGCAACGACTTCTAGCTGCCAAAACACTTCCAGCGCCCAATTCGACTCCGATCGGGCTGGTGATGGGCCTATCGGATAGGGCAGCACCCCCACACATAGGCCACCAGAAAGTGAAATTTTGATGCAGCCCTTAGTGAAATACTCCCCCACGAGTCGGCGCATATAGGCCCGGAGATCCGGCTGGTCGACCCGGGTGCAACCAAGGCTCAGCCCAGGCTCCAACGCAACTCCGCGGGAGCGAGTCTGGCGCACAGGCGCCGAGGCCGCAGCTCGGACACGCGACGACCTGTCAAAGAAGCAGGAGGAATTAAGGAATCGCAGGCAAAGCATGAGAAGTAAGAGCTTATACTTACGGCATCGCAGCAAGGCGCAAGATTCCTGAGCAAACGAGGGCCAGGCGACGTGAGCGAGTGATCCGGAGTGCAGAGCCGGGTTAGCAGATATGGGAGCGCCGGAACAGCAGGGCAAGTGTGCTCCACGGCCGTCGACGTACGTGTCAATGATGGTAAAGTCAAGGCGCATATATGCTATCACAGCGTAGAGTCATGCACCAAGCACCGCACATGCACTACAGGCAGGATCGCCAAACGCCCATGTCACCATGGCAAAAGACCGCGTTCAACTGTTACGGCAACGCTGACGGAGCTTAGACGTACGCACGTACGCAGCTACGCGGGAACAAATAAGTAATAAAAAAAAAAAAAAAAAAAAAAAAGGGAAATTGATCCGAGCAAAGCGACACATGAAACCTGCATGGCAATCGTCGGCCCGGCTAGGCGGCCGAAGATTTACGACCATGCAGCAAGCGCAGATGAGGCGCTGTAAACGGCAATGGCACTTTATGACAGTGCCGAAACAAAGATTCCATTGAGGCCGGACTAGCAGCAACAAGCGCACGCCGTGCAACGCGTGCAGCCACAACAACAGCCTGCTGGAAAACAGAAACTCACCAAGAGGTACATCGATAGAGCACGGGAAAACTTGAAGTGATCCCTGCAGCAACTTCCGGCCGCCGATTTCCTTTTCGCTCCTTTTCCCGCACATAGTCTTGCGAGGCTGCAGGCGGAAACGCGCAGCAATAATCGGCGCAGGAGCCGAATCGAGTGAGACAGTCGGCGGCTCGGCTAATGACGGGCGGCGAGGAGCCTTTACACGGCTGCGAGCGCAGGTAGAGCTATAAATGAAGAGCAGCACCTTATGAAGAACATGACCATGGAAACTAGGCCCGGCGGCAGCAGGCGACGACGGCAGCACATCAGCAGCAAGTCGATGGCGCAAAGGCCGAGTCCTGCGAAGCTCCAGCCCGCGAAACCAAGCTCGAAGACTTGCGAGCAGCAGCAAGTCGACGGCGCAGAGGCCGAGTCCTGCGAAGCGCCAGCCCGCAGAAGAACCAACACGAGGACTTACGTAAGTGAATTACAAAACAAAACTTGTAAGTGAATTACAAAACAAGAAAAAATCATGTCAAAGGCAAGATACTTACATTGCCGCGGGGGGCACATCAATTCATGCATATGGCGCTCCACACCAAATGGGTGCCCGAGCGCCGGGCCTTTCCACCAGCTCCACACCCCCGGTGACACATGCACGCAGCGGTAGCCCAGCTGCAAACAAAATTACAAATTAATACAAAACAGCAACAAGGAATCTCGTATTGCAATCGGCGATGTTACTTACGCGACCGTGCACGTCACAGATCACGGGCACCCGCGTCTCCCCGGCGCCGTCGACGGCCCACAACTGGTCGCCGATCGGCGGGGCACCCCAACGCCTGGTGAGCGGATGACGAGTTCTGGGGCGCGCCGTGCTGCAGTAGCTGAACATCCAGCCACGGCTGGGCTGGTCAGCAGGCGCAGCCTGAGAAAAAAAAGAAAAAGGGAGGCACCATTAGACCCTGCCGTAACACCTGCATACTCGTAAATAGCACAAAAAACTCCCGCTCACGCACATCACGACACTGGGGGCACATAATGTTCTCCCACTGGCACATGAAGGTCATTGTCACCCCGGCGCCGGCCCCCGCGGCATGCAGATAGGCGCCAAACTCCGGCGAGCACATCTCCACGGCATCCGGGGCATCCCATGGCCTGAAATAAGCTCACAAACAATTAACAAAATCACTGTAACACGCCACCTGCACAACACGCGCGATCACTCACGGGTATTCACTTGGGTAGAACGACGACATCGCGACCAGTTTCGGAGTACACGTCTGCACGGCCGGACGATCAATTTCACACTGGCACACTGCTCCGCCCGCCGCACTCTCGAGCCCTCCGGAATGCGCCTATCGCCCCGAAGTATAAACTTCAGCTCCGGAAGCGATAAGCAGGCCCAAGCGAGCGCCAGCGGCCGACGGCACGTGCGAGCCCGGACTACGAAGTTTTATGACGGCCGACAGCCTCAACCGTCATAAAGTCCCCAAACCAGAAAACTCGCAGGCACTCGAAAACTTCTCAACTGCACGCGCGCGGCCACACGTGCACCCACGTTTACGCGCCTTTGCCACGCGTTTTCGTTACGCCCCGGCAAGCGTCCGTTGCCACTTCGGCGCATCGGTATGCGACAATCGCGCGCGCAGTGTAAATATCCGTACCGAGCGGAGATTAGGAACAAAGCAGCATACGCACAGGTTTGCCCCCTATGCGCGCGGAGAAAGAACGCCAGCCAAATGGCCATTGCACGCACAGCCAAACCGCATAGTGGCGGACACTATAGCTTAAGCGCGCAGCGCGCGCAAGCGTGTGAGGGGCTAGACTCCAGTCGGCACGCGCGCTAGCGTAGAGATGTCTTAGGGTAGATGTCTAGGTGAAGAGGGTCGCCGATTACGCACTCCGGATGGTGCGCTCCGTAGCTTTTCAACAAAATACATGCACCAGGCACCGGCAATGTGTCTAGGTGAACAGGGTCGCCGATTACACATTCTGGGTGGTGCGGTCCGTAGCTTTTCGGCAAAACGCGTGCACCAGCTGTCGGGAAGGTATTTAGATGAACAAGAAAGGCGAATACGCATTTCGAATGTTGCGCTCAGTAGTTTCTCTTCCATTTGAAATAGTCGGTTTTTCATGTCGAATGACTTCGATCCAAGTTCTCTTATTGTATTGTAATATAATCAACGTGATAATTCTGACAAATAACTAAAAGAAATCTAACCATTGAATAAATATTTCTTAATTTCAATAGATATACAAACTCAAGACAAACTTAAAAGGCAAAACATAATTCTTTATTTCCCACACTTTTTCAAGTACGAATTTTGAATAATTAATTAGTTTTAGGGGGGTATGAAACCAAATTATCGAAGCACACAAACGTGATGAAATAATCTTGTGCTTATTAAATAAACTTTAGCTTCTAAATTATCAGTACCTTCACTTCTACCGATAATAAAAGAATAATAGGAGTATTTTTTCGGAGAATTTCTTGATGATCGGAAGGGCCTCTGAGTTTAGAAAGCCTCCGGGAGAAGCTCTCGCAGGTCGAGAAGTCCTCTGGGTCGGAAAAGCCTCCGAGAGTAATTTTCCGCGAAATGCAGCGGTGACATTATATTAAATTACTTTTCTGAAATGTATAATGAATATTACGAAACTTTCGACGATTTTCATGGTTTTTTCAATTTGCAAAAAAATTAAAGTAGATAGAAGAATCCCGATTTGACCAAACTTATTTTTTGCTCATTTCATGAAGCCTGAAGATCCTCCTTGTATGCCATGCGGAGACCCAAAAGTACCGTCGGCTGCGCCAGCCGCCACGGAGTTGGTGCGCTACACATCAACGCAGCTTTAAGCGTCTGGTCGAGGCGCCCGACCATCCCATTGGCCTGTGGATGATAAGGAGCCGTTCGAACCCTGTTCGCTCCGATGAGATCCGAGAGATCTGAAGATAGTTTTGCCTCCAACTGGGCTCCCTGATCCGTGGTAATGGTTAACGGGGTGCCGAATAAACAAACCCATTGTTCGTAAAAGGCCTTGGCGACGGTCTCCGCCTGCTCGTCTGGCAACGGAATCGCAGCAGGCCCTCTCGTGAACCTGTCCATAATAGTGAGGCAGTAGAGTAAGCCAGCATGCGAGAAATGCGAATCGGGCTCCTCGAACATTCTAAGGGCTGCACGGTTGTGTCGGTGAACCTTGGATAGCTGACACGGCTAGCAGTTACGCGCCCAGTGTGCGACTTCCTTCCGCATATTCGGCCAGAAATATTTCTGCATCGCGAGTTTAGTCGTCGCTTTCATACTGGGGTGCTAGAGTCCGTGGATGATTCCGAAGACTACTTTCCTGAGCTCGCGCGGGACGTAGGGTCGCACCACGTTGCCGTTGTTACGTCTTACGTAAATGCTGAGTATGCGTGTCGACAGGTATTGCCGAAAGTATGAAAGATGCTGAGTGCATGAGTTAAGTAGAGCAACCGAGTCAATGAGTTGGCTTGAAATACTTATTGATTTAGTTTTATATCGAGAACGCGACACGAGCTCTGCTACGACGTATCCATACGTCGACAGTAGCCATCGCGATTAATTTATATATCATATTCTTATAAAATTAGTGAATAAAGCAAGTGACATTTTAAAATAACAATTGAGTTATTATTTATTGATTCCTGCACACGTCGGACTACACAGAGTAACAGCAGAGGTTCATCAACTGGGAATTAAAACAAGTAAGTAAAAACTAATTAAACTTCCTAGCTGAAATTTAGACTTAACACCGTCAACCGCGCAATTGAGATATAAACCGTCATATTGAAGGGGTGCAAGGCTCGAGCCTCATTCTGAAGTTGATGTGGCAGATCCGGATCGTTTGCTAGGAGGCGGGCCAACTCTGCGAACGAGAGAGCCTGGTTGCGTTTGCCCTTTGTGTAGACGAAAGTCATGGCGAACTGCAGTAAATAATCCAACTGTATGGACTGCCTGAGAGATGTTTTCTCAGGGGGCTGGTTGGCCGCGTACGTGAGTGGCTTCTGGTCCATCAAAAGCGTGGACTTCAAAAAAGTGGCAGAAGTGATGCACAGCCTTGAAGGCGGTAAGAAGCTCCCGGTCGTAGGTGTTGTAGCGACGCTCGGTGTCGAAGTTTCTTTGAGAAAAATCCTAGCGGACGCCAGGTGCCATCAGCTTCCTGTTATTCGAGAGCGGCACCGATAGCAACGTCAGAGGCATCCGGTTTGCAACGGTTGAAAGCTTCCTCAGCGGCCGGAGTCCAAAATAATATAAGCGGCTTTTTCTGCTGTGGAAGTCCTTTGAGCAAATCGCTGAGTGGCGCGAGATGTCCTGCAGCTCCCGGGCTCCACGCCAGTAGTAGTTGATAAATCCTAAAAAACGTCAAAGCTGCGGAAAGTCGGCGGGCTTCGGGAAGTCGATAATGGCCTGAACGCGGTCAGCTGGCGGTTTGATTCCTGCTGCAGAGACTTTGAAACCCAGGTAGCGTACGGTAAGCTTACCTACCACGCATATGTCCGGGTTGATGCGAATCTGGGCTGTCTTCGGAGAAAAGTGCTCACAGATGCTGCAGATGATGTCGTCGAGGTAAGCTCATGCGAAGGGCAGGTCGCGTAACAAGTGGTCTATCGCACGTTGCAGCGACTGAGAAGCGTTGCGGAGAACAAGCGATGAATGAGTAAACTCATACAAACCAAATGGCGTTATAATGGCCGTCTTATGTACGTCTTCAGGGACGATTGGAAGCTGATAAAAGGTCTTCTTCATGTCAATCACAGAGAAGGTGTCTCCTGCCATACCCAGCAGCAAGTCTTCGATGAACGGCAACGGATACTTGTCGGGACGGATCTTCATGTTGAGCTGCCGATAATCCTGAATGACCCGTCTGGCTTTGGAAAGAGTCGCAGGGCGCTGGCCAACGAGCTGTCGGAGGACCGGACGATACCAAGCTCGAGCAGTATGCGAAGTTCTGCTCACGCCGCCACCAAGTGAGGACCAAGCAGTTGGCGAGCCCTGCTGGTCGCTGGTGGACCGGACGTCTCGATGTGGTGGCAGCGCGAATAGAGAGCGGGACAGCAAGGAGACAGCAGACACAATGTCTACTAAAAAGCGCAGCTTGGAGTGCTGGTCGACGACGTGCAGACGTTGGTCGATGCCAGAGGTCACCGAGCACGCCTGCGCTGATGGTGGCGACCCTAGTTTCCTGGGCCGAGTAAGTACATCGCGACCTGCAGTAGGTTGCATTATTGCCGTAACGACGATGGCACCAGCACCACGCTGGATTCTCGGAGGCGGCAGACGTGGGTGTGACCAACAAGCCTCGCGTTGAACTGTCAGATCAACTCAGTGGTCGACTGCGAGAACGGCCGCGTCCCCTTTTGGAATTTGACAAGCAGGCGTTGCGACGGTCTGCATCCAAGCATTCTGCTGCTGTAACAGGGTAAGAATTTGAGTCATGCCCAAACCAAACGAAGCCAGCTCCTGAGCTGACGAAGGAAGCGCGGGTACAGGCGAGGCTCCTCTCGAGGGAACCGGCGAAGGCGATGACCAGCGATCTATAGCATGAATGGAGACCTCCGCCAACATGAGCTCGTCTGCGATTACGGCGAGGTCGTCCAAAGAAGTGGCGCGTGTCACTTTCACAATTCTGCTGACGTCGGCTGGCAATAGATCGAGCCATTTGATCGGCAAAGCCACGTTCGTGATTGCATTGTCTCCCAGGCGACGCATGTACCGGAGAAGGTGAGACGGTGTACGATTGTCGAGGCGAACTTAAGGCATTAAAAAATTGATGAAGTTGTTAATCGGCCAACACGGAGAGGTGATGAAGGATCGCTGCCTTTCGGCGTCGTTTCGGATTCTATTAATATGTTAAACGAATCCTTCGCCTGCGTGAACCAGATCCGTAATGAAAATGACCAGTAGAATGGCATCACGCATCGAGCGTCTAATACTGATTACGAATATGACAACGAAATACATCGTGTCGAGGAGGAAGATCGGATTGATGCGAGCATCGTTGAAAGTGTACCTATAAAGTTCCGAGTTAAGGGGTTATGACAGTGTTAAAACCTGAAAAAAAAAGAAAAATTGTTAGTGTTGTAAAAAATTAATAGATATATAGGTGCTCTAAAAACTATATTTTTGCTTTCAAATACAAGTATTATACATTACTTTTATGCATAAATAATATGCATAAAGTGAGTGTAACATTTAAAAACAATTAAAGGTATTTGCTTACCAAAAATCATGATTTTCATCACATTTATTTACTTGCCGCATGTTTCTGATGGAACCGTACCATCAATCCTGATCAATCAAAGTGCCAAATCTTCATTATGAATCTGGTCTCAGACTAAGTGGAACAGATTCCTGAAAAACACAAAATTAATATAATTAATTAAACATACATTGGCAATATTAGTAATTATAGTGAATGTTACATATGTAAACATACGTAACATTCACTTTGAACTTACCTTTGCCAATTCTGCTCCACTCAGTTTGTGACCATACTCATAAAGAAGGTTTCCCACTTTGGATCATCATGATTGATAGTACGGTTCTTTCAGAAAGCTGCGGCAAGTACACAAAAAGCATGAAAAAACTAAATTTGAGTAAAAGACATTTAAAGTTTATAATGTAAATCATTGAAATGAACTCAGCTATACTTACAGAAAATATCCGGCATACCTTGATTTGCTTTTGGTACTCAAATATACATACAATAAAGTATATTTGATGGTATGCGCTTGTCATGCTGTGTGATAATAGCATTTAGAAGCTAAAAATAAAATAAAAATTATCGGTAGCTACTCATAATCAAGTTATGTTTATGAATTACAGTTACATACAATACTTACCATTATTAAATACACTTCAAGTTCTTAAAAAGTATGCAAAATAATACTTCAGGCAGTCAATATAAGCTCCCATTTTGCTGGCTTGCACCCGTATACCTAAAAGCAAAAAATAAACCAACAAGGAAAAATCTCATTATGAACACTGTTATTACTAATTAGTTTCCAATACTTATCTGAATAATTTTTCTACTCTGCAGAAGCTCTTGCACTTTTGTAACACCACTATAAGGTTATAAGCATTGCTACAGCAGCTAGCAGACTAACTGCACTGATCTAGTGTCTTGGATGAAAAACAGCTGTTTGCTGCCTTTACTTTAACACATTGAGTTTAGTAACATAAAATGACACATAAAAAAATTAATTTTACAGATTTTATTTATTTTACGAAAATAAATTAATAAGTCTTGAGAAAAAAACGGTTTGTAAAATGGTTTTTAAGTCATATTTTCAGTAAGATTTCTCATGAAATTACTCTGTAAAAAGTGGGTTAGAACAATCCTTTCCACAAGTTTGGCCTAATTAAAATATTTAAAAATCAAGATTTTTCAAAAATTTACTTGAAACAGATTTGTTAGTTTTTTGTTGATATCTTCGAGGAAAATTTTTTTAGTCAAAAACGGTTTTCAGGGCCATATTCTACAGACTATTAACTATGAAAAAAGTGAATAAAAAAAATGGGTATTTTCAAAATTTTAACACTGTCATAACCCCTTAAAGCTGGATAGGTGCTACGAAAATTACGAGTAAGCGGTAAGATTGGTTGGGATGCATATGGCGTGGTGACAATAGGAGGAAAAGACAAGGAACCCCGCCTCACGGTCACAAACAATTTGCTTTGGCTCTTTATGAATCATTTTTACCTCGCGAACACATCGGGAATGAGCGTGTCTGGAAAAATATGACTGTTAACACAAATAAACGTATCTGGACCAGTATAGTTGGAAGCACTCCAAAAGTTAGCATAGTTAGCGCTGCTGTCCCTCTTCAAAATTCTGAGATGATTCCAGAAGAGAAAGAAAAACAAGAAAAAGAAGTAAAAAATAGCGCATTAGATGAGTTAATAAACCTACTACCTTTTGAGCTACATGTTCCTGGGTACAAATTTTGCGGACCCGGTATAAAACTCGCTGAACGTATCGAGCGTGGTGAAGTTGGTATTAATCCCTTGAATATAGTATGCCGTCAGCACTACATAGATCGTGTATAAACCGAATATACATTTAAACGAAAGCTCGCTGATAAAACACCTATAGATGAACGAACAGTGGCAATGATGACAGCTTGTTGTATGGTAAGCAAGATAACTTTTGAAAAATGATTTTCACGGATTAAGAAAGCGTTGCAAAAAAGGAAAAAAGGGGACACAACAAAACGGCAAAGGAAGATAATAAATTATTGAAGCCGTCGAAACAGGTTACGAAGAAAAGTAAGAAAAATATGTAAAAAGATGAAACATACAGGTGCAAGATTTGAAAAAATTTATTGTTCGCCATCACATCCGGCATCATACATTGCTATCGATGAACTTTTGCAGGCTATACGTAAAACGAAACAAAATAAAAGTAAAAAATGTAGTCGAGAAAGTGTTGTAAAATGTCTCGCAAGAAAGACGCATACGACCAGCACCGCCTCGTTAGACACCGATTCCCAAGACGTGGTTATAATGTACGAAATTTAGATGATTTATGGGAGGCTGATCTGATGGATTTGAGATCCTTAAAAAATTACAATGACGATATGTACGATGCGCGACAAGAGCTGATGAGTCCTTCGGAGGAAATTGCGGCTGCATTGTCAGATGTTTACAAAGCTGTTGCCCTTCTAAAATGTCATTATTGTAACGTGTAATGTGTCCAGTCAAGCGGAGATTTGAATCAGCATTCGAATATTTTGTCGACCCCCACCCGCCCTCACCTCGAGGCCTGTTCGGGTGCCCCCGCCACTATCATTGTATTTCAAAACTGTACATTAAGAATTCCTGATCAGTCCTACTTTGT
Source organism: Philotrypesis tridentata (assembly GCA_018906965.1). NCBI lineage: Eukaryota > Metazoa > Arthropoda > Insecta > Hymenoptera > Pteromalidae > Philotrypesis > Philotrypesis tridentata. Next base: position 492,409 of record JACCIB010000084.1, read on the forward strand.
CAGTCATTCAGAGAACAGTCAAGACGCATCTACAAGAATGGCTTCGTATCCACAGCAACAAATGTTATTTCGTGCTTTATACGATCTGGATAATACATATTCAAAAAAATTTTATCGTAGGCATAGAATACGATACTTTAGAGGACGAAGACTACAAACCAGTAGTAAAATAATTAAGTAGCGACTTCAACGGTATATTCTCACAAGACATCTGGGTGGAATTCAAGGGTAATTTCTCAGACATCTCAAAATACTTTGCTGGAGAAGCTGACTACCGAAAGAACGTTGTAGTTGAGGGTTCTGGTTGGAGGCTTAAATTTACAAACGATAACCATGGCAGGATCATCGTAACTAATCAGCCCAAGACACTACGAAGACTGCAAGGATCCATTACGTTGGACGAATCAATATTTGAGTGATTAAAAAATTATATTTATAAATGTATTGATTTACGATTGTGATGTTTTGAAGTAATTGGTGGTAGTGTGAGCGAGGTTGTGAAAAATATGGCAATTTTATTATAAATAAAAATAAAGATTATATGACGGAATCTCGTTTACTAAGTTATACACCGAGAATCGTGAAAAAATATGTTAATTTAATTGATGATGGAGTACTCGCTACATTCAAGGTAAACGTTGATAGCTATTGTAAAAAATATCATCGATACTCTTCCGAGCTTGAAAAAATTGAAATTGAAAATTTGTTGTATGAACTTGCTACGTTACATATGTACAACTTAATAAATATGCTCAATAAAAGGTTAGAAAATTAATCAAACTGTCACCTGTCACCAAAATTCACCTGCGAATCCATAATCCACCTCCATTTCACATTCATAATCGTTATTACGTCAAAAAGTAAAGTAAAAAGTAATGAAAGATATTTATTTACAAGAAAAATTATTTCTCATTTCTCTGATTTCTCCCTCCCCCCTCCTCCTCCTTCTCTTCCCCCCCCCCCCACTAAACACTACTCCCACCTATGAGTCTCCCTCCCTCCTCCAATTACACGGTGTGCATACCCCTCTTCCTCGGGGCTATGGTAACCAAGGGTTACCCGATGTCACGATTTTTGTACGATTATAGAATTACTGAAATGTAGAAATAAATAATTATCTATATGAATAGAAACTTATAACGGTCGCATATTACATGCACGTTATCGCCTCTCCGGGCGTATGTGATATTACCATGTACTAATACATTTCTTGTTCTAGCGACCACCAGCGGACACTAGTCTACGAGAGAGACATAGAGAGCGAGAGAGCGCCTATATTCGGCCTACATTAAGAGAGAGAGAGTGCTCGTTCGCCTGCGACGCTGCTGGTCCATTACTCACGCGCTGCCAAAATATGACAACACCGGGTCAGGGACCGGAGCGTCCTTCCGTACCGCGCGCGTCTATGGTCTCCAGTATTGCGGTAGCACCCGACGGGATCGGTCACCCTTCACGTCGGTATATTTACTTGTGTCTCGGAGCACTGCTTCCGTATCACATGATACCGACGCTCACGCTGACCGCCCGACTGCCCGCAAAGCCCGACCATCTCCGGAACCCCTTGCGACAGCCAGGACGACTGCAGCGTCCGAAAGCCGACCGTGCGACCCCTCGGTACCGACGTACAAGTGTAAGTACTGACTCTCTCTCACTCTCCGTATTCGGCCATTGAGCCCCGTCTCTGTCTCTCTCTCTCTCTCTCTCTCTCTCTCTCTCTCTCTCTCTCTCTCTCTCTCTCTCTTTTGCAGTGTGCGGTGGCGCACACACGCTCGTGTGATCGAGCTCTGTACATTCTTTTCGTCATAATATATATGTAATTTAGTTCTCATTTATCTCACGCGTACTTGATTATTTGTTACCCCGTCCCCTGCCGCCTTCGTCCCGTGCGTATCATCGGATATCATCGAGCCGGCCGAGCCGTATTTACCACGAAGGAGACAGCAACGAGAACTCTAATAAACGTGGCTATCCTGGAAACGGTTGTACACGACCGATTGTTACAGAAAGGCAATCGAACCGTTACAAACTATTCTGCTGACTCATTTTTATATCTAGACATTACTATCATTATTTTTCAAGTCGTAAATTTCATTTATTTTACGTAATCACCTGTGCTATTATATAAACAAGTGTGCTACATTTCGGGGCGAGAATCAAAATATACTAAGCTTCTCGGCAAATTCGGTAACTGTTACAATTTTTATCGCACGAATGAAATATGTTAGTCTTCGATGGAAGCAATAATATAAACTTCAAATATAATGAGGATTTGCTAATTGTACTCACCTAGAATAGCAGAATTAAGCTTGGCACATACAGTTTCTCTTTGCTGTGGATCTAACTGCCAACCTACTGGAGAATTCCATGGATTGGAGTAAGCTAATAAACTGAATGCGTCTCTTAACATTTTTTTGTTGTTTTCATTTTTCCCATTTTTTTGTCTGAGTTGCATTGATTGCGAATATAACTGCCTTCCAAATTCAAGCATTTTTTCTATTGCCTGCTTGTTACCACCACATAATTGTTTTTTACTAGATTTGTTTCCCACGAAATCAGTTGTCTGCACATGGTTATTCTGATTATTCTGATTTGAAGTGTCAATTTCTGTAATCATTAAAAAATTATACTGATGTACTAATTGTTAGACTTTAAACACGCTTAGCGTACCGTTCTCAATCTTATAGATTTCAAGATTTTTAAGTAACAATCTCATTCATATAGACTAGGTAAATAAAATCATGATCCCAAAGCCACAAAACATTTTTAAAGAAAGAATGTTTCAGAAAGAAATATAAAAATTCAATTTCAATTTTAATCGCATGGTTTTATTTTCAGAACATAAATGACAGCTATATGAGCTATGGCCCAGTAACTACAGTATGTAGCTACTCAAAGCAACACACAAACCATCGATGATATACTATAACAAGTTGTATTACTGAACTAAGTCGTAGGTGAAAGCTACGATTAAAACTCATGAAAAGGGTATGAAATCTATTTAAAACATACATTTTACAAAGTAAAACGTTGGCAATTATAAATTGGATCTCCAATAAGTTTTCTAATATAGTCTATTTATTAATAGTGCATACATAAAAATATAAAATATTTTTAATTTGAATAAATGTAAAGGTCAAGTATAAATTCAGTAGTATGTATTATTTGCAAAATATAGTGTTAAGATTATCGGCCATGTTTAGCAGAAAGGTACGGAAATAAATAGTAACAATCACGACTCAATTTATAAATTATTTATTTCCAGTTTACTTACAATAACCTACTCGATCTATTTATAATATGTAACGTGGAATTTAGCTCGTCCGCATGAGAATTCCCGCTAGTGTACAATTTATTGATTTTGCGCGGCTGACTCTTTTTCTCCGGCTCATGATGTTCCTGTAAGTGGTGAAAAGCGGGATAGTGGTGGCAATTAGGTTAAACAAATATAAAACACCAATTATTAATGTTAACAAAACACAGATATATTATCGTATTATGGTACACGCTCAATTATTCAACAGTAGATTGAGTTTAAATAACAGCATGGGCATACGGCCACATCACTAACTTCAGGAATGACCGGTGATTGCTAGGGAAAGGCCGCGAATTTCTCCTCTACGAGTGATTCTACTTAAACCAAATATCAAAAGGGAAGACTGCCGTCCGCTGAAACGCGCGAAAATCTCCTCTATACTCTACGGCGCGCATTTTTTACCTTTGCTATAGATTACTTCTCTATCACGAAAATATCAATAATAGTATTCCAATTGTCTCACCACCAAATTTCCTCTATAATCCGTCAACCAAAAATACTCCAATACCGGTTAATTCCCTCGACAACCAAAACAAATCCTCCTTCCGGAAAAAACTTCAACGGTTCCAAGATGGCGGGAAAAACTATCCAATACTGCCCATAACTGCTGAAAAGAACTATACCACTTCGAAACCAGGAGCGGAATGGCCGAGGCCGACGCTCCGTTCGAGGAAGGATGTCGAATTTCCCACCCGGCCTCCTTCTTCACGGAAGCGTCGTCCCGGTCTCCAAATTTCCTAATCGGTCTTTTTCCTAGAAGAAATCTTCTATTGGCCTACTAAAACCTACCAATAATTAATTCCTCTATCCGTGATTTCCCCGAGCGCCCTCTTTTCCAAATTCAATGTTATCATTGGCTAGAAAATCAATTATCGTATTCCATATCCTCTATAAATATTCAAATCCGTGCCCCCTTTATCGATATCGATCAATCAATCAATATCGATATCCATCCGGTGGCTCCACCTATAGATAAGCATTAGAGCGCGCGGCATTCAAAATCCTCTATCCAAATATACCACTCACTGTAGACGGACCCCTAACACCAACTAGTATCCTCTAGTTGGCAGCTGCCGTGTCTCTATACCTATAAGATAGAATCCTCTATGTCAGTACTGTACAGTTTGCCTGTACAGAACTCTCCAGTCTCTCTCTCTCTCTCTCTCTCTCTCTCTCTCTCTCTCTCTCTCTCTCTCTTAGGCCAAGCGCCCTAGCAAAAAAATAAGCGTTTTTGGACATAAAAGTAGCCTGACAACGGATACCGCGATTATATAGAGAAAGGGGTCTAGATTAAGCCCATATACTTTTGGACACGAAATTTGTGCGGGAACATTGTTTATTATTAAAATAAATTGCAAAAATGCATTTTTTTTAGTTTTTGGCTTTTAACTCGTAAAATAAGAGAGTAGCGTAAAAAAGTAAAGAGAGAAAAGTTGTAGCTGATTGAATTTCGAAGAAATTCATATATTAAACGTCTCTATCCGATGAATGGACATGGAGGAAACCTCGGAAAACCGTGGAAAACACCGCATAATCGACGTTTTTTCAAAAATCGAAAACTCAGCCGTTTTTCAACTTTATACCTACTTTCATGTCGCCAAAAATTGGCGTTCTGCGTCAATTACTTTTTGCGTAATTGCAAATTGAATTTTTTATATACGATTTTAGTGCACTTTTGTGTGCGCGAGCACGGGAAATTGGGGGGTCCTACTGGAATTTGGAACACAGCGTTGAAAAGTTTATGATTTAAAGCGCGCGGCAGCGGTGGCAGAGTGGGGGGAAGCAGCAGCGAAGGAGATAGTGTATATAGATATACAAGCGCGCTGCTCCTTCGCTGCTGCTTCCCCCACTCTACCACCGCTGCCGCGCGCTCGGCCGTTTTCGCTCACGTTTCAGTTCGTTTTTCATCTGTTCAAAACCCTTTTTCGCAAATCTAAAAAATACATTTTGTTGTTGAAATCATAAACTTTTCAACGCTGTATTCCAAATTCCAGTAGGACCCCCCAATTTCTCGTGCTCGCGCACACAAAAGTGCACTAAAATCGTACATAAAAAATTCAATTTGCAATTACGCAAAAAGTAATTGACGCAGAGCTCCAATTTTTGGCAACATGAAAGTAGGTATAAAGTCCTTCCTTCATTCCAAAATTCAGCCTTAAAAGTTGAAAAACGGCTGAGTTTTCGATTTTTGAAAAAACGTCGATTTTGCGGTGTTTTCCACGGTTTTTCGAGGTTTCCTCCATGTCTATTCATCGGATAGAGACGATCAATATATGAATTTCTTCGCAATTCAATCAGCTACAACTTTTCTCTCTTTACTTTTTTACGCTACTCTCTTATTTTATGAGTTAAAAGCCAAAAACTAAAAAAAAATGCATTTTTGCAACTTATTATTAATAATAAACAATGTTCCCGCACAAATTTCGTGTCCAAAAGTATATGGGCTTAATCTAGACCCCTTTCTCTATATAATCGCGGTATCCGTTGTCAGGCTACTTTTGTATCCACAAAAAAGCTAGGGCGCTTGGCCTATCTCTCTCGCACTCACGCGCTCTACCGAGCGCTCTCTCCCTCTCTCTCTCGCTCACATACGCTCATTCCCTCTCTCTCACTCTCGCACACTCAATGCTCTCTATCTCTCTCTCTCTCGCTTACATTTTGATTTCCTCTCTCTCACTCCCTCTCGCACTCACACTGTGTCACATGTATGTGACCGCACGCGCTGCGCTCGCTATTTCCTACTGCTCTCCCTCTCTCGAACGCCGGAAAGTCGCGCAGGTGTGATCAGCTGCGTCACATCCCGCGCTCCGCACGAGGTCGAGCAGAGACACTTCTCGCGAGCTCCGCCGCAAGTCAATCGAACTTAAGAAGAATTATTGGTTGATGCTTTCTCTGCAAAGGTCAGTGAACAAGAGAGAGTGCGTCGTCAGCGGGACGACAATTGGACGCTACAGTGCCGCGCCGCTCGTCAGAACTAGAGAGTTGGGACTCGAGTCGATGTTCAGCTAAATACTGCCCGCTTTAACTCAACATATAGATTTATTAAATGAATTGTGTATGAATTCAAAATATGAAGCACACTTTCTTACTTAATTTATTCTAATCTTATTAACTAGCAATCTTTATCAAATATTGTAATCAGTGATCTTCATAATATACCATGATGATCATTTATTCCATGATTTCACAAACTTCCAAAGGTGACATAGAATATGGACTCTATCGGTCTACCCGATACGTCTACCCGTACATATCGGTCTACCCGTACAAATTAATTTTAAGACCCAAACATACTTCTTCGCGAGACCTAGAAAATATGACTGTCTGAAAATAAAAAATATAGGCGTTTCGTCCACGCCATCGGAGTGGACTCCTTAGTGGGGCTCCGACGGCATAGCCTAGATGCCCACCGCTCGGATGTCAGCGGTTTCCTAAGTACTTTCAACGTGGTTGTCTCATTTAGGGGAGAGAAAAACACGTTACCATCTATTGGACGCATTTAAAGACCCAGTGTCAATCTCGGAGCCTTACTGAGGAGTCCACTCCGACGGCGAGGACGTAACGCATATATTTTTTATTATTCAGACAGTCATACTTCCTAGGTCTCGCATTGCGAGAAAGAGTATCTTCGGGTCTTAAAATAAATTTTTACTCGTGTAGACCGATAGAGTCCATATTCTATTTTATGCATCTCCGAGTGATAGAGTCATTTCCATTTCTATTCTAAAGGTGAAATTTAAAATATATTATAAATAAAACTCAAAACACATAATTGTCAATATTTTATTTGAAGTAACCAACAAGTCTATTTCAAACTAATTTCATACCCTATTTATCAATTTAAATAATCTCAGTTTTTTAGATAAGGCTATGCATAAGACAGCACATACATGATTGGATCCTAAAAATATGTTTTTTTGTGAAAAAAATCATCCTCATCAGGAAAACTATTAAAGCAAACAATTTTTTTCTTCAAAATTCCTGCTCCGAAGATCCACAGAGAGCGTCACAGTAGTTATTTCATTTTAAATTTCTTCAATTTTTCATTCAGCTGCATTCTGACTTATCAACTTGAAAAAATATTAGATTATTAATTAAAATAGATAGTCAATTGACTGGCTTACTGTTGTGTCTGTAGTCTGCATGCATGAAGAAAGAGACCGCGTTTACACATGATTTGAATGTGATGACTATGAAAAAAATGAAAAAAAGTGTATGATTTTATGTGTTTCAGTAGAAGTATAGTGATGCAGTTTTTGTATGTTATTGTGTAATAGTAACTGTGATGTAGGGTTAAGCATATACCGTTTGTCCCAGGTGAAACTGTCCATGCTGGAAGTGTGGGTGGAAAAAATTTCAGCACCAAAAACTATGGTGAAAAAATTTGTCGGAGTGAAGGGTGATCTCGGCGAATGAACGTGTGCAGCCCATGTGTTTCACAGAAAAAAACGCTGCATTCAAATAATTTAAAATTTGAAAAATTAATATTTTATAAACAGGCACTTAATTCTACAGAAACTGCCGAAATCAACAGATTTTCAATGACAAAAATCGAATGGTAACTTTTTGAGATAATGAGACTAGTTCAATAAATGTCACTTGCAAGATTGTGAATTGCTAAAGCAGCTGGCCTCGTATCCTCAGAGTCGAATAAAAGGAGTCGCAAAACTCTGACGCTCATGTGGAGCGTCTGGCGCCTACCGGGAATCAACGGGAGATTCGTGGACCGAGGCCGGTAAGTAAACGCAACGTCACGACCTTTTATAGCGTTACAACTTCTTGAAGTGCTGGCCACTATACTTGTTTGTCGTTGTTGATAGTTTCTTGATGTTGAGTTGGTGCTCGATGCTCTTGATGATGGTTGCTGATGATTTTTTCCTTGTTTCTTGCCATGAAAAAACTTTCCTCTCCTCTTCGCTCTTCCATATGCGTATTTTCCATGTGAAAATGATCCAGGCACTGTACCTCTTGAGTCTGAACTCATGTTGAATTGTGTTTTTCAATTGTCAAAATAAATTCACATATACACTCACTTTTAAGTAAAATTTTTAATTAGAAATACTAAAACTGTTATAAAACTATTAAATATATTAAATAGTTTATACAAAACTTAGTAATTGTAAGAATTTGAAAATATAAAGTGTTTATTTTTGAAAAAATAGTTTTCTTGGTGTGAGCCAGGTAAAACAGGATCATAGACTAATCACCACTTACTGGAGCTCTCATATGGTTCAGTCGGTAAGTTGAAAATCTGTTATCTTTCGTGTCTTCATTTATATACATACACAGATTAAGGGGTTGTGACAGTGTTAAAATTTTGAAAATATCTATTTTTCATAGTTAATAGTCTGTAGAATATGGTCCTAAAAGCCGTTTTTGGCTAAAAAAATTTTCCTCGAAGATATCAACAAAAAACTAACAAATCTGTTTCAAGTAAATTTTTGAAAAATCGTGATTTTTAAATATTTTCATTAGGCCAAACTTATGGAAAGGATTGTTCTAACCCACTTTTTACAGAATAATTTCATGAGAAATCTTACTGAAAATATGACTAAAAAACCGTTTTACAAACCGTTTTTCTCTCAAGAGTGATTAATTTATTTCCGTAAAATAAATAAAATCTGTAAAATTAATTTTTCTATGTGTGATTTTATGTTACTAAACTCAATGTGTTAAAGTAAAGGCATTCAACAAATTTGAATTTGCTACTCGAATAGGTTCTGCCTCACAGCGTCTGGTCGAGAATGAAGATTTCTGTTTGATCGGTAAAGTAGAATTTTCTGTAAAGCAGCAGAAAGCAGCCAAACAGCTGTTTTTCATCCAAGACACTAGATCAGTGCAGTTAGTCTGCTAGCTGCCGTAGCAATGCTTATAACCTTATAGTGGTGTTACAAAAGTGCAAGAGCCTCTGCAGAGCACAAAAATTATTCAGATAAGTATTGGAAACTAATTAGTAATAACAGTGTTCATAATGAACTTTTTCTTTATTGGTTTATTTTTTGCTTTTAGGTATACGGGTGCAAGCCAGCAAAATGGGAGCTAATATTGACTGCCTGAAGTATTATTTTGCATACTTTTTAAGAGCTTGAAGTGTATTTAATAATGGGAAGTATTGTATGTAACTGTAATTCATAAACATAACTTGATTATGAATAGCTAACGATAATTTTTATTTTATTTTCAGCTTCTAAATGCTATTATCACACAGCATGACAAGCGCATACCATCAAATATACTTTAATGTATGTATATTTGAGTACCAAAAGCAAATCAAGGTATGCCGGATATTTTCTGTAAGTATAGCTGAGTTCATTTCAATGATTTACATTATAAACTTTCAGGGGTTATGCCTGAGTTAGAATCTTGAAAAAATCGATTTTTTTTTTATTGACTTTTTTTATAGGAAATTGTCCGTAGAATACGGTGCTGAAGTCCCTTTTGTCCAAAAAAAATTTGGCTCAAAGCTACGGACCAAAAACGGAAAGCATGCAAATAGTTTTTTTTTAAAAAAACTGTAATTTCCGCGTTTTTATTTTTTAGTGCTATATAAGTGAACATGATTTTTTCGCACTTTTAACGCTTCTAATATATGATATATATATGATATTTGTATGTAAAATACAATAAAAATATTTATTTTGCAATAAATAATGTTAAAAAGATATTGATAATAAAAAATTAAAAAATTCTTGTATTTACTCTTTTTTGTTTATTTATATTGAACATTTATAAAAAAAAACATGTGCTTATATATCGTGCTTTGTAAAACATCAAAAAGGCACAAGTATTCACTAACAAATAAAGTTTTGAATGTCGCGAATTTTGAATTTCGCGCTTACCGACCGGGCGGTATGATGCTTGTTCGAAAAGGTTATTCGTCTAGATATCTGTTTTACCATACAGTTCAGTAGCAATACCACTTGCTTTGAATGTATACTTTTTTCTGCTTTGCTCAATATTATTAAATAATTAATTTTATAATATTGATAGCAAAAAAGTACAGGTAAAAGTGTAAAGTGGTGTTCAAAATGAATCCAGACAAGAGAAACAGAGTACCAGGATCATCAGATAAAAAAGGAAGATTTGGAAGAAGAAAGAGAAGAGCTCATGTTTTTCAACGCAAACAACAAAAGGAAGTTTCAGGATCAGGATCAGGATCAGGACCAACATCTTTACAACCAGGACGAGCCACAGCAACCACTTCAGGACCTACGCCTGATACGCATCCACCTTTAACATCCAGGGCACGGAGTCCAAGACCTGCTGCACAAGCTCTACCAGATACTTCAGCACCATTTACACAGCCAGAAATGACTGTGTCTAGGTCTAGGCAAAAATTAAAATCTAAATATTTAGAACCTAGTGCGGTTCAAAATAGAGTTTTCGACATTTCATTGCTTCTGCCAGGATTACAGCAATTTCTGGCCTGTAAAGCTTGTGGTGGATGCGTTAGATTTGCAGAACTTGATGTACGAGGTCTTGGTAGCAAACTATCCATCACCTGCACTTCATGTAATGCAGTTGCTTTCATCGACTCCTGCAGAAAAATAGGGAAACAGAGTAATGCTTACGAAGTGAACAGACGAGCAGTTCTAGCCATGGGAAGTCTTGGTCATGGACATGCTGGTTTGAGCACTTTATGCGGAGTAATGGATTTTTCTACTCCAATCTCCCATAGTAATTTTGATAAAATCAATCAAGACTTGAACGATGCAAGCAAAAGTATAGCTCAGAAGTCGATGCGAGCAGCTATGCAGGAAGATTGCAGTGGTATAGATCAAGAAGATGACCACGAAACAGTGTCAGGCGATGGTAGTTGGAGGAAACGAGGCCACTCTTCCCTACAAGGTGTTTCAACATTGATACGCCATGCCAATGGAAAGGTGATCGATGTTGCTCCAAAGCAATCGTTTTGCCTGGCTTGTGAAAAGCACCCAAAAGAGGATACAACAGAGTACGAGGAATGGTATGAAGCCCACCAAGGAAAATGTTCTGCCAATCACGAAGGAAGCTCTGGCAAGATGGAAGTGGATGGTGTAGTCGAGATGTTCAAGAGATCGGAGTCCATTGATGGGGTCAGATATAGAAATTACACTGGAGACGGAGATTCCAGGGTCTTCAAGGCACTTTCCGATGCCAAGCCCTATGAAGATTTTACCATCAACAAGAAAGAATGTGTGGGACACGTTCAGAAGAGGATGGGAACGAGACTCCGAAACTTGAAGAAAAGCTTGGCTGGACAGAAGCTCTCAGATGGCTTGGGCATCGGTGGAAGAAACCGTCTAACTGCTCAAAGGATTGATCAGTTGACGAAGTACTATGGCAATGCCATCAGAGGCCATAGTAATTCTGTTGAGGAAATGTCCAACGCTATCTGGGCAACATTTCATCATAAAAAATCAACAGATGAACACCCTACTCACCACCTTTGTCCACAGGGATCCAAATCTTGGTGTAAGTGGCAGAAAGCCAAGGCAAACAACAACTTGAAGAAATTTCATCATGGGGATAGCATTCCTGCTGCTGTCATGGATGCAATTGAACTCATTTATCAAGACTTGACGAAACTGGACTTGCTTGAGAGATGCATTGGAGGTTTCACGCAAAACTCCAATGAAAGTTTCAATCACTCGATTTGGAAACTCATCCCCAAGCACAGTTTCAGTGGTCTGATAGTCCTTGAAATTGGTGTTTATATTGCAGTCACCATCTTCAATGACGGCAAAGCAGGAATGCTTGAGGTCATGAAGAAATTTGGCCTTGCACCAGGATCCTCTGCAGTCAACTGGGCCAAGACTCAAGATGAGGAGAGGCTTCAATTGTCCAGCAAACGAGAGTTGGAGTCCACCCTAGAAGCACGTCAAGCCAGAAGGAGAAGAAGCCATCAGGATGAAGACTTCTACAGAGCTGGAGCATACTGAATGCATCTACACATTACACAAAAAAACTCACACACCATACACAACCTCACATATAAACATAAATGCATTTCACTCCAAAACACTCGAAACAAAATCACAATTTTTTCCTTTCTTCTCATTTTTTTTCATGTTTTTTTTTCATCTTTTTTAATTGTTTTTTAAATTTTAAATTCAAACACTTTTGACATACACAAACAGCTTCAGCTTTGTAGCAGTCTGTAGCTGAATAGAATGTAGGTCACAGAATGCAAGCTAAACAGCTGATTAGAGCTGTCTGCTTGCTTTCTGCTTCCTTACCATCAGGCTCATCTGGATTTTTTCTAACCTGAATCTTGGTACACAATGGTAGTGCTGCTCTTTTTTTCATAAGATGTAAGTATATAAACTTATTTTTTTAACAATAAAAACATTTTTATAGGTTAATTATAAAAATGTTTGAAAATGAGAAAAATTACTTTTTATTTTAATTTTTCATTTTGCCTTTTTCAGAGGACTGGACACGAGTACAATTTTTGGATCATGCCCAAAGCGTACAAAGATGACCAGGACATCCCTATTATTCATTTAAAAAAGGTCCAGGTGTGGAAAAAAATTGTAAGTACATTTTATATAATTAAATGTTACGTAAAACTTTAAATGCTGTTTTCTCAAATTTTGAATTTTTATGATTTTAGGTCAGTTACCGCAGGATTTCTCAGGATCCATAACTCCAATTAGGCTGAAATTTTTTATACAGCTCCAGGAAACCCTTCTTCACAGCCTAAGCGGAGCCAAATTGGCCAAGATAAGTTAAAAGTGAATGTTATGTATGTAAACATACGTAACATTCACTATAATTACTTATATTATAACTTATTTGTTATTAATTATTGAAAATTTGTATTTTTCAGAAAATTCTTCCGCTCATGCTGAGGAGAGGCACATTTAGAAGAAATTCCATCCAGTTTGGCTTGGATTCATCACCCGGATGATGAGAAATCATTAGGTAAAGGAGAAGAAGTACTGAAATTTAGTGCTTCACACATGGGATTGTTTAAGCAGTAAGTATAGATATATCATATTCTAAAAATATGCAAAATTACAATAAATATGTATATTTGAACTACCAAAAAGATTTTTTATGATACTACTTATGTATAATTTTTTATTGCCAATTAACTGATTATTTATTTTTTTCAGGTTTAACTCAGGCATAACCTCTTAAATGCCTTTTACTCAAATTTAGTTTTTTCATGCTTTTTGTGTACTTGCCGCAGCTTTCTGAAAGAACCGTACTATCAATCATGATGATCCAAAGTGGGAAACCTTCTTTATGAGTATGGTCACAAACTGAGTGGAGCAGAATTGGCAAAGGTAAGTTCAAAGTGAATGTTACGTATGTTTACATATGTAACATTCACTACAATTACTAATATTGCCAATGTATGTTTAATTAATTATATTAATTTTGTGTTTTTCAGGAATCTGTTCCACTTAGTCTGAGACCAGACTCATAATGAAGATTTGGCACTTTGATTCATCAGGATTGATGGTACGGTTCCATCAGAAACATGCGGCAAGTAAATAAATGTGATGAAAATCATGATTTTTGGTAAGCAAATACCTTTAATTGTTTTTAAATGTTACACTCACTTTATGCATATTGTTTATGCATAAAAGTAATGTATAATACTTGTATTTGAAAGCAAAAATATATTTTTTAGAGCACCTATATATCTATTAATTTTTTACAACACTAACAATTTTTCTTTTTTTTCAGGTTTTAACACTGTCATAACCCCTTAATAAATTTGTATCGAAGCGGTTTATTGCAAAACTTTTTGCAGTAAAATGGTTTATACAACATATATAAATAACAAGAATACAAAATTTAATCAATCTTGTTCTTATTATTTGTAGACATTAGTGAATTGTTACACGAAAATAAAAATTTTACGATAATTGACTATACAAAATTATTGCACTAATTTGTTAATAATTTTTTATTAAAATAGTATTTTCTTGTAAAATAGACTTTCTTATCGTATTTGTGACGTCGAAGATTTAAAAGGAAAGGATCCCTTTTGACCTGCGACGAAACGGGTTGTCGAGGAGCACGTTGCGCTTCTCGATTTGGCCAATTTTTGAGCCTAACTCCGTAGAGATATTAGCTCGGGGCTGGCCTTTAACGGGAATTGAACGAAAAGAAGAATATGAAGAGACGGAGAAAAGAGTTTCGAGTAAATCTAATAGTGGCAAGTTCCGCGGATCTTCCTGAAAACGAAACACTTCGAGAACTTTTGAGATTTCAGCGTGGAAAACCAAACGGCTTTCGCCAGACGGTTCTCTGCACGTTGAAATCTATTTTTAATCCGACCGACACGATTAAATTTGAATAGAAGTATCTACTGGAAGGGACGGTACGTAACCAGACCTTCCGAATAAATACTCTATTATAAATTTTTGATTATTTAGCGGAGGAGGGAGTTGCCTTTAAATGACCCCCCGGCACTGGGTCTTATCGCGTGACGTTAAGGAATTTAGACGCGAGGGCTAGTTGCCCTGAAACTTAAATTATTGAGTAAATGAAACTATATTTTTTTCTTACTGTTGCTCTTGTTGTTGTTGCGTTGCTGGGGCTTTCTCTCTCTCTCTCTCTCTCTCTCTCTCGGGTCAAACCGATGGTCGAGGATGGTACGGCGAAGCGGAACTTACGTCGAGCGGATCTTTTTTATTTCGCAGTTAGGACACTGCGCCTTCACCCCGAAATGTCGAGAGGAAACGGAAAATTGTCAAAAGAAAGGTTTGAACTCCAAAGTAAAATGTGAATTTGAACACTATATATTTTTCTTAAAATGTGAATACAATGCGGCGCGATAGAGAGTGTATCTACGACTGGAACAGAGGCCAGGTAGTTACTAGATATGTGGAATCGTTCTGGAAACAGAGGCCAGGAAACAATTCGCACACACTCTGAGTGCGAGAGGCCAGAGAGGCCGATTTTAAAGGGCGACACAGCTCCACCCTTCTCATCCCCGGAAAAGTCCCTTCGGGTAAAAATTTTCCAATCAGAGGAATTGGAAAAGTTTACCTTTCGGTCTTCTCCAATGAGATCGCAAGAATCGTATTTGGGCCCCGCCTGTGCTCTGGCCTCAGGCCCTCCTTATTAGTGTAAGATAAACGCCGTAACGAGCGCAAGTATCTCCTATCAGGCGCCGGTCGGTCGCAACGTAAGGGAGAATATCAACGCTCGCAAATACAAATAGATTTTTCGGTTGGAGATAGGAGCGCAGACGCCGCACTTGAACTGACCGTCTGCAGTTTATTGCCTGCAGCTGTGTCAATCAGTGTACGTAGTCCTATCTCCTATCTCATCGAGGGAATCGTATCCCTTACTAATCTAGTTTACTCTGTCTTCCTAGGAAATAAGCATGGGAACTATTGTACTTATTTACTCGGTATATATTCTGTAAATATACGCGCGGAGGAAGAAAAAAAATTATCGTACTTATTTAACTATCATAAAGATGGGACTCGGTGAAGGGGCTGATAGCCTATGTACCTTGAGCTTAGGATTTCCAGTGATCATTATCGCCGAGGTTCGTGCATGAGAAAATGCGGGAGAACATGCGTGAGAAAATTTTCCGGAAAATTGCGGCGACGTTACACCCCCACCGAAAAATGGTTACTTGAGGAAATGCAGGACGAAAAGTTACCATCCCTCGGAAGCATTGGCTCAAGAATGATTCACTGAAAGACTTATTTTCTTAACGCAAAGAACTCTTGCTGAACTTCAGGGATTGGATATCCAGGAGAAGTCGTGGTGCCAGGGTTTTTCTCGGTGGCTTCTGGTTTATCGGATTTTTGGCCAACTATTACTTCTGGGATATCCATTTGATCAGTTACAGGTGGTGGTGATGATTGTTTCTCCTTGTTACCCAAGTGAATAAGTAAATGGGTTACCGAGCTCCAAATGGCTCCCAATAAATGGATCGACCATCCATATATTGAATGGAGTGCATATCCTTGGACAGCTACATCAATAAGCATCTTAATAGCGTGAATGATGATAAGAATAGCTATTATGCCCGCACTGACAGTTCCAAAAGTGAGGAACCTTGTCCAAAGGCGATCCCATGAACTAACGAGGATTTTCTCCATAGCTCCTTCATTAAGTAATTTTAGAATGGTCCCTTCATGATCTGCTACTGGATGTCCTCTGATTTCGCGAGCCAAATCATTGATTAGGGAACCGGTTTCTACGGGAAACATAATTCTCTCCCTGAGTTGTTCCAGATCTGCCTCCGTGTAGATCCCGCTAGTAGCCAAATCTGAAGGATTGTTGTATTTCCAGGTTGGTTTTGTTAGTGGTTTTAGTACCTCCGGCCCTTGAACCTCACTTGGTTTAGGTGTTAATTTGTACCAAGCAGTGTCTAAGAAATAAGAGACAGGCAGTATGGTATTGCACTGTATTCTGGTTCCAGTGGATTTTAATATTCGGGTGCGAGGCGTCATATAGTGAGTACGGTTATTATGGTCTACAGGTAATTCAGCGTAGCACTAATCCGATTGATGAAGTCGTACTCCCACTGGTATACATTTGACAATGTGGATAACCTCTCCGGCTGATACTGCCATATACCCGGGTCCTTTCATTAAATCGTAAGCAAATTCATCTGGTGCTTGAGTTGCGATTGTCAGAGCATTCTTTATTGTTTGTCGTTCGAGTTCGCATTTCTGAGCCAATACATCTCGGTACAGGTAATTAATCTGTTTGCGTATGTTTCTCTACATAAACAAATTTCGAATTGACATATGTGAAAAGGTCTAGGTTAGAAACCCCTTTAATTTGAGTCCCAGCAAAAGATACACCGAAAGAGGTTTCAAATATGAATAATTTTGGATGTTCAGTCTGATAGACCGTATATCCACAGATATCCTTCTTTCCTCGGATAGACAGTGCAAATGTCATTTCCTTATATTCTACGGTGTATACAGGTTGTTCTACTGCAGTAAGGTCACTGGCATATTCAGCGTTACCTTGAAACAACATTGTATATTGATCGAACTTACATTTATCTATGGGTAAGACATCCCAAAAAGAATATCCGCTACTTAAATCTAAACAACTACGGTCAGAGAAAACGCAAGTGGTTCCCGAATCCATATGAATCTTATTATTGTTTATGGATATACGTGCTATATGTGATCTTAAAGTTACCTTAATTGTACCTTGCACTACCACATCATCCCATGTACCATATGGATCAGAATACTGTGTGCCTCGACACTCTCCGTCATTGGTAAGTTTACCAGCGAGGGTGATGGGTCGGGTACTAGTGCTGTTTGCTTTAAAACGGTCTAATACCATTCCATTGGGTAGTAGTAGTGATCCATGATTATGAAGATCTTGACAAGTTTTGTGTGAGGTTTCCATTATATACTCATTGATCCCATAGGATACAGCCGATGAGTGTGAGTGCATTCCACAGTGGAAAATTTGGCGGTATATTTCTATTTTACATTGAACGACGGGTACTTCGTAGAAATCATTTAAATGTAGTAATTGTATGAATCGTCGAGTGATGTTGAGTTGAGGTGCGGGGATGTTACATTCTCCGACATCCCTTAATGAAACGGTGGTGACGCTCATCTGTCGTGACCCACAATCATATCCAATAAGTGCCGAAGAGGTGGCTATGGTAACCAGGGTTAGAAGGGAGGTGATGTACATTGTTATAGTATATATTTTTTTTTTGTTTTGTTCCTTTTTTTTCAGTTTTGGATCTGTAATCACAAAATATTTTAGTAACTATGCAAATTAATTTTTTTCATCAGAAGTTTCTGATTCTGTTAATCGCGGCTTGTTGTTATTACATTTCTTTGCAGAATCTCCTATATAGGAAATTCTCAACCTATTAGTATTGACAATTTTGTTTTTCTTTTTCGTGATTTGGATTCGTACATTATTGGAATCGATTACTTCAGTAATTTTGAATGGTCCGGAGTAATTATTTTGAAATTTTTTTGGTTTAATGCCTTTGCATAAATATACAAATTCGCCCAATTTAAAGTTTCGCGGGTTTACATGTCTATCATAATATTTCTTAGATTTATTTTTAGATTCTACAAGATTATCATGGACTAACTTATGTATACCAGTTAGACGGTTTACTAAATCTGCAATATAATTCTGATAGGTTGGCAACGTGTCGCCTTCCCGTAGGGGATCGCTGGAGGGTAATCTGGCTAATCTGCCAAACACAACCTCATAGGGAGTGTGTTTAGTACTTTCTTGCACACATGTATTGTAATTTAACATAGCCAATTCCAACCAAGCATCCCATTCATTGTCTATATCGGTATACATTTTCAGAAATTCACTTAGCGCATGATGCGATCTCTCAAGAGATCCATTGGATTGGGGATGAAACGCGGTGGTCTTGATTCTTTTGATTTTGAATCGTTTAGCCACCCGACCCATCAATTTGCTAAGGAAATTGGTGCCTTGGTCGGTGAGTATCACCCGTGGTGATCCAAAGATGCAAATGAATCGTTTTATGAATGCATCTGCGACTGTGGTAGCCAAAGTATTCTCTAGTGGTACTGCTAGACAATATTTGGACAATTGATCCTGCATGGTGAGTATGTACTCAAACCCATTTTTCGTTTTGGGAAGAGGTCCTACAATATCCATGGCTATTTTTTCGAAAACACTACCTGGAGTATCAGTGATAACCATAGGTTGTTTGGTTTTTAGGCGTACCAACTTCTTCAACTGACACTCGAGACATTGTTGAATTCGCCTTTGAATGTCATCCTTAAGACCTTCCCAATAGTAATCGCGTCTTATTCGGTTAAAAGTTTTTGAAACTCCGCGATGTCCTCCTATGGGTGATGTATGTAATTCATAGAATATTTCATCACGTTTTTCGAACGGTACATATTTAACCGTTCCCTTGCAAATTATTATTTTGGTGTCTACTTCTTGAAAGATTGATTTAATTAATGATAGAATTTCAGACCAATCGAGGTTGTCGATTGCTGGGCTATATGCTATGTTGATAAAAGGTAATTTATTTTCTACTATGTAAGTTTTAAGTTTCATAAGAGTTGTCTCTAAATGATTTTTAACATAGGTGATAGACTGAGGGTTCTGTCCTTTTATACATAAAGGCATATAGGTATTGTTACCTCTTTTAATAGCATTAAAACTATTTAATTCTAGGTCCGCAGTAGCTTCTATTTTATTATATTTTAACAGTAGTCTAGCACCTTCGTCACAGGGTGCACCTTTACAATCTACAAAATATACTATTGGTCCTTCCTAAAACTCAATGAATCTTTAACCTCTATAATTTTCCTATTTCTAAGATCGTTAATAGTTGTAGTCGTTATTTCACTTCTTTGCTTTAAAGATTTAGCGCTTTGTTGTTCAATTATATCAGCGTCTGATTCAGGTATTCTTGAACTGGCTTGATCTGTTTGTGGTTTTTCAAGTCCTAGTTGTGGCTCTTCTGGTATGGATCTAGGTACGATAGTCTCAGCAACAGGTTCAAGTATGCTGCTTACTTTGTCTGACTGATTCAACAGGCTGGATACGTCTAACCTCGCCGCCTCCTTTCGAGGGCGACCTCGTTTCCTAGAGTTATATATCCGGTTGGTTTTGGTTTTGAAGGTTCTTTTTGAATGTACGGACTTATTATGAATTCCATTCATAGATTTATCTGAAGGATTTTTTCGGGGTCGTCCCCGTTTCCTTGGAATATTGTCTTGTACAGATTTTTCATAAGTATCCTTAACCAATGGTTCTTTTTCGTGAGTGGGTGATTGTTGTAATCTTTCTAATTGTTTCTGCCTTCTTGTTACGACACGAATACTTGCTGGAACAGTTGGATTCCGAGACAAGGCATCTGCATTGGAATTTAATTTACCAGGTTTATAAATGATTTCATAATCATATTCAGATAATTTAAAACGCCATTTAAGTACCCTGGTATTAATAGTCTAAGAGATGAGGACTAAAAATACACGTACATGGCTCAAACGTTAGTGTGAGTGCTGATTTTTGCTGAATATGATCCTCGAGTGCAGTTAAGTACAAAATGATAAATGCCTGCTTAAAAATTTCCTCTAGGATACGGGGATGGTCGATTGAACAGGTGCGTTTTTCATGCCAAATCAAAATTGAGTGTTAGAAATAATAATTACGAAAATCGCTTGTATTTCGTCTCAGGAAACACGTAATAACATTAGCTGCCATTTTGTTAATTCTTATCATGCTGGCAGACGATGCAAAAGTTGGAAAAATTTATAAAAATTTTAAATAATTGTGATGTACATGCAAACTTAATATTTCGAATATTTATGTATGTGACAATCTAAGTATAAAATAGCAGACCAATAAATTGTGATTAAAGTCGTGAAAACCGGCTGTGAAGTCGCGGCAGACGAAGGTTAATTAGTAGAGAAATTGTTAGTTACAAAGACAGTAACACGAATTAGACTATGCAGTTACATGAAGGACAGGCCATAGCCTAATTTTATTAAAATTCTTGGTCGAAAATATTATTAACAACTTTTTTATAAACATTTAAGTGTTGAAAAATAATTTTTTTTCAGTTTTTTGTTAATAACTCGAAAACTAATAAACTAATTGAAATGGCGTTAACAGAAAAGTTGTAGACAATTAAATTCTAAACAAATTGAGCTTTTGAATGACTCGATTGAATCGTTTCGTTCCGATTAAATTTGAAATAATAAGGAAATTTTGCTTTTTTTTTAAATTCGTAATTTCGACGTTAATTTTAACCTTTGATGATCGGCTCTTCGTCAACTCATGTTCATATATGTATACTTACATGTGCACATGAGGCAGACGCAATTGGTCATTTAGTTTCGGAGCAATTAAAGTTTAAACTATTATGTTCAATATCTTGCAGACGGTCTAGACACGTTTGTAATAGGCCGATTTAGATTTGTCGAACGGATTTAAAAAGTAGAACTATAATACAAAAAAACGTATATCATCATTTTTCATGAAAGTGCTCTTAAAACGATGAAAAACGCAAATATAGTTTCAAAAAAATTCTAGTGAAGAAAGCGTAGGCGTAACCATCGGCTGCAGCTTCGACTTTTCTTCTATGGTGAAAAAATAGCGGGCGTAACGGTCAGCACGAGCCCCAATCTTTCTCCGTGTAAAAAAAAAGGTCGGAAGAAGGGGCTACCGCCTGTCCCTCAATTTTTTTTCCCTATGACTTTTCCTATGCTGGATTTTCTCTCCTTATACCCAGTGTACACGATAAATCGTATGGTGTGACTATGAGAAAAGATCTAAAACTATATCTAAAAGTTTATGATTTTGTTTGTCAACCGGGTTATTGCAGATTTTAAAAGCGAATATTAGTCAGAAGTTTCACGTAGATATATAAGTGATTTACACGAAGTGAATACGAGTACATAAATTGTAGTTTGGGACGCAGTAATCTCGCAGAATCTCAAAAGCGCGAGCAAGAAGATTTGCGCAGGTATACAGAGACAAAACCGGGGTATAGAATAAGTTTCGTTTGGGAAACGGTTTCTCGCAGATTCTGAAAAGTGAAAGTCAGCAAGAAAACTCGCGCAGGTATACGCGGGGACCGGGACCTATTTGTATAGAATAAGGGCGGCTGGAATGCAGAATTTTCACCTTGCAATTGAAGTTAAACGTAGAAGGGATCCAGGTAACAAGTGAATTTTCCTCGGAGCTCAGTGTATTTGGAAACTCCGGAGCGAGTAGACGTTACAGTGTTTTCCTCTTTCCTACTGCCAGTTTTGCAATGATTCTAACATCATAGTGAACAAAATGACTTGTGTGCCAAAGTGCGTGTTTTCTTGTAATATAAAAGATTCTAAGATAACCATTTTTAACGATATCCAATTAGAAAAAAGTCAGCGCACTTTAAATGTCCGCGCAGCTTTCAATCTGAAATACAGTGATACTGTTTTACCAAGCACATGATTTGCAATATGATGATTCATATGCAAATAGCGAAGACGAATGTGTACATATTAAACATTTTTGTTGTACAAATACAATTAATAATATTTATTCTTAAAATTGATTCACAATTTTCTATTTTCATAAACTTTCCTTAAAAAATTGAAAAATCTCAAAAATTTAATACTAATATAATTTACTAATAAATTTATAAATATTTGAACGAGTTCCGTCAATCTGCATCAAATGTTTAATAGATTATGTTAAATGTTTAATAGATTATTTATATATATATATATATACACATATATATATATATATATTAATACATGAGATACATTATTTAAAGTGATAGAGAAAAAGTCGCTAGCGCTTCACTGTACTGTACTAGTTATACTGTGTATAAGAAGTACACCCGGTATAAGAAGAGAAAATCCAGCATAGGAAAAGTCATAGGGAAAAAAAATTGAGGGACAGACGGTAGCCCCTTCTTCCGACCTTTTTTTTTACACGGAGAAAGATTGGGGCTCGTGCTGACCGTTACGCCCGCTATTTTTTCACCATAGAAGAAAAGTCGAAGCTGCAGCCGATGGTTACGCCTACGCTTTCTTCACTAGAATTTTTTTGAAACTATATTTGCGTTTTTCATCGTTTTAAGAGCACTTTCATGAAAAATGATGATATACGTTTTTTTGTATTATAGTTCTACTTTTTAAATCCGTTCGACAAATCTAAATCGGCCTATTACAAACGTGTCTAGACCGTCTGCAAGATATTGAACTTAATAGTTTAAACTTTAATTGCTCCGAAACTAAATGACCAATTGCGTCTGCCTCATGTGCACATGTAAGTATACATATATGAATACGAGTTGACGAAGAGCCGATCATCAAAGGTTAAAATCAACGTCGAAATTACAAATTTAAAAAAAAAGCAAAATTTCCTTATTATTTCAAATTTAATCGGAACGAAATGATTCAATCGAGTCATTCAAAAGCTCAATTTGTTTAGAATTTAATTGTCTACAACTTTTCTGTTAACGCCATTTCAATTAGTTTATTAGTTTTCGAGTTATTAACAAAAAACTGAAAAAAAATTATTTTTCAACACTTAAATGTTTATAAAAAAGTTGTTAATAATATTTTCGACCAAGAATTTTAATAAAATTAGGCTATGGCCTGTCCTTCATGTAACTGCATAGTCTAATTCGTGTTACTGTCTTTGTAACTAACAATTTCTCTACTAATTAACCTTCGTCTGCCGCGACTTCACAGCCGGTTTTCACGACTTTAATCACAATTTATTGGTCTGCTATTTTATACTTAGATTGTCACATACATAAATATTCGAAATATTAAGTTTGCATGTACATCACAATTATTTAAAATTTTTATAAATTTTTCCAACTTTTGCATAGTCTGCCAGCATGATAAGAATTAACAAAATGGCAGCTAATGTTATTACGTGTTTCCTGAGACGAAATACAAGCGAATTTCGTAATTATTATTTCTAACACTCAATTTTGATTTGGCATGAAAAACGCACCTGTTCAATCGACCATCCCCGTATCCTAGAGGAAATTTTTAAGCAGGCATTTATCATTTCGTACTTAACTGCACTCGAGGATCATATTCAGCAAAAATCAGCACTCACACTAACGTTTGAGCCATGAGCCGCTCATCTCTCCGTCTATAAGGTCAGCTGTCTTGAACCAAACTAAGGGTTGATGATCGGTAAGGATTATTATTTTCTTAACGTAAATGTAATCTCTGAATACCTTGACGCAATGAATTATGGCCAAGGCTTCTTTTTCGTATACTTCATACGCTAATTCAGGTCCTCTAAGTACTCTCGACGTATAAGCAATAGGTAGATCTTTTCCGATGTCACCTTGAGAGAGTACGCCCCCAACGGCTATTCCGCTGGCATCGCAAGTGATATTAAAAGGTTTGGAAAAATCTGGATATTGTAATATTGGGGGATTGCACAATGCTTCTCTTAGAGTGAGAAAACTCTGTTCACATTTATCCGTCCAATCAAATTCGATATCTTTTTGAAGTAGGGTAGTCATTGGTTTAGCGATTTTTCGAAATTTTTAATAAATCTTCTGTAATAACCGAATAATCCAAGCACTTGCCGTACTTGTCTAACGGTGTATGGTCTTGGCATATTTGCAACTGCATCTAACTTCCGAGGATCGGGTTTTAGTCCGTGTTGTCCTATAATATGTCCTAGGTAGCACACCTCACTTTTAAGAAACTCGCATTTCTTTAAATTAAGCTTTAGGTTACGCTGTTCCAAGCGCTGCATAAGTAAATGCATTTTTTCTTCATGTTCTTCCAGAGTATTGGCGAAGATTATGACATCATCAATAAAGGAGTATAAAATCTTGCCTTGTAGACCGTATAGAGTGTCATCCATAAAACGTTGAAACGTTGCGGGGGCGTTGGAAAGCCCAAATGTCATACGTGCGAATTCGTAGTGACCGAAAGGAGTTGAAAAAGCAGTCTTGTGGGCATCTGCTGGGTCCATCAGGATTTGGTGAAATCCTGATGCTAAATCAACGACTGTATAGTATTTATATCCTCCTATAGCATCTATAATTTGAGATATAGCAGGCAATGGGTAAGCATCCTTCACTGTAACTTCGTTCAGTTTGCGAAAATCAGAGACCATACGATAGGTCATTACTCCATTGGTATCTGGTTTCTTAGGTACTAACCAGATGGGAGAGTTGTAATCTGACTGTGAATGTCGTATAATTCCCTCATCAAGTAACTTTTGTACTTGTCTCTCAATTTCATCTTTCATTGAGACAGGAAATCTATATTGCTTTACATTAATTGGTACATCTGTAGTGGTCATTATTCTATGCTTAATGTTAGTAGCGGAGCCTAAGTGCTCGCCTTCTAATAAAAATCTATCATGATACTTATTCACTAATTTGGTTATATGTTCTCGTTCTATTCCATACAGGTGATCTAATCTAAGCTTATCTATTATTATGCCTGCATTGGCTTGAATGTTAAATAACTCGACCTTTGGTAGTTGAACCGCGTCTTGATCATTGGTACTCATACTTCTGGACTCATGGGTATGGAGTAACTGGTACATGTCGGCAGTTTCTTCCAAAGTAGGGGGATCCAAGTTCAGATCGTTGAAAATCTCCTGTTGTACTACATGGAATATTTGTCTTTGAGTAATTTCTTTTTGCTTCATCTCAATTTGAATTTTTATAGCTTTCACACCGATTCCGTAGTTGGCTAAATATCCACCTGAGTCAGATGTTAATTCTAGATCACTCAAATTCTGGATATCGTCTAGTAACTGTGTCAGTGTTTCGGTGGAAGGATTTACTGTTGTACTAGTTATCGATCTAGAATCTAATCCAAGTTCAGATATACTCTCTTGTAGGTCTATGTATTTTCTTTTAAAAGTAGGAGAGGAATCAGAACTGTAAGATCTGACTACTATTGAGTCCTCAGCTTCGGTTTTACATTTATTAACAGCCCCTTCACGAAGAGGTATAATGGAGGTTGGATCTCGTTCAATAACTAATTCTGTAGTTAATGGTATGGGGTCTTTGTATACTATAGGAATGGTGATTTCATTTATTGAATATCTGTTTTCTTTGAAATCAATAGTACCGTTTGTTTGATGGAAAAATGCAGTTCCCAATATTCCTTCGCATGGTATGGAAAAATCGTCAGGTACTATATGAAAAACGGCTTCTATTCCGTATAGTTTCACCTCGGCTATCCCAATTGTTTTGGTAAGTCCTTGTCCAATACCTTTTAAGTAATCAACCTCCGAGGGTTTTATGTCACATGTGGGAGGTACCATAGAATACCTGAGTATATTTACCTCAGAACCCGTATCCAACATCAATCGACCTGGCTTATAGGCAGGTGGGTTGAGTATGTTAATATAGGGGATACATGACTTTGGATCTTGTATATCTATATTGACAATTCTCCCCCATTCTACTTCGTAATAGGGATTGTCCCTTTGCTGAAAAGTTATGTTGTGGTTGTTCAAAGTAAGTATTTTAGATCGGAAATCTATCATTCCGTCATTTTGTTTAAACAAGGGTGCTCCAAGTATTCCTTCGAAAGGAATCTCGAGTTCATTAGGTGCAACAATAAAATTGATTCTTGTGCCTAGCAGACTCATTTCTACCGTACCCAGGGAAGTAATAGGTTCAGATCCTATTCCCTTTAACTCAAGTAGTCGGTCCTTTCGTATTCGTGAAGGATCTAATACCGCATTGGCTCGAATAATATTTACTTCAGACCCAGTGTCCAACATGAGACTGAGACTAACATTCTTTGTGGAATTTAAAAACTGAACATAAGGGATTAGTTTACTCGGTCCCTTTAAGTTAATCGATCCAACCTTTCGAAGTGGTTCTTTTATATTTTTATTAATAGATTCGCCTAGGTAGACAGGTAATCCTACTGATCCGGCGTATTTTCCAATATTTCCATCTCCTCGTTTCGTGATTCTGGAACGTATATTTTTCGATTCAGAGACGGTGGTTCGATTGCAAATGTCATCGAATTAAAGTGATAATTCACGGTTATTTACAATTAATACGTCAGCATCAAAATTGATGATGCCCTTGGTAGAATTGAGGGATTCGGATCCTATTACTCCCTCGCAATGGATCGGATAATTATCAGGTAGCACATGGAAATGCGTAGGATACCCTAAAATATTCATGGTTATGGTGCCTAGCGTTTCAATTGGTGTTTGACCTATCCGTGATAGCTGACTACGTTGGCTTACATTTACTTGTGTGTGTACTGGAACGAAGCGAACTTTCATTAAATTCACCTCTGAGCCAGTGTCCAACATGAGTTGTCCACGGTTAG
Source organism: Philotrypesis tridentata (assembly GCA_018906965.1). NCBI lineage: Eukaryota > Metazoa > Arthropoda > Insecta > Hymenoptera > Pteromalidae > Philotrypesis > Philotrypesis tridentata. Next base: position 519,475 of record JACCIB010000084.1, read on the forward strand.
AAGAAGATGGGTGTAAAATATCTATATAGGGGACAGATGTTTCGTACTTGAAAGATGTTAATCTTAGAATTTGATGGTTTGTATGGTCATTGTTAATTGAGGCATGCATTGGCCATTCTTGTGAGTTCATAATGAAAACATTTCTATTAAAATCTAAAATGGCACCTCTAATTCTTAAATCCATTGCTTCCAATATACCACTGAATTGAATGGGAAAATCATCTGGTATTACCTCAAATCTAATGGATTGATTGAGTATCCTTACATATATGGATCCTAGAGTCCACATTTTCCCGAGTCCCAATCCTTCTAGTTTAATCGCTCTATGACCTTCGATATCCTCAGGATTCTCTACGACTCCAAGTTTAATAAAGCTCAGTTCAGATCCTGTATCAATTAGAAACATCTCGGCCTCCGTATTATTGATACCTCTTAACCTTAAGTACGGAAGCTCTTTGCTAGTGGTCATTAGTTTAAGGGTATAAGTTCTTCCAGTATTTGATTGACACTGACGGTGTTTGAACGCTCCGGGTTCCTTTGGGTTTCTCTCCCCGCGTTCGAAAGGTGCGAACCTCGAGAGTTTCCCTGATGGCGTTGCCCTTCATTAAATTGACGTTTACGGCATTGATCGACAGTGTGTCCCTTTATGTTACAGTAATTGCATAATAAATCTAGATTTTTGACTCTACAGGTAGCGGCAGTGTGGCCGTTACCGTTGCATAGTTGGCAAGAGAATTTGCTCCTTGCATCTAATTGCGGTTGCTGACTGCTACGATTTTTAAGTGAATAGCAGTTGCCGGCGGTGTGTCCTGGCTTTTGACAGATTTGACAGACTACTGGATTCTGTCTGCTAATATATGAGGTGGTAGGGTTACTCCTGGGTCTTAAACTGTAACAAGTATTAGCCAGATGTCCTAGCTTTTGGCACACCTGACATATAATTTGGTTACGATTTTGTTGGGATTCGTTCTGCTTACATGATTTCGCGGTATGTCCGATTTTGTTACATATCTGACATTTTTCAATTTGTTTACAATGACTGGCTGTGTGTCCTTCTTGTTGGCAGATCTGACAAGTCATTTTCATTTTTAACAATCCTTGAGCATGTGCAGTACAATGCTCCAGCACATGACCTGTTTCATTGCAAAATTGGCACTTAACACCACAGCTACATTTCTCTTCATTTGGTGCCTTACAAACGGAACAAGCGAATATTTTTTTTCTCACTCCACCACCCTGTATTTTGTCAGAGTTGCTGCGTTCTCTGACTTCTTTTTGATTGGCTAGCTTCCTTTCAATGGCTATAGCTTTCTTGATAACATCAGTTATGGCATCATTAGGTACGGTGTCTAGTCGTTGTTCAATTTCGGCGATCAATCCACGCTTAAAACAATCTATTACATTCTGTTGTGTAGACCTACGGAATTCATCTGGAACCGTTCCGTTTTCGATTGCATAAGATTCGAGGATACGTTTTCCGAGATCTTTAACTCTATTGGCGAAACTGATTACCATTTCATTGGTTTGTTGAAATTCATTTCCCATATCTCCCAGTAGTTGAGCTACTGTTCGAGTGGGTGAATATATTCCTTTCAAAAAGGTTAATAATGCATCTATTGTGGTGAATGTCTGTCCAGTTATTGCTTGCCTGGCTTCACCCTGAACTTTACATCGAATCAATCTAGTAAGATTTTGCTCAGCGGTGGGTTCAATCATATCTTTGGCTTGTAGACAAGCTTCTGACAATTGACTAAATGGTACATTGCTTCCATCGAAATCTGGAATAACACGCAAAGCATCTTTAATCGATACAACTTGGTTAAATTGTAAAGGGTTGGCAGGGCCATTCCTTCCTGATCCGTCATTCCCCGTCATGTCTGAATTGGGTATGTTCACTGGAATTGGCTGAGGATTAATCGGAGATAGTGGATCTTCCTCTATAGTAGGGAATAATTCTATCCTCGGAGCAGTTGGTCGATTTAGAATAGTATTTCGTCTTGAGTCTGGGGTACTGGTACTGTTATTTAAAGGATAATCCGTGTACCAATCGATAAAGTTCTCTGGAACAGGTAATCTTCTTTCCTCGTTACTATCAGTAGTCAAGGTTTCCTCTAGATCTCTAAGACTCTTTATTAATGGGTCTTCTTTCTCTAATTCTGAGTTAGATAAATCAAATTCACTATCTCCCCTTTCAGTAGCAGTTTCAGTATCTGGACTGCTTGGGATATAATCGTCTTTGGCTAATTGGGATCGTGAGTAACCAGGATCCTGATCTTCTGTCCCTTTTTTAGGACTGGTTCTTGGTATCCTGTCTCTTTTCGCAAAAGGATTAACTCCTATTTCTTTGGATGTAGAAGTATCCCTTGGGATTTTATCACTCTTGGCGAAAGGATCAAAGTTAGCCAGGTCTTCAGCGTCGTAATGGCTAACTCCTAGTTTCTTGGCCACTTGTCGGGTAAGCTTCTTCTGATTATTCATAAACCTACCAAGTGATAATATTAATGCGTTAATATAACTTTTAATAATAATCTAATTATGTATTATTCTAGAATCGATTTAAATGTAATAATAACTCTCGTACGAATTTATATTTGATAAATAGATTGTTTTGAATTTTGTCTTCTAACTCTAAACCAGTATTTTCTTTATCATAGAATTCTTCTAAAGCTGATATTAAATGATCTAAGGGTAATTTATATTAACAGCTAGTTCTTTATTTGGAAAATCTTTCAGTTGAGAAAATCTCAAAGTTTCTCATTGGAAAAACTCTCCTCCAAAATACTCTCATACGAAAGAAGATCGACTTCGTTCCTCCGAAAGAATCACACAACCCTCACTCTGTATCCTGCCTACAGGTGGACCAGACGAACTGAAAAACCTCGGTGCTTGACCTCCGCCGAGTTAAGTCGACTATTTTCTTATTTCAACCTTGTACTTCCTGGCACAATTTGCAAGGTAAACAAATTTCCTTTGAACTTCAAATTTTTCAATTTATTTTCAACCTAATCATCCGCGCTTGTGCATCGTCACTCCAGAGTGACCTCAAACGTCCAGCAACATGAAAGCAAGTACCGCAAAGGTAAAGACGTCCAGTGCCGGTGGATGTGTGCTCGATTCTTTAGCAAAAATACAACAGAGGCTCCTTATATTTTCAGGGCTCGTGCGGAGTGTCCCTGTATAAGTTACTAGGAAATCTTCTGTTAAAACTTTTACCGCGATAGTACTTTGAACTAAAATTGTTAAAATATCAAAGGCAATTTCTTCAGAAAGAAATCCCTGTTTAGGAGAACGCTAGTCCGGAAGATTTGAACGTTGTCCGTAAATTTTGCTCTTAAAAATTGTGCAACTATAACTAAAATTATGCCTCACACTTCCTTCCTCTATTTTCTTTCTCTAGTGAGATAGGTCGCTCTAAAACTACGAACCTGCTATTAACGGCAACGTTAGGCTCAAACAAAAAGCAGATTCAGATTACGTTTTTCCGACATAAAAAAGGTCAGTGAGGTAGGATAAATAAAATTTTTCGTGTATACAAATATATATTTTTATTAATTTATTAGTATTTATAAGGTTTATATTTTTTTAAATTTTATTTTATAAGATGTTTTCCCCTCCTTAGTTAGGTAGGGTGTGATTCGGACTCTGAAATACGAATCCAAGGATTCGTGTGAGTCTATCCCAGGTGGGCTCGTCTTGGGTTGTCCTTCTCTCGAACACTCGCTGCTATCCTCACTATTTGGGTCCGTCGCAGGGGTATAACAAGGTGAGGAAGAAAGGTAGCTGCTTGTGCAATACAAAGGGCTAAAATGTATAGGAGCGGATAGAGGGGTTAAAGGAGCAGAACTGATAGGCGAATAATAGGGACGAGGGAATAGATGGATAGGGCTACTACCTACTGAACTAATAGTGAGGTAGCTGGGACTGTTTGTACTCCCCTTTGAGATGGGACTGGAAGTGTCGGTATTTTGGTAACTCACTGAAAAGGAAATTTTTCAAAACTACTAAATGGTTGCATATGAAGTAATTAAAGGGTTTGCTTTATTTTTTTTTGTTTAATGATTCTAAATTTAGAATTATAAGTAATCTTAATTATCTAGGTGTAGTAATAATGTAGTATTAAGTGAAAAGTGAAAATATTTGAATGAGCAAAAGAGTAGAACAATGAGGCTCTTTTGTTATAATTTAATATTTTGGAACTTTGAGTCTTATAGTGTATTTATTAAAACTACCGTTACGATTAATTATATTTAATGCTTAGTATAATGATTGGGTATAATAAATATATGTACTTTAATGTAAAATTTTTTTTTTTGCAAGATTTATTCTGAAAATTTTTTTCACAATTAATGATATTAATTACATTACTTATAGGATTAAAAGGTCTATTTAATTGGCTTAACTATTAGTACAAGGCTAACTTATTAAAAGCCGCACTCAGCTTATCCAATTCCGTGGCTGGTACTTGTAAATTTTTGTTGGTTCTTTCGAACCCTCTTAAAGCAACTCCCGCAACGGAACGGATCAAGCCTTGAGTCTTTTTTAATTTACTCTCTAGGTTCTTATTGCGATTATCTAAATCAAACATTAGAGTGTGGATCATCTGCTGCACTCGATGGTGCTGGGCATTGGTCTCGTAACAAGTTCTAGCCGCTTCTTGGCGACTTCTATTTTCGTAGCAAAGTTTGTTCTGAAGCTCTTGTATAGCTCCCAGAATGTTCTGTTGGGTTGCCTTGACCTCTTGAAGATCGTCGTATTAGGCTATCGCTACGCCTTCTACTGTCGCTACCCTATGGGTAATTGCTGCTGACATAATTTCACTGGTGAGAGTAGGGATCATCTGCAAAATTGTGTGAACGGAAACTTTGTTATTTTTAAAGTATGTGTGAATATGTGTATAACACAATATTCAAAGACTTTATCCCTCGGTGTTTTTTAATATTATATAAAAGAGTCTATCGATCTCTCCGAGGCAAGTGTTGGGAAAAAGGTAAAAATTAATTTATACCATTTTTCCTTTTGTTTCGACGTTTCGGTGAACACTGTCACCCTCTTCAGGAAACTGTCAATTTATTTCAATAAATAAATAAGCACAATACAATTATAATGTGTGACAAAATATGACTTACATAAAAAGGAGCACAACAGCCTATAGATTGAAATGTGTTTCTTCCCCGGCCAATCTCAGGCGGGGGAAGGAGAAGCGAGAAGCAAGGAGACGGACTATTATTGTTCCGGCTTCCTCGACTACTGTTTCAATAATAAGGAAACAATAGGTGTAGCCAAACGCTTTTATATCAGCGAGGAGTCTCGCTAATTTTTGAGCGGTTTGTTTACAAGTGACGTCAATGCTCGCCGCTCTCATGCATGTTTACAAATTTTTAAATTCGTCTATAATCCGTTTTTCAATCGGTGAAATAAGTGTGTGTACACGTTATTGAGTTTCTGTGTATCTTCCATTTTATTGATACCATTATCCTGCATTTTTAGGTGTAACATTTCAGAAATAAGTCTTTTATTTAAATTACTTTCTTCGTTCAAGTAACTTGAACCATTTTACTTTCCATAGTAACTCGGGAAATGATAAATTTTACAAAATTGTACAAAATCTTCAAAGAAAAATTTTCAATCTTGAAATTGAGGATATTTGTATCCATATAGAATTTTTAGAGTCAGAAGTTAAGAAATTAAATGAATTTTTACAAGAAAAAATACCAAAACAATTGTTACAATACATTATAAATAATCAAGATACTCTTAACATAAATTATAGAAGTAGACTAAATTGCACACACGAAAACAAGTTTAATTCTTTGTTGAGCAAAACGAATGTACACTCGAGTGATGAAAAATAGTTTAAAAATCTCACAGACGTAGATATACCAGCGAATGTTATATCTGTAACAGCATTAGGACGAAAATTCAATCCTAATTGTGACCTTAATGAAAATCTTATTTTTGAATGCATAAAAAACATAGAAACTTCAATTACATATAATAGTATTCCGGAAAACATTGCAAATAATATTAGAAGCACATTATTAAATAAAATTACACATTTTCACAATAAAACTAGACACAAAACAATAGAAGAAAAAAACTTTGAACATAAATTAACAGAGACAAATGATTTCATTAAGAGTCACAAAGATATTATGTTTACCTTTGCGGACAAGGGTAACACGACTGTTGCAATGTACAAGAACGATTACATCGAAAAAATGGAGACTCTTCTAGCAGATAGAGATACGTACACTACGGTTAAGAAGAATCCGCTGTTAAAATTACAGGCAAAGGTGAAAAGCTTTCTAAATGTTTAAAATGATAATGGTTTTCTTGGGAAAAAATATAGTAGACATAAACTTACTCAAACGGACACCATTTTACCAAAAGCATATGGATTACCAAAAATCCACAAAAAAGATTATCCGTTGCGACCTATTATTTCAACAATAGGATCACCTACATATTTTTTCTCAAAGACATTATTCAAAATTCTACAAAACAATTTAGATAAGCCAAAATCCTATGTAAAAAATAGTTTTGAATTAATCGAAAAAATAAAACATGTGAATGTTCCGGCGGACCACTGAATTATAAGTCTTGACGTAAAATCGCTATACACAAATATTGACAAAGCATTAGTAAAAATTAGTATTGAAAAGAGATAGAGACATCCCGAAAACAAAAATTAATGAAACACTTAATATATTTAATTCATACAATAGCCGGTTACAATTTACACACGAAATTGAAATAAATGACTCCATAAGTTTCTTAGACGTTTTGTTGGTAAAGAATAATGGCAAAATAATGACTGATTGGTACACGAAACCCACCTTCTCTGGTAGATTTTTAAATTATCATTCACAACATCCTGAATCTCAAAAAATCGCCATGGTGTACAATCTTATTGATAAAGCTATTAAATTATCGGACAAATGTTTTCATAAGAAAAACATCAATATTGTAAAAAAATTACTAACTGAAAATAATTATCCTGTCAACTTTACCAACAAATATATAAAAAAACGTATTGACAAAATAAATTCAAATGCACAATACCAACGTTGCAATAACGACACAAATTTTAAAAACATTGTTAGTTTACCCTATGTAAAAGGGTTTTACGAAGAAATGCAACATTCTTTAAAAGAGAAATTTATTACGACAGTGCCGAAAATACACAATCATATGTGTAATATTATAGTTAAAGGCAAAGACAAAAGGGAAAAACAATTAGAAAAGAATGTTGTATACAAGTTGCAATGTAATGATTGTACGGCTACATATGTGGGCCAAACCAAGAGAAGTGTGTGTACACGTATTGAGGAACATAAAAAATCTAAAAACAACGTCATACACGAGCATAATAATAAATTCAATCACAGTTTCAATTTTGAAAAAATAAATATTAAAGATAAAGAAAGTAATTTAAATAAAAGACTTATTTCTGAAATGTTACACATAAAAATGCAGGATAATGGTATCAATAAAATGGAAGATACACAGAAACTCAATAACGTGTACACACACTTATTTCACCGATTGAAAAACGGATTATAGACGAATTTAAAAATTTGTAAACATGCATGAGAGCGGCGAGCATTGACGTCACTTGTAAACAAACCGCTCGAAAATTAGCGAGACTCCTCGCTGATATAAAAGCGTTTGGCTATACCTATTGTTTCCTTATTATTGAAACAGTAGTCGAGGAAGCCGGAACAATAATAGTCCGTCTCCTTGCTTCTCGCTTCTCCTTCCCCCGCCTGAGATTGGCCGGGGAAGAAACACATTTCAATCTATAGGCTGTTGTGCTCCTTTTTATGTAAGTCATATTTTGTCACACATTATAATTGTATTGTGCTTATTTATTTATTGAAATAAATTGACAGTTTCCTGAAGAGGGTGACAGTGTTCACCGAAACGTCGAAACAAAAGGAAAAATGGTATAAATTAATTTTTACCTTTTTCCCAACACTTGCCTCGGAGAGATCGATAGACTCTTTTATATAATATTTGTTATTTTTAAATAAAATTATAAAAGTCGAACTTAAATGATATCTTAGGTAATAATTAGAAAGTAACCGAGATACTTGTGGATCTTAATCAAGGTTCAATTATTCATTTTGCTCTTCTAAAATAGCAGAACTTCCTTTATTAATTCACCATTTATCGGATTCGGAGATCGAGTACTAAAGATAGTAATTTACAAAATTCCTATCTCGTCTTAGAGTTCTAGTGCCTCTAAGAAAAGATGAACATCTCGGTATTGTTTTTTAGAGTTGGTTATTTCTAATAATAATTGGAACAAAGCCTCTTGGTTTTTTAAATTAGAATTAGTCAATATGGCCTCGTTTCCGTAAGTGTGTAACGGACTGAAGTATCCTTCAGCAATATGTCTCAACAATTCGATTAATGAATTTGTTATTGCCGCAGGGAGATACTTAAATGTAGCAGGGCAAATCGACTTCTTTCCGACTCTAAAATATTCAAATACTTCTTTATTTCTTTTTATCGTTTTGATAGGAAAATCTGTGTTTCTGCGAGGGATAGTTAAATAAACTGTAATGTCAGTGTTTAAATAATTTTCCCTAAAAATTTGATATAAATTATAAGCTGATATTACGTGTAGTTTAATCAACTCGAATTCGGCTTCCCTTTGCAACTTCATTAAGTTAACCTTCTTCTAATTTGCAAAAATTTTTTTTTTTCAGTATAAATTACTTCTAAATTACTTATTGCAGTAAGGATTCTAGGTTAATATCGATAATTGTCCGCTTGAGCCCAAATTCACCCTTAGTAATAGCGTAGATCCTTAAACATTTATTATTATTATTTATTTAGTTAAATTTATTTCCTGTTCTTCTAAGATACTTGAAAAATCTTCTACAATCCACAACTCGTTAGTGTCGGATAAAGAATATCTAGGGTTCTTGCCGAAGGGTATAAACAAAGGAATCTCTACTGGATTTTCATAGTCTATTCTGTTTATGCTCTCTAACCAGCGATTAACATGCTGAAAAGATCGGCTATAGGCCCTCACCCTTTTGATTAAACCTCTCACTGTAGGCAGGGATTCAAGGGTTGATTTCAGTAAAGTCACTTGATTATCATGAACTTCAAAAATATCGGGTTCATGAAGAGCAAGATTATGGATAAAATTCACTATTCCCTTAGCCAAAAATTCAGGTAATTGTATGAGTGTAGCTGGACTGATGGTCTTCTTTGCTATTCTTAAATATTCGTAATCTCGTTTTTGGTATTTAATTATTCTTCTAGGATATTTGTTATCTGAATTTTTGTTCACTACTTCAAATTTCGATTTAGAATTACTCGGCCAAGCCTGAGTATGTATATATTATTAAAGTTTTTTTGATTTAAAATTACTCGGTCAAGCCTGAGTATATATATATTATTTAAAGTTTTTTGATTTAAAATTACTCGGCCAAGCCTGAGTATATATATATATTATTTAAAGTTTTTTTTGATGTAAAATTACTCGGCCAAGCCAGAGTGTATATAGTATTAAAGTTTTTTGATTTAAAATTACTCGGCCAAGCCTGAGTATATATATATTATTTAAAGTTTTTTGATTTAAAATTACTCGGCCAAGCCTGAGTATGTATATATATTTATTCAAACAAACAAAAATTTTTTTATGGTTCAAAGATGATAAAATTTTTATGATAAACAATATTCCTGACAAAGTCAAAGTACACTTAAAAACTTAAATTATCAACTCGACAAAGTCAAAATTGACAGAATTTTGAAAAATTAGAATAGATATATACCTGACAAAGCCAAGGTATATTAGAAAAAAGAATAGATTATTAACTCGACAAAGCCAGAGTTGATAGAAAAATTTAGAGTAAATAAATAGATGTAGGTATATATTTCGACAAAGCCGAAATATATTTTTGAAAGAAGATAGATGTCAACTTGACAAAGCCAAAATTGACAGAATTTTTAGAGTTAGTATAGAACTTAAAATTTTAATAGAAATAGACAGTGTATATGCTTTGACACAGAAATTATTGTTTACAATTACGTGTATACTCGGCCAAGCCAAAGTAGAAATAAATTTTTACTTATATTGTTTTATTAAAGAAAAAAAATTTGTTTTATAATAATTTAGCTAAGCTAAAACAATTAAATAAATTCTCGACCAAAATTACTGAAGTAATTGAAAATTTTTTTTTCCTTTTATAAGAATTTGTTTTACAAAATTGAAAATCAGACGAGTGAATTTCATTTTCCGCTCAATTTCCGTTAATCATGTCCCTGTTCGGGCGCCAAAAATTTTTTGTGACGTCGAAGATTTAAAAGGAAAGGATCCCTTTTGACCTGCGACGAAACGGGTTGTCGAGGAGCACGTTGCGCTTCTCGATTTGGCCAATTTTTGAGCCTAACTCCGTAGAAATATTAGCTCGGGGCTGGCCTTTAACGGGAATTGAACAAAAACAAGAATATGAAGAGACGGAGAAAAGAGTTTCGAGTAAATCTAATAGTGGCAAGTTCCGCGGATCTTCCTGAAAACGAAACACTTCGAGAACTTTTGAGATTTCAGCGTGGAAAACCAAACGGCTTTCGCCAGACGGTTCTCTGCACGTTGAAATCTATTTTTAATCCGACCGACACGATTAAATTTGAATAGAAGTATCTACTGGAAGGGACGGTACGTAACCAGACCTTCCGAATAAATACTCTATTATAAATTTTTGATTATTTAGCGGAGGAGGGAGTTGCCTTTAAATGACCCCCCGGCACTGGGTCTTATCGCGTGACGTTAAGGAATTTAGACGCGAGGGCTAGTTGCCCTGAAACTTAAATTATTGAGTAAATGAAACTATATTTTTTTCTTACTGTTGCACTTGTTGTTGCGTTGCTGGGTGCTTTCTCTCTCTCTCTCTCTCTCTCTCACTCTCTCTCTCTCGGGTCAAACCGATGGTCGAGGATGGTACGGCGAAGCGGAACTTACGTCGAGCGGATCTTTTTTATTTCGCAGTTAGGACACTGCGCCTTCACCCCGAAATGTCGAGAGGAAACGGAAAATTGTCAAAAGAAAGGTTTGAACTCCAAAGTAAAATGTGAATTTGAACACTATATATTTTTCTTAAAATGTGAATACAATGCGGCGCGATAGAGAGTGTATCTACGACTGGAACAGAGGCCAGGTAGTTACTAGATATGTGGAATCGTTCTGGAAACAGAGGCCAGGAAACAATTCGCACACACTCTGAGTGCGAGAGGCCAGAGAGGCCGATTTTAAAGGGCGACACAGCTCCACCCTTCTCATCCCCGGAAAAGTCCCTTCGGGTAAAAATTTTCCAATCAGAGGAATTGGAAAAGTTTACCTTTCGGTCTTCTCCAATGAGATCGCAAGATTCGTATTTGGGCCCCGCCTGTGCTCTGGCCTCAGGCCCTCCTTATTAGTGTAAGATAAACGCCGTAACGAGCGCAGGTATCTCCTATCAGGCGCCGGTCGGTCGCAACGTAAGGGAGAATATCAACGCTCGCAAATACAAATAGATTTTTCGGTTGGAGATAGGAGCGCAGACGCCGCACTTGAACTGACCGTCTGCAGTTTATTGCCTACAACTGTGTCAATCAGTGTACGTAGTCCTATCTCCTATCTCATCGAGGGAATCGTATCCCTTACTAATCTAGTTTACTCTGTCTTCCTAGGAAATAAGCATGGGAACTATTGTACTTATTTACTCGGTATATATTCTGTAAATATACGCGCGGAGGAAGAAAAAAAATTATCGTACTTATTTAACTATCATAAAGATGGGACTCGGTGAAGGGGCTGATAGCCTATGTACCTTGAGCTTAGGATTTCCAGGGATCATTATCGCCGAGGTTCGTGCATGAGAAAATGCGGGAGAACATGCGTGAGAAAATTTTCCGGAAAATTGCGGCGACGTTACATATTCTACAGAAAATTTTCTATAGAAATCATGTATGGAATGTATTCAAACAATATATCCGAAAATTACCCATGAACATTTTTTCAGTTTTTTATTTATATCTTTGCAAAAAAATGTAGCTAAAAACAGGTTTGACCATCAGATTCGACGAAAAACTTTCTGTCAAAAAAGGTAAAAAAAAATTGATTTTTTCAATATTTTAACCCAGGCCTGACCCCTTAAGGGGTTATGACAGTGTTAAAATTTTGAAAATATCCGTTTTTGTTATTCACTTTTTTCACAGTTAGTAGTCCGTAGAATATGGACCTTAAAGCCGTTTTTTTGCTAAAAAAATTTGCCTCGAAGATATCGACAAAAAACTGATAAATCTGTTTCAAGTAAATTTTTTAAAAATCGTGTTTTTTAAATATTTTAATTAGGCGAAACTTGTGGAAAGGATTGTTCTACCACACTTTTTACAGAGTAATTTCATGGGAAATCTTACTGAAAATACGACTTAAAAACCGTTTTACAAACAGTTTTTTCTCAAGAGTTATGACTTTATTTCCGTAAAATAAATAAAATCCGTAAAATTAATTTTTCTATGTGTCATTTTATGTTGCTAAACTCAATGTGTTAAAGTAAAGGCATTCAACAAATTTGAATTTGCCACTCGAACAGGTTGTGGCTCACAGCATCCAGTCGAAAATGAAGATTACTGTTTAATCGGTATAGTAGAATTTTCTATAAAACAGCAGAAAGCAGCCAAACAGCTGTTTTTCATTCAAGACACTAGATCAGTGCAGTTAGTCTGCTAGCTGCTGTAACAATGTTTATAACCTCAGTGGTGTTGTAAAAGTGCAAGGGCTTCTGCAGAGTACAAACATTATTCAGATAAGTATTGGAAACTAATTTGTAATAATTGTGTTCATAATGAGCTTTTTCTTTGTTGGTTTATTTTTTGCTTTTAGGTGTACGGGTGCAAGCCAGCAAGATGGGAGTTTATAATGACTGTCTGGAGTATTATTTGGCATACTTTTTAACATATTGAAGTCTATTTAATAATGGTAAGTATTACATGTAACTGTAATTCATAAACATTACTTAATTATGAATAGCTAACGATAATTTTTATTTTATTTTCAGATTCTAAATGCTACTATCACACAGCATGATAGGCGCGTACCACCTAATATACTTAATTGTATGTACATTTGACTACCAAAAGTAAATCAAGGTACGCCTGATAGTTTCTATAAGTATAGCTGAGTTCATGTGTACGATTTACATAATAAACTTTAAATGCCTTTTACTCAAATTTAGTTTTTTCATGCTTTTTGTGTACTTGCCGCAGCTTTCTGAACGAACCGTACCATCAATCCTGATGAACCAAAGTGGAAAACCTTCCTTATGAGTATGGTCACAAACTAAGCGGAGCAGAATTGGCAACACATAAGTTCAAAGTGAATGTTACGTATGTTTACGTATGTAACATTCACTATAACTACTAATATTGTAAATATATGTTTAATCAATTACATTAATTTTGTGTTTTTCAGGAATCTGTTTCGCTTAGTGTGAGACCAGACTCATAAGGAAGATTTGGCACTTTGATTCATCAGGATTGATGGTACGGTTCCATCAGAAACATGCGGCAAGCAAACAAAAGTGATGAAAATGATGTTTTTTGGTAAGTAAATACCTTTAATTGTTAAATGTTATACTCACTTAATGCATATTTTTAATGCATAAAAGTGATGTATAATACTTATATTTGAAAGGAAAAATTTAGTTTTTGGAGCACCTATATATATTACTTTTTACAGCACTAATAATTTTTCTGTTTTTTCCAGGTTTTAACAATGTCATAACCCCTTAACGAGCGGGTCCTTTATTCTTCTAAATCAGTGTTAACATCGTTTATATTATTGTTTCTAGTATTATTTATTTATTTTTATTTACTATCAGAAATATTTACAAATGATATACTGCATAGTATCACATAATATTTACAAAAGTAAATACCACAGAGAGAAACGAATCACTATTTGTGGACTGGTTCAATGAACTTGAAAAATAAAACAATGTTTAAAAATATAATTGTGACTAAAGATCCGCAGAAATAAAAAGCAGTTCAACTTTGCAATTCCAGATACTTTGAAAATCTGAACAGTTGTATTTACATAGCTAATATGTATCACTTTATAAAATTTTTTTGGTTTATAATTAAGAGAATGTACAAACAATTTTAGTGTTTTTGATTGTTTCAAATATTATTCATAGTTACTAGCGGCCTATCACCTTGTTTAGCTAACATTTGTTCGAAGGCATTCAATTTTTTATCAGATTCAATTAATTGATACATTCAGAATATGCTTATTTTATAAGAAATATATATCCAATTTGTATTTCAAACAATATATACTTTGTTAGATCTATGTTCGTCAATTTTAATTGATTGAAACTTTTTCATAAAATGAAAAAATTTTCATTTTTTGTAGTTAATGGTCCGTAGCATATTGTCCTGCAAGTCGTTTTTTGATAAAATTTTTGAAATATCGTGAATTTTTAAGATTTTCATTAGATCAAACTTGTGGAAAGAATTATTCTACCAAGATTCTTATAGAGTAATTTCATGAGAAATCTTATTGAAAATACGACATAAAAACCGTTTTACAAACAGTTTTTTTCTTAAATGTTATTAATCTTTTACCGTAAAATATTAATTTTTCTATGTGCGATTTTATATTATTATTAAACTCAATGCGTTAAATTAAATACATTTGTTTAATCGGGAATGAAGATTACTATACGATCGTTATAGTAGAATTTTCTGAGAAGCAGACAAACAGCTGTTTTTCATCCAATCTTCAAGTCACCAGATCAGTGCAGCTTGTCTACTAGCTACTGTAACAATTAAAGGCTTATAACCTCAATGGTGTTGTTAATGTGCAAGAGTTTCTCCAAAGTGCAGCAAATATTCAGATAAGTATTGTAAATAATAGGTAATAATTGTATCCGTAAAGACCGTCATTGTTGGCTTATTTTTTGCTTTTAGGTGTACCAGTGTAAGATAGCAGATGGGACTCTTGTATTGACTATTTGAAGTATTATTTTGCATGCTTTCAAACAACTCAAAGTGTGTTTAACAGTGGTAAGTAGGGCAAATAACTGTAATCACTAATAAACCTTGACTATCAATTGGTAACGATTACTTTTATTTTATTTCTAGCTTCAGTATGATGTGCACGTACCATGAAATATACCTTATTGCATGTACATTTGAATACCAGAATTAAATCAAGATATGTCAGATAACTTCTGTAAGTATTGCTAAGTTTATCCATATCATTTACATCATAAACGTCAAATTTCGTTTTTTCAACTTCTGTATTTTAATGATTTCAGTTTACGGCCGCAGGTTTCCTCAGCAAACGGTGGACTAAGCTGGCTGAAATTTTAGACACCTTTGGGATTCAATTTTTTTACAAACTAAGTTGATCAGAATTGGAAAAGGTAAGTTAAAAGTGAATGTTATGTAGGTTTACATAACATTCAATATAATTACTAATATTGCCAATGTAAGTATAATTAATTATTTTAATGTTTAATGTTTTTTAGGAATCTGTTCCACTTAGCTTGTGGCCAGACTAATCAATAAGATTTCTCATTTTGGTTCAGCTCAATAGATGGACCGGTTGCTCCAGAAAGCTGCGGACCGTCGACAAAAATATTGAAAATCATGATTTTCAGTAAGTAAATTGTAATTGTTAAGCAATATTCAAGACACTTAATGCATATTTTTTATACATAAAAGTGGTGTGTAACATTTATATTTAAAAGGAAAAATATAAATTTTAGAGCATTGCTATATATATAGCAATGCTCTAATATATATATATATATATATATATATATATATATATATATATTATAGGCACTAATCTATTTGTCTTTTTTCAGGATTAAACCTTGTCACAACCCCTTAAAGACGCAAAAGCTGGTTAGATTATATTTTAGCGTAAAATCTCAGATGGGACGGTATGGCACAATTGAGTGGATCTAATTTTCAGGATTTACTGACAGAGCCAATGATACGAATGCGTTGTAGAGAAATGTTTGGAAATACTGGGAGATTCATTTTTAATGCACCGACATAATGTGGCAAGACAAAATGCGGGGAGTGAAACAAAGAAACCGAAAAAACTCGAAATTGATCGCAGCGCTATGTGATTGTTGCTAGACGTCTTTCACGTTGTCCTGTGCTTCCAACGACAAGTGCAGTGTTGTGACGTAGTAGATGAATCTTATAATTTAAGTTGAGATACCGATGTCAAGAAAAGAAGTAATAGAATATTTATTTCTCACGGATTTAACAACAAATACATGCATTAAGTTGATTACAAGTTATTGTAAAATGAAATCAATTGAGTTATTAGATTCTGTAAGTTAAAATAATAAGTACGCAAAAAGGACCCACGTAAGTGGTAGGAGAGGGAATCGGTTAGTAGTCCAATCAAATTAGCTCGAAAATCATGAGTTTTTGACATTAATTCCGAAGTGAAAGGTTAAGGGCTTAAATTGTTCGGGGGAGTGCATATAATAATATAATAAGTTTGATAACAGTGAGTACCGCGGGCTTAATAAACAATTAACAATTTAAGTTGCATTTTTGCATTTTTTTTTTAGATTTCGCGCTGCGTATTGAAAAGTATTGGCTATATCGAAAAATGTTTAAGACAAAAGTTGTTCCTTAGTAAATTCCCTACAAAAAACTCAGCGATAGCACCCCTCTATCTCCTTTAGTTTATTCGGAAATCGATAAAAACGGCGAAATTGTTTAAAATCGAAAATAGTTAATAACTTTTATAAAAATAAATATTTTACATTAATATTTCGTGAAAGTGCTGTACTCAATGATTCTAAGTAGCGGTTAAAATTTGAAGCCTCTATCTATAATAGTTTTTGTGCAATTAGTCGCAATATGTTGAATATTTTTATTTTTCATGGTACTGGCAAAACGTTAAAAATCGTTTACATTTGTACCCACTATTTGTGAGCAATCTTAAAGAGTTATATTTTCAAAAACTTTTTGCGGAATTTCAAAATTTTAATTAGGGCAGCTCCAGCATGCATTTGTTTAAATAGTAATTAATTAATTAATAATTGTACTGTATCCAACTTTAAAATTTGATAAAAATGTATTATACTGCATTGAAAAGCGGTGATTTTTCTCTAAATTTTAAGAAAAAAAATAATGTGATACGCCACTTAGGGGCCGAGATACGTTTTTTTTAATACTTGTGCTCTTTTTTTTCTTAATTCGGGATAGCGCAGGTAAAAAATGCGATTAGTCGAATCAGATTTTTTGTTAACATTATTCATCGTATTATTATTGAAAGTACATTATTCACTTTAAAAAAACTGATGGCCTTTATTGTGAAGCATTTAATACAATATTCTGATTGGTTGCCATAAGTAAACATGACTATGGTTACCGTCATTCATAGTTTATGATTAATATTGAGTGTAAAAGACAACCCAAATCACGCGCGAAGTGTCCATTTTAAAAAAGTGATGCTAATTTATTTGATTATATGTTTAGCATAGTTCATATAGTTTATGATTGACACTCACGGACTCTAAAATATAATCCGAATCGCGCGCTTAGTTCCTTGTTAAGTATTCTTTTTTGTATACATTAATTTATATATTTGTTATTTTAATACCACCATAAGCGAAAACAGCCGAAAGCGCGGTAGCGGTGTATATATAGTAGACTGTCTCAGATGGTTCCTGATGTCCGATTTGAACAGGACGAATCGGATTCTGATGTAGATTCATGAGAAACGCAGAATAGAATTTGGCAGAAAATTGTAAGTTAATATTTAGAGGTATTCAGGCCCGTTTCATTCTTCCATAAACTTAACACGTGAAAATATTGATTATTTATTATCTCAAAAAGTTACATTAGTAGATACTTGTGCTTAGAGCTGGTCATTTGTACCGTTATAACGAACGTGTATGCGCGGTTACTTTCTTAAAAAAGTAAAAATTACGGGAGTTATTCAATGTTAAAGTTCTTAAAATTCTCGATTTTCGAACGTCGATTTCAGGCACTTAATATTACTTCTTTTGGCCGAAACTTTCACACAAGTTAAGTCAGCTCATGGAGCATCCGATTTTACGAAAAGCCTTTTAAAAAACGTGTATTTTATAGCCTAAAACGTAGTTTGAAATAAAAATCTTTTTGAAATAAGTACGTCGAGTCAAGTGAAAGTTTTTTCATTCGGTGATTAGAGTCGTCATAAACCTGAACCCTTCGGCGAACCTTCGACGATCCTTCGACGACCCTTCGACAACTTTCCACGAGCAAAAAACGTTGACCTACGCTAATCCTTTAAATGAGGGTTCCGAAGGTTGTCGTTTATTTTTACTATTAATTCAAAATTGTTTATTAATAATTTATTACAAAATAATATAATAAATTGTGTTTTTATTTTAAAAAACATAAATAACAAAATTTGAATGAAAAAAATCGGTTAATATTTACTTGTTTTTCATTGTTATTAATTTTTTTCATAAAAACAAGTAAATATTTATCGATTTTTTTCATAAAAGCAAGTAAATATACATTTAATTAATCTAAGTCTACTTATTTAATTATTATTTAATTATTACTTAATTGTTACTCAATTAATTATGAGTTTTCTAATTACTATAATTAACAATAAAGTCATGGCATGATTTTTTTAATGACTTTTTTACACAATCTGGAGAAAATTGTCTATAAACATTAACAATTTTTATTACTTTCTCCTTTACATTGTCATCTTTGGAAAGCACTGAATGATACTCGCTTGTTAGAGCGACTCCCCTTTCAGCTCGATCATTCACTACTTCCAAAGACTTGATTATTTTTAAATTATTTTTATAATCTTGACGATTACTCCACGTTGAAGCGTCGCTTTTTAAAAATTGAGAGCTCAGTTTTAGCTTTTCAAAAAACTGCAAGGTGTTTGCAGAAACTAAGTCCTCTAAATTTAGTTTTTTAATATGCTGCAGATCAGCATCCTCGACTTGAAGTTTAATTAGATTGGCAGCATTTCCTTCGACTGTATCGATCGCTTTCGCCATCTTATTCTTAATATCGATTGATACGTCGTTATCGAAAAACGCCAATCCAATCATTGCTTCACTTATATACCATAAGTGATTTACGAAACTGTTTAAAACTTTGTCACGCATTGAATCACGTAAGTAATTCTGCGAAACCAAAGTTTTTAACAGTTCGAGATCACGTCTTGGAGCTGATGCTGCATCGGTTGCTGTAAACCAGATTTTGGCGTACAAATTGACAATAAAAATGCAAATTTCTCGAAGTCCATTTTCATGTTCTGTTTTCAATGAAAATTGACTTCGAAACATGTACATTTTTAATGCATATATGGCTTTAGCCATCCACCTGGCATGTGACATTGCGCCAGGAGCCTTAAAACGTACTTCTTCACTGGATTTTCCGCCAAGAAAAATGAGAAGCAGCTCTAAAAATTCTCTATAATCTCCTCTTGGAAAATTATTGATCTGCAAAAATAAGTATTACAAGTATTTTCTTGAATGTATAATACATTCAAAAAATTAAATATTTTTATTAAATTTACCTCCAGTTGCTGCTGTGCGAAAATGATAATATCATCTTTGGCAGGCAGTCTTCGAGCAATATTCAGATCGTCTGAGGCTCTTGCATAATTTGATTCGTCGATGGAGTTCCATGCATGCTTAAAATCTTTAAACAATGCATTGTCGGGCCCATTCGTTTTTAGGCTCAATGCGTCTTCAAAAGCCGCTCCTAATAGAAGCTCGAATACATGGTGCCGACATGCAAAATATAGCAGATTGCGACCCAGCAAATTTTCGAGCAACACACATGCTCCGCTGTGGATGCCGGTGTTAGAGGCCGTGGTATCGAAGCACATACCGGCAACTTGATTTTCCAATTGCCAATCTTTTAGCAATTCAAAGATTGCTTCCGCATGCGCTTTACCCGTACCTCTGTCCAATTTGCACACACCGAGCAGCATCTGCGACTCTACGCCTGACGCTATTACAGGCAAATAATGCGCTTTACTATTGAAAAATTCGGTATCGGCTAAATCCTTGCCGTCCCACTGGATCAGCACTTGCGACTTGAAATGCGCATTATTTTTAATAGCGTCAGCCATATTAGTCCTGTCTGCATTTCTGTTTCGTTCTAATGTCTGAGGACTTAAAACAACATCTTCTATGTCTATCCCCAGGCCATTCAAAACAGCGGCTATAATGCGAGTGGCCATGCGGGAACTTATCTTCGCCCGATCTAAACTTAGCGTCAAGTCCTGTGTCATGACTTTTAGCTTTTTGCTTTTTATTTTGCAATCTGATTCGGCTACATAGTTGCTGTCTTCATCGTCATCAATAAAGTTGACAAGGTCCTCGATATCTTCATCTTCAAACAGAATATAATCACTAAGATTTGAAGTCGTACCTAAAACAAACAAATTTTTCGCAGTTACAGCATATGTACAAAATTGTTAGCACACATACAGATTACAGACATTACAATTAAACTAAAAATTATTTGCACATAACAAGTAGTTATCCATGACACAATTTTATTAAAGTTTTAGCTTTAAATGTTAAACAAAAAATATGGTATGAATTTTGAAAAAATTGTATTTTTCGAGACTTTCTCTGCTGCTAAGTGTTGAGAGAAGAAGTTTGCATTTTTTGAAAAATCGTAACTTGTTTGTTTATTAACTTTTAAAGCTAAAACTTCAGCCAAATGTTTCAACAAGTACACACTTTAAGCGTGAAAATAGCGAAATTTGCAGAGTCAATAGTTTTTGCGCTATCGCTGTTTGAATGTTTAAGTGCGCAAGCACGTAGAAAAACATCGTATACAAAAATTGAAATTGCGATTGCACTGAAATAAACAATACTGCATGGCTCATTTTCTGCACATATGAAGTACTTATCAATGAAAACAATTGGCCAAAGTTTAAACTTTAAATGTTAAATAGTAAAACACCCACGAATTTTTAAAACACTACGATTTTCCATTCTCTCTCCGCTGTTAAAAGTTGAGAGACGAATTTTGCTTTTCTTGAAAAATCGTAACTTGTTTGTTTATTAACTTTTAAAGCTAAAACTTCAGCCAAATGTTTAAACAAGTGCACACTTTAAGCGTGCAAATAGCGAAATTGGCAGAGTCAATAGTTTTTGCGCTATCGCTGTTTGAATGTTTAAGTGCGCAAGTGCGTAGAAAAACATCGTATACAAAAATTGAAATAGCAATTGCACTTAAATAAATAATACTGCATGGCTCATTCTCTGCACATATCAACTAAATGTCGAAGCGAACACTTGGCCAATGTTTTAAGTTTAAATATTAAATAGCAAAACACTTACGAATTTTTGAAAAACTACGTTATTTTGCTGTTTCTCCGCCGTTGCTCAGAGTTCAGATAGGAAGTTTCGAAAAATCATGACAGCGGAGAGACAACAAAATCATAGTGTTTTAAAAATTCGTGGGTGTTTTACTATTTAACATTTAAAGTTAAAACTATGGCTAAATGTTTTCATTGACAAGTACTTGATATGTGCAGAAAACAAGCCGTGCAATACTGTTTATTTTAGTGCAATTGCCATTTCAATTTTCGTATACGATGTTTTCTATACCTACTTGCGCATTTCAACATTTAAACAGCGATAGCGCAAAAACTATTGACTCTGCCAATTTCGCTATTGGCACGCTTAAAGTGTGCACTTGTTTAAACATTTGGTCGAAGTTTTAGCTTTAAAAGTTAATAAACAAACAAGTTACGATTTTTCAAAAAAAAGCAAAATTCGTCTCTCAACTCTCAACAGCGGAGAGAGAACGGAAAATCGTAGTGTTTTAAAAATTCGTGGGTGTTTTACTATTCAACATTTAAAGTTTAAACTTCGGCCAATTGTTTTCATTGACAAGAACTTCATGTGTGCAGAAAATGAGCCATGCAATATTGTTTCTTTCAGTGCAATCGCCATTTCAATTTTTGTATACGATGTTTGTCTACGTGCTTGCACACTTAAACATTCAAACAGCGATAGCGCAAAAACTATTTATTCTGTAAATTTCGCTATTTGCATACTTAATGTTCTTACTTGTTTAAACATTTTGCTAAAGTTTTAGCTTTAAAAGTTTATAAACAAACAATTTACGATTTTTCAAAAAAAGCAAAATTCGTCTCTCAACTCTTAACAGCGGAGAGAGAATGGAAAATCGTAGTGTTTTAAAAATTCGTAGGTGTTTTACTAATGAACTTTTAAAGTTTAAACTTTGGCCAAATGTTTTCATTCACAAGTACTTGATATGTGCAAAAAACTAGCCGTGCAGTATTGTTTATTTTAGTGCAATTGCCATTTCAATTTTCGTATACGATGTTTTCTATACCTACTTGCGCATTTCAACATTTAAACAGCGATAGCGCAAAAACTATTGACTCTGCCAATTTCGCTATTGGCACGCTTAAAGTGTGCACTTGTTTAAACATTTGGTCGAAGTTTTAGCTTTAAAAGTTAATAAACAAACAAGTTACGATTTTTCAAAAAAGCAAAATTCGTCTCTCAACTCTCAACAGCGGAGAGAGAACGGAAAATCGTAGTGTTTTAAAAATTCGTGGGTGTTTTACTATTCAACATTTAAAGTTTAAACTTCGGCCAATTGTTTTCATTGACAAGTACTTCATGTGTGCAGAAAATGAGCCATGCAATATTGTTTCTTTCAGTGCAATCGCCATTTCAATTTTTGTATACGATGTTTATCTACGTGCTTGCGCACTTAAACATTCAAACAGCGATAGCGCAAAAACTATTTATTCCGTAAATTTCGCTATTTGCATACTTAATGTTCTTACTTGTTTAAACATTTCGCTAAAGTTTTAGCTTTAAAAGTTTATAAACAAACAATTTACGATTTTTCAAAAAAAGCAAAATTCGTCTCTCAACTCTTAACAGCGGAGAGAGAATGGAAAATCGTAGTGTTTTAAAAATTCGTGGGTGTTTTACTAATGAACTTTTAAAGTTTAAACTTTGGCCAAATGTTTTCATTCACAAGTACTTGATATGTGCAAAAAACTAGCCGTGCAGTATTGTTTATTTTAGTGCAATTGCCATTTCAATTTTCGTATACGATATTTTCTATACGTACTGGCGCATTTGAACATTCAAACAGCGATAGCGCAAAAGCTATTTATCCTGTGAATTTCGCTATTTGCATACTTAATGTTCTTACTTGTTTAAACATTTGGCTGAAGTTTTAGCTTCGAAAGTTAATAAACAAACAAGTTACGATTTTTCAAAAAATGGAAACTTCGTCTCTCAGTTCTTAGCATCAGAGAAAGTCTCAAGAAGTACAAATTTTTAAAAATTCGTAGCTTTTTTGCTTTTGAATATTTAAATATTTAAATAAAAAAAGCGCGCCTTAATAATAATTTTTGAATCACGTGGGACTTACGATTAGTAACTGTTGATGGTTCTTCGCTTTCCTCTCCTTCAGACTCTGAAGTTTTACTTGCTTCCGCCGAATTCACCGTGTATGGCAAGTATCCAACTCGGCCCTTTTCTCTTTGAGCAAGTAAAAAATTCCTGTCATTTTCACTTTGCAGGTCACTCAAAGCTTGCCCGTGTGCAACATCAAATAAGTTGTCCAATGTGTCCATGAATGTTTGCTCTCTCGATCGTTGGTTGACACTGGGATTTTTAAATCCGTAATTCACTTTTAAATATTGTTTTTGATATAGTTTTTCAATTTGCAGCACTATATCCCTTTTATTGCGCATTGGAATACATGCAGCATCCCAAAACATTTTGATTTTTTCGTACACTATTGTTGAAGATTCGCGTAAAGTTTTTCGTGAATGCTTATGGTAATACAAAAAACATCCTAAAACATCTCTATTGGAGGGCAGCTTACGTCCTTGAATTTCAGATATTTCATCCACAGTCCACTTTGATTTTTGCCGTAGCATGTTTGAAAAATCACTGAAAAACTTTTGCACTAGTTGAAGTGAACCTCGGAGCGAACTCGACACTGTGAACGTTACTCTCTGACTGAACGGAAAACTCGAAAGCGACGAAATATTTGTACCCTGAGGGCTTAGTTGGACCTATGCTCTTCTGAAGCCATTCCAAGCAATGAAAATCCGCGAATATTCGGATATTTAAGAAATCCTTGAAATGATTTATATACCGAAAAGCCCTCGGAAAACCCTGAAACTTTCAGTTATTTGTGCCTTGAGCGCTTACCTGCGCCTTTTGCAAATCACTCAAATATAATCGCGAAAATCGGATGTATCAGAAATCCTTGAAATTTTAGAAACTACGGTATTTATTGACGGTCGGCGTCGCGCACGGTAGGATAGATTTGTACCGAGATTTATAGTACCCTTGGTTCCAGTGACTATAAATACTGCAGTTCCTCCAAAAATTATTTTTTTACACGTTGAAAAATAAATGTATAATTTACAATATGCCTTGAGTATTTACGTTAAAAGTATTAATTTTTAATTATTGACCGTTGTGCGTTGAAAATTCTAGAACTTTTCGTTAGAATTTAATGCTAGTAGACAAAATTTCATAATTTCATTACATATTGACCGATTTTCACCGTTCAAATTTTGTTATTCGTGAGAAAAATTGTATAAAATGAATGCGGTATGCATTATTTAATAAATTTGTTATTAACAAAAGCCGATTTTACATGAAACATCTGTTAATTTTTTGCGACCCTCACTTCGAGGGAGTCATAAATAAGCGGAGTCCGGGTCTTCCTCAGGTCAAAATTTTGAGCCGCTCGAATCCCCTCGTCCACGTGTACTCGAAAAATTTACGATCTTATTGTTTTCCTTAATCTAAAGGGAGGCACGATGGTAAACGCTGCACTTGTATTCTAGCATTTCGAATATGTAGGTGACGAACTTTAACTAGCTCTGAAGACCTCTAAATATTAACTTACAATTTTCTGCAAAATTCTGTTCTGCGTTTTATGTGATTCTACATAGGAATCCAATTCATCTCGTTCAAATCGGACATCAGGGACCATCTGAGACAGTCTAATATATAGTGTAACGAGAGGTTAGGCGTGCTATTTGAATAGCGCGCGCTCGTTAGGTCGCACGATGCGAACTTAGTAGCAAGCGACGCTACTGTACTGCGGCAAGGGACGCGCGGGTTAAGAGTAAGAGAAGGCCCGCGCGCCACGCTTATCAGATTCGATTTGACCACGCCGGTGTGTGCTTCGCGCGTTATATTCGACCTTCTGCAAAGCCACCATCGTGCCCGAGGTGTGTTATAGCCGATACGAAGGCAAGCTAGAGGTGATCTGGGATACTCGTCATCTGCGTGCTGGAGAAGGGACGCCTTCTCCGTGCCATCCGAATCGACCCAGGCAGGGATCCCGTAGAGGTGATAGCGGCTCGAGAAAGTGTACCGAGGAAGCAACGCGTACCTCGTACCGACTGTAAGTCGAATTTCCTTAAGAATCGTTTTCCTCATTAAGATCGCCGAAGGCGAGTGTTCTCTGCCACAGGACACTCGTCTCTTTCTTAATTGAGTGCGTGCGTTATTACTCTCTGCTGTCGCGCAGAGTGACCATTGAGTGCGGATTTTATTTATATGCAATTATTATTCAATAGACGAGTCTATGACTCACTTTTCATAACGAAATAATCGTGAAGTTTATTCTCCTTTCCTTACTTCATCTTCTCGAATAAGAACTCGTAATTTACGGAGAAGTGTGATGTTCGAGCGCATCACACATTTGTATTCGTCGCATTTGACTAGGTATTAGACGCGCATAGACGTTCGCCGAAAAGCTACGCCGGGGAGCGTAATAGCTTGTACGCAGGTAAGACTCGGTGACGCGGCGACAATCCGTAGTCGCCGTGCTAAAGCCATTTGCCCCGTTACAATAGATATGCAAGCCCGTTTTCGCTCATGTTCAAGTACGCTTGTCGTGTATTTACAATCTGTTTTTCGAAAAATTAATTAATACGTTGGATTTTAATAACTGTCAACTTTTCAACGCCATTTTCCAAATTTAAGAGTGCTCCACCGTGCGATCATCACGCATTTGCTTCAGAATTCAGTAAGCTACAATTTTTCCCTCTTTATTATTTTGCATTGGTCGCTTAGTTTACAAAATAAAAGTAAAAAACAGAGAAAAATCTTTTCGTTAATACTAAACAGTATTCCCGCAGGAATCGATTGTTTAAAAGTATATAGGCTAAAATCATAGACGCCATTCTCTACAGACTGGTCATATTAAAATAACAAATATATAAATTAATGTATACAGAAAAGAATACTTAAATAATGTGCTTTCAATAATAATACGATGAATAATGTTAACAAAAAATCTGATTCGACCAATCGCATTTTTTACCTGCGCTATCCCGAAAAAGAACACAATCGGATCATATTTGATTAATTTACCGTCTTTTTTCCCGAGCGCTCCGATTTGAAAAAAGATTTTCAGTTTCGGGCTGAGAACGCGGGGCCATCCCCACTCCGCGGCCGGCTACGCCGCGGCGCGCCGTCGGGCCCCGTTGCGCGCATCGCCTTTAATCAACACTCGATTTGTTAGTCACATTCAATTCGATGCGTATCGACTTGCAGTGATTTGAAAAGTACAACTCTTCTACTTTCTAACAACATTTGAATCATTACGATATGTTGTCTATATAAGGAGTAGTAGCGTATTAAAAAAAAACGTATCTCGGCCCCCAAGTGGCGTATCATATTATTTTTGTTCTTAAAATTTAGAGAAAAATCACCTCTTTTCAATGCAGTATAATACATTTTGATCAAATTTTAAAGTTGGATACAGTACAATTATTAATTAATTACTATTTAAACAAATGCATGCTGGAGCTGCCCTAATTACAATTTTGAAATTCCGCAAAAAGTTTTTGAAAATATAACTCTTTAAGATTGCTCACAAATAGTGGGCACAAATGTAAACGATTTTTAATGTTTTGCCAGTACCATGAAAAATAAAAATATTCAACATATTGCGACTAATTGCACAAAAACTATTATAGATAGAGGCTTCAAATTTTAACCGCTACTTAGAATCATTGATTACAGCACTTTCACGAAATATTAATGTAAAATATTTATTTTTATAAAAGTTATTAACTATTTTCGATTTTAAACAATTTCGCCGTTTTTATCGATTTCCGAATAAACTAAAGGAGATAGAGGGGTGCTATCGCTGAGTTTTTTGTAGGGAATTTACTAAGGAACAACTTTTGTCTTAAACATTTTTCGATATAGCCAATACTTTTCAATATTGGCTATGCTATAAACCTCTTCCATTACGTAAGATTTTTCGGCACTGGAAAATCCACAATTGAGACTATCGTCTCCGGATCTGGACGAAAATCATTTCTGCTACCAACATATGTAAGTATCAGGCTTCTTCTTGATAGAAGACACATTTCTTAAGATTTACAGTGAAACCATTAACCTCTTGTTATATTATGTATGCAATAGTCTAAGTTTTACTGAAGAATTTAAATCATAGACGTAGGATATCACATGCGTAAGGTCCCAGGATTGATTTATTAATTATCTGATTTCGTCATGTATAACGTATGACTTGTGTGAGTATGTGTGAGTGCACTGACAGTAGCTATATTGCGATATATCTAGCCTCCTGGGCTGGTTGAGCAATGGAGAGATCGGGATTCGGGGGTTTTAAGATCGACTCAGCATTCTCATATGTGCCGTCGCGTATGCACCTTTTGTAATTCTTCTTTCCGTGGCGACTGTTGATTGATTTCTGGCATTCCCACATTCTAATTATTCAGTAACTACTTTGATCGGGGGTTGAATCTTTATAAATCCTCGGCTCGATCAGCGTAGTGCCTTTCACGACCAGACCAGGTACCATGCAAGGTTCTTATCAGAATGTTGAATAACGCGGTGGCTCTACTCAAAACAGATAGGTGGAACTTATAATAGACGCGTGAGTTAATCAATCAACGTCGCAATTTAGGCCTTGCAATGTCTATAAAGCGAAAAATAATACTCAATGATTCACTGCACTTGCATTATATAAATAAGTAATATTGGAGCGCAATGGGTCGGAATGACATGCATGAATAAGCACACTCAGTATATGCAGTTGCATTGGAATTCTTTATTGATACAACATTGGAGTAAATGAATTATGTCAGGCCACAAAATGTAGTAATGGTTAACTGCTGGGAGGGAGCTGCCACATCACCACCTTGCGATTTACTCTGAACTGCTCCATGCCACCTAGAAATAAAAGCGCTGGCACGCGTCGTGTATCGACTGTTCAGACACCCAGAGAATTGGGGTAAGATACCGAATTGATGCTAGATGAAATAATTACCGATTGACGCGCAATGCGTACCTGCGCGTAGTCTAGCAACGAAAATGAAACTATGTGTCAAAATATCAAAATCTAACGGGAAACGCTTATGTATTTACACCCGAGTGGATGTATGTCCACAGACCCCGCGAATTCGATATGATGACCGTACCCGCTGCGAATGAAATGTTAATAGAAGTAGCTGAGTGATTATGAAATTTAAAGGAAAGAGAATTCTCACTGCTACAGGAATTCTCTTGGAAGCTTTACACCAAGTTACTAGAAGGGAAAGAAAAAAAATAAAGGTGATGGTGAGCTCAGAGTCAATGAACGCCCACGTTTCGCAGGAAAATGAAAGAAAAAGAACTCAATAAATAACCACACACTACTTACGAGTGTGTGGTAAAGATTCGTGCAACACAGATTAGATTGATACTAATATTCATCGATTTAGAACCGCACTGGGTGGTTGCCCTAATGGGTGTTTCGTGTCACGCACGAATATATATATTATACTACAATCACTTCACAACTAAGTCACCTGGGTGATATGCTAATTAAAATACGGGAGTGCACGTGGATATATGCTTTACTGTGACCTGATGCGACTTAATCAGTATTACGCGCTGCGTGCAGACACCCGAGGTCGATCTTGGCATAGCCGACCTTCCTCGGCTGTTCACGCTCCTTGTCCGCTCTACATTTATATAGGATTAACGTTAAACTAAAGATATTGATTTAATTTACTTAAAATAAATTTAAGCTTAAGTGCGTGAATTATTTTTAAGTGTTAAGCACCGTCATGGAAACCAAAACGAAAGAATGCACGTGCATGTGTATCCCGGTTACACGAGGCACGGCATCTGAATAACGATATGCGACGACAGAAACTCAATACGCGAGAACGCGGAGATATTAATATCTTAATGCAATGCCGTGCACTGATTATTTATTAGAGAATTTCACTCGCGATTTACTACAATGCAAAATGATCCGTAAGGTTCATATGCACGTACGGTACTGTAAATTTGTAATACAGGCATAACCCTAAGGCACAATGTTTAGGCACAATTGTTTTACAATTATTTACGTCGCGGCGGCCTTCATGCCTTTAAACGATCGCGCACTTCTACTAACACTCACAAGTGCACACCAAGAGTCAGGGATGTATAGCCAGCTCGATTGATGGTGTAGATACGTCTCGAAGTTTGATAGCGTAGAATAAAATATATCGCGCCCACGAGTTCGCGTAGCGAACGAGAATGGCAATGATGGAGCAATTAGGCCATCATTGAATGGTGGATTACCTCAGAGTTCCAGGGGAGATCTATCCAGTTGAGTGGTCAGGGAGATAATAATCTCTCAATTCTCCACCCGCGCGGACTGAGACACGCTCGCTCAAGCGCCGAGACAACGGTGAAATAAAAAAAACAAATGCGCAGTACCCGTACTTACGTTATGCGTGGGAAATACGCACATTCCAATGCCCGTACTACGACAGCGTACCGTCGCAACCGGTGCTCGTCTAACATCGTTGCATACAGTAAAGTAAGCTGTTACCGTCACTACGGTTTGCCGCTGAAGACTAACCGTCTATCTGGAGCTATTACGGAAGAGTATACACAAGATCGTAAATGGGCGTCAAGGTTGTAACGGATTAAGTGTAAAGCGCGAAGCGGCGAGACGCGCTCGCGATAGATATGTGTGTGTGATCACGAGAGTGGGAGTAAATTTCGGCAGCCTGTCGCGTGCGAGCCGACGCTTGCGCGTCCTTTTGCGCTGGGACCATGGAAAAAGCCGGTCACAGCCTCGAGAACCTATGAATCGGGGTGAGTACCTGGAAAGCCTCTTAATGCTCTCCCACGGCCAATAATAATTTGTCGCGTAATTTCTCATGCATTCAGAAAAGCATCTCGACGTCGTCGCGCAGTAAGCCGCCTCGCCTGTGCAGCGGAGAGCTACTTACCATCGCACACAGCCACGCTGAGAGAACCCGAAAAATCTGCGACGAAGCCGCACGTCAAGGATCGTCGTGAGAGCAGATAAGTCGACAAGCAAATTGTAAAAATTTTACGAGCGACTGAGAGTGGGCCCGGCCCTACCTAGATGCATAAGCGATTTGGAGAAAAGCTCCCGTGCAGTTGATTGAGCGC
The DNA here is from genome assembly GCA_018906965.1 of Philotrypesis tridentata. Lineage (NCBI taxonomy): Eukaryota > Metazoa > Arthropoda > Insecta > Hymenoptera > Pteromalidae > Philotrypesis > Philotrypesis tridentata. The sequence continues at coordinate 549,957 of JACCIB010000084.1, forward strand.
ATAAACAGCGAATGTTTGTAAACGTGGCCTTTGGCCGCATAACGCCGCGAGAGATTATCGCGAAGACCGCCATAACGTTGGTTTGAGTGTATATTTGTGTGTGTGGGTTAACAAATAAAAGAGTTTTGAAAGAAAGCTCCCTTCCTAAGTATCTTTATTTCCACCAACGATCTGGCTCGAACTCCCCAAACCTAGTTTTTTACAAGATACTACATGTACGCTATCGGAGGGCCTAGAAATCCACTGAACTCTGCAGGCAAGCTGGCATATTTGTTCTGATTAAGGATATAATAACTGGACTTTAAGAATATAAACCAAAGTAAGAAAGAAATAAAAGACCGTCCCTACAGTCAGTGATACTTTGAACTCGCTAAAACTTCTTTATTAATAATTATTCTTGCAATATAAGGTCTCGACCAAAGATATCCTCCTAAATAAAATAAATTATTTGTACAAATAAGTCAAATTCGGCCCTTATACATGTCAAAAATATGACATTGGATTTCCTATCTGAAAAAAATATATTTAAATGAAAAAAAATTAGAAGAAAAAAGTATTCTTCAGATTTTTCTTGATTTCGATTCGTTTCAATCTAAAAATCAATAAAAACCTGGAATTTTAGAATTAAACTTACTATTACAATTCAACGTTTCCCTTGATTTAGCCTGGAAGTCTATCGAATCAAAGTTTAAGACCACTAAAAAAATTAAAATATCATTTGTCAAATCCAAAAATGGGTTATACATTTATTTTCTTCAGATAGAAAATACCATTTTTTGTTTTTGACAAGTGATATATTGATTTTTTAAGTGGTCTTAAACTTTGAGTTCAATTCTGGTACTTATCCATATACTTTTGTATTGAAAAAGATACCTTGACAAATATTTTTATCGTAATCCGAAGGATCAAACCTTCAAAATTTTGAATATAAATGTCTAATTTGCATATAAAGCTGCTAATACGTATATATACCGTGTGTCTTAGGTGAAACTGTCGATGCTTAGAGTGCGGGTGGAAAAAATTTCAGCATCAAAGGCTATGGTGAAAAAAATGTATGGGAGTGAAGAGTGATCCCAGCAGCTGAGCGTATGCGATCCATATGTTTCGTATTAAAAAACGCTGCATTTAAAAAATTTAATATTTTCAAAATTAATATTTTTGGAATAGGCACCTAATTCTACAAAAAAGTCTGAATTCAACAGTATCTCATGTTTGTGCGTAAGGATCCCTAATACTTATAAAACTTAAATCGCAAAAATCGGAGCATTTTCACTCTTATCAATTCATAATCTTATAAGTGACAATTTAGAAATTAGTCTCGTTATCTCAAGAAGTTAACATTCGATTTTTGTTATTTCAGGATGTTCAATGGTGTCATGCGGGGGGGGGGGGGTGTGCAGGGCCAGAGAGGTACCCTATGCTTTAACATAGGAGAGAGCAATTGCTACCAACCTGAAATAAAAAAATTTTCTTATTCCCAAATGCAAATGACTCTTTTGTATGAAATATTTCAAATATATAATATTTAAATCTATTATCAACACAATTAAATGATTTTAAAACTCCCTTTTACTTACTATTAATTAATTTTACTTTGGTGATATGTTATGATAAATCTGGCGATAGCGCACGGATTCCGCGGTTGGCGATACTTATTGACTATATAGATATACATATTGAAACTACGACTCCGAAAGCATTGAAGCAATTTCGTAACCTTCAAAATATTTTATAATATCATTTCGAAGCACACCTGCAGACGTGCTATACAGCAAGTATTTATATTTTCGAGGTGATAATTTCGGAGCACACGAGTTATAGACAGCAAAAATACAGAAATTTTAGAATGTCGACGTATAAATGGAAAGGACGTTACGTTAAAGAAAAAGTGTACAAGGCAATGTTACGCAGATCTGAAAATGCGAAAGGACGACTCGAAAAATTAAAAGAGAAGCGTGAATTAGAAGCAGAGCTGCAGATAGAAAAACAATCTGCTTCCGTCGTGAAAGGAAATCAAATCATTAATATGGAACATAAGAGTGAACAAATGTTCTGTACTCATTGCTCCGAGCCTTTGCTCATTCAAAGTATCGAAAGAGAAACCATTTCAGGCCTTGCTTCAACGTTCAACATAAGGTGCAACAAGTGCCTTTTACTGAATACTGTGAAATCCGGAAAAGAATACGTAAATCCTTCAAGCGGGAAAAAAGTTTTTAGGGTAAATACCAGAACAGCGTTAGGTAAACTACTTTTCAATACTTGCATAATAATTTTTGTATTTATAGACCACATCATTTTAAATTGATAATATTGTTGTAGGAGCTCTTCATACTGGCATCGGTCAAACGCATGTCAATGAAATGTGCAATATTATAGAACTTCCAGAAATGCATTCTCAACTGTTTAAGCAGCATGAAACGATCATAGGACCAGTTGTAGAAATTGTTGCTAAAGAAAGCTGCTCAGAAGCTACTGCTATGGAGCGTGCTATAACTGAAAGTAGCATAAAAGATTTACAAAGGCTATTGTAAGTTTTACCTATCAATTTTGTAGTTCTGCGTCTGTGCTAGCAAAGAACTATTCAAATGATCTATACATTACAATCAATTTATACATCTAATTTTTACCTATAACCCTATTAATCTTAGTCTAATGAACTTAGTTTAATTTTTACTGTACTATTTTTAAAGTTTTTAGATATAATTATATATATACACACACACACACACACACACACACACACACACACACACACATACACACACACACATACACTAATTCTTATTATTAATCTTAGTCTAATGAACTTAGTCTAACGAAATTTTTACTGTACTACTTTTAAAGTTTTTAGATATAATTATTATATATACACTAATAACAATCAGTTTTTGTATCTGATTTATATTATTTACTGTAATGTAATGAATTTGATATAGTTTTTTAATGCCGCTAACTATTAAGTTTTTAGTTATAATTCTAATTAAATATAATAAAATGATTTACACTCTATTAAAAAAATTCAAATAAATTTTTTGTCTAGAAAAAGTGCTCAATATAATTTTTAAATTTAGTTGTAACTCTTTCTTTCCTCCGATAGGCCTCCAGATTATGAAGATGGGTACCTGATAGTAAATTCTGATGCATCGAACTCAGAGAATATACCAATTGTTCGAATATTTGCTTCGTATAACATGGGATGTAGTCAACGTGGCAATGGTTATACGTATGAAAGCCTGAATGGCTATCGTGCTGTGATAGGAATGAAAACTGGTAAAGTGTTAGATTATTGCACCAGGAATAGAAAATGTAGAATGTCTGATTTGGAGCTAAAAACTGGTTAGCACAAAAAACATGATTGTCGTATGAACTTCACTGGTAGTGCTAAAGCTGTGGAAGCTGACGGTGCAGTGGAATTAGTGACAAACAGCAAAATCTTAAAAGAAGCTAATGTTCCAGTTGGCATATTCATTGGTGATAATGACAGCTCTTCTATTTCAGCGATTCAAGAAGCTAGTAATTATAAAATTGTAAAATAGTCAGATATGAACCACAGTACTAAAGGAGTTGGGAATTATCTTTGGCAGATTCATAAGGATATCAAAAAGGATCCTGAAAAAGAATTGTCAGGTGAGACAATAAAACACATACAAAGATGTTTTACTTATGCTATCCATCAGAACAAGGGAAACGTTCTTGAGATTCATAGTGCTCTTAAAAATATTCCTGATCATTTATACAGTAATCATAGAAATTGTGGTGATTGGTCTAAAGGTGACAGTCAAAATTCACCTGGTGTACGTCTGAATAGGAATCACTTATATGAAGCACTCTCTGACTTGTTTTCACAGTTATCAGATAATGCACATAAATTCACCATCGCTGCAAGTAGTCAACCAAACGAAAGTTTGAACCACTCAATGTGCTCTAAAGCTCCAAAAGCAATATTTTATAGTGGATCGGAGTCAGGTGACTTTCAATACAGTGCAACTGTGGCTCAAGAAATATTGGTAAAGACTGTCTTGCCAAAAGTACGGATGCATTACAGATTACTACTAGTAATAAACCTAAATTTATAAGTTATTTGAATAAGTATAAGAAGCTTAGATTAAAAATCAAAGAAAAGACTAGTAAACCAAGATTTAAGAAGCAACGCTTAAAATTAGAAACTCGTAAAGCTCAATTGAGACGTAGAAAAGAAAAATCTGAAAATAATACTTACCAAAGTAATATGACACTGCTCGACAGTTTTCAACCAAAGAAGCACGTACAAATAGTTAATATAGATAGTCCAGACTATACCAAGATCACAATTTAGCTATTGTATTCTTTGATCTATAGAAATTGACAGCCTGAAAGGTACATGCAATATACTGCAAATAGCTATGAAGTGTAATAAATACACTCTAAACATCTTTATAACACCAACTCAGCCTATTCAATCATCTGTAAGTAATGCTAATGGTTTCACAAAAAGTCATAAAAGGCTTTTCCAGCATGGAGTAGAAGTTCCAACCATTACCAAAGAATTAGCGTGTCAAGAAGTTTTAGAATATCTAAAATTTTTGAAAAAAAAATGTATTCTTGTAGCACATAATTGCCAGTTTGACTCAACTCGTTTCTTGAGAATGATAAAAATGTCATCAATGCTTAATGAAATCGAACAGTTCATCTATGGGTTTTCTGACTCGTTGTCCATGTTCAGAAGAATGTTTTCGCAAAGAGCAAATGGCTTTAAACTTACAAATTTGGCAGCAGAACTTTTAGACCTTCCGTGACATGGAGCACACGATGGTCTATTTGGTACCACTCTGTTAGAAAAACTTTCTTTAGCTTATTTTTCTGCTAAAGAACTCACAGATTCATGCAAGACAATATATACAACATTGAAAGAGATGGATATGAAAGAAAATGTAAGAAAACTGCCACCTACGTTCCAACCAATGAAAAATATAATTAGTTCAACTATAATTAATCGATTTGCTAGCTATGGTATCTGGTATGAAAATGTCGTACAAACTTTTCAAACTAAAGAGCTGAAAGAAACAGAAGACTTCTTGGAAAGAAGAGTAGATGGAAAATATACTATAATAAAAAGCAAGAAAAGCATGAATCAAATTCTTAAATATTTACGTGCCTTATAAAACCAAATTATATTTATAAATATTGTGATAAATTGTGTTCAACAAGATTGAGAGGTTTTTGTAAAATGATTATTAAAATTTAAATTCAATGAATAAAACATATTTTTATGATTTTCCCTACTTACATAAATTATTTCTCTATTTACAAATTTCAGTTTAAACTATTTCAGCCTATCTTACTTTCTATATCCATTATTTAATGTATAAAAAAGCTAAAAGCATAAAGAGCATACAAACATCCTTTATCAATATGGTTATGTTGACAGGCTATTTGATCGTCTGCTGAGAGTGCTGAGACCATGCTTTATATATATGTATACATTAACTCCGCGCAACGTTCCCAAGTTTCTCACAATCACAATAAATCAGTTTCGTGATTTTGTCGCGTTTGAATTTTAACATTAAAATACTCTTGAAATCATTCTGTATGGTATATAAACAAATATACGAAATGATTCTACGGGAAATATACTCTTAAAATATGTATTGCTTTTTAACGCCTGTTAACTTTTTTTATTAAAAAGATTGTAAAATTAAATCGAATCTTCGGTCGCCCATAAGAGCCCATGTTATTTTAAGTGTTTTCAATGTTTATTTTCTCGAAAAAATAATCAGAATAAAAATCTGCAAAAAATCAAAGTGCTTTATATTCATCTAAAAAATGATATACTACAATTTCAAATCATTCTGTTAATTTTTTTGTAACTATTGAATATCCTTAAATTCTGTTGAATCCAGTCTTTCCTGTAGAATTAAGTACCTATTAAAAAAATATTAATTTTGCAAACACTAAATTTTTTAAATGCAGCGCTTTTTAATACGAAATATATGGGTCGCACACGCTCAGCTGCCGGGATCATTCTTAACCCCCATACATTTTTTCACCATAGTTTTTGGTGCTGAAATTTTTTTCACCCGCGCTCTCAGTATCGACAGTTTTACCTGAGACACACAGCATATATATATATATATATATATATTGCGACGGTGTCTGAGCACGTCTAAGCTAGTCGGCATATTAGCGTTTTGCAGTGCGACGCTGGGTCCGTGGTTAGAACGCGTGCCTGGAGATTTCGAGGTCGTGGGTTCAAGTCCCCACGTCGCTTAACTTTTGTGCGATTGTCAACGAGTAAGGCTCACCCCGTTACATGGCGCCCAACTAATAAATCCACACGAATAAATCCACAGGAGGAAAGATTCTTCTCCTCCCATCTTTCTGAGAATATTCTCTCTTTCTCTGATGTCTAATACTGTCCATTGGCTAAAGATGGCTTGAATTACGGAGTATTGCTCAGTAGATAATGAGATTGAATTAGTGGTCCTTAGTAGTATATGGTGCCACTTTCTGTCAACCTCCCACCTCCTCCCCTCGGATCCCCAGGGGGTCCGAGGGGGTGTATTCGACAGAAAGTGACACCATTCATAGACATATTACCCCCCCCTCACCACACACACACACACACACACACACACACACACACACTATATACCCCCACCCTTTCTTTCTCTCTCTCTCTCTCTCTCTCTTTCCTTATTTTTCTTCCTCTCTCCCTCTCCTTCTCTTTCGCTCTCTCCTTCACCCTCTCCTTCTCTTTCGCTCTCTCTCTCTCTCTCTCTCTCTCTCTCTCTCTCTCTCTCTCACCGTTTTAATAGCTGCATCGCTCTCTGTAGGTCTCGACCTTGTACCTCTCTCACCGTTTTTCATAGCTGCGTCGCTCGTTGTATGTCACGACAGCGTACCTCTCTCTCGCGCCTACCGCGCACAGCTGATGCGCTCATCGCGCGTGGTTGACGCGGCCTCTCTCTCTCTCCTTCTCTCTATCTCTCTCTCTGCCTCCTTCTCCTATCTGCTTTTTTCTGCACATCGAAAGTCGCGAACGCTGTAATCGAGGCACGTTGCATGTGGATGATGTTGCGCTTGCACTTTTTTGCTACGACAGCTGATGAAGAGTGTAACATTTCACTACATATGTATTGAAATGTTATACAAAAGCGTCTAATATAGAAGAGTTCAAACGTATGAAATCTGACGAAGTCAGAACTTTCCAGTTTTATAAGGCTGAACGCTGTAATCAAGGCACGTTGCATGTGGATGATGTTGCGCTTGCACTTTTTTGCTACGACAGCTGATGAAGAGTGTAACATTTCACTACATATGTATTGAAATGTTATACAAAGGCGTCTAATATAGTAGAGTTCAAACGTATGAAATCTGACGAAGTCAGAACTTTCCAGTTTTATAAGGCTTTTGTCGTTGATCAACTAAAAAAAAAATGAATATAGCAACGTAAACGTTTATGTCATTTAAGATTGGATGCAGACCACTTTCTGTCCTGAGAGTAGGAGATTTTAGGGTAGAGGAAGAGTGAGATGTGGGTGGGGGATGGCGCACCAGAATGTGGTATATAGTCTGACCTAAGGATTCTTTTTTTAATAAATAATAAATACAATCAATTTTTCAATAGTTTATTTTACCATATTAATAAAGGATTACATATGCGTGTTAATTTAACATAATTTTATATGCTATATTTATAAAGTTATACATGTGTCCCGATACAATTGTCTTGTAGTATATGTTTAAAATCGTCTATTTCAATATTTTTTAAATAAACGCATACCTGACAGCATTTGTTAACAATAACATCCGTCGTGAGCAATTCTTTTTCATCGTTGGTTTAAATAGAATTTGTATCATGTGAGCCGAGCAATAAGAAATAGCAGTGTTTGTTCTATTTTTTATAACTCTTACTACAACTAATGCATGAGTGTTATGGTTAGGCTATTTATATATATATACTCCTAAAACGACATCTTTGTTCAAAATCACTAACCACTAAAATCAATGATCGTTTGACGCGATGCGTCTATTTCTAAAATATTATCATATTCGGCATAAATTATACAATTAACCGTACTTGTTAAAGGATCATCAAAGCGTACATCTAGACGAACGCTGCCGTGTTTAACCAAATTCCAATGTGTGTTATCATTTGCAGACAAATCAGGGGTGAGGTCAAAAGCAAACAGGCAATAACCGTTCGGATATGACTGCCGTGTGATTTTATTACCTTCGTTGAGAAAATGTATACCTGTGCCAGAAACTAAAGTATGGTAGGCATCAACGTATAAGTTGTTCGTTTTAAAATCTGGTTGTAGTGGTTTCGAAGGTATTTGAACACCATCAATGTATAAGCATAAAAAGTTTATATTAAAATGTTCAAAATTAAAGGGATTGAGCGATCTATCGCCGTTAAAAGCATTGTTTTTTACAAAACCAATTATAATCCGTTTTGGTAACTGTCCTAAAATAATATTGTCCAAAGTTTCACCGTGAATACCACTATGCATGGTTATAGCTTTAACTTCCACTCTTGTAAGAGGATATTTAGCTGATGTCTTTGAAAGGGCTTGTGCATGTGCTAACAATACACTAGGATTTACTTTAACACGACGAACTAATAAATTTGCCTCCTCTATTTGTACAGAGAAATAACCGGAAGGGTCCATCAAACAAAACTGATCTCTTGATTTTACAAGACGAACTCTAACCTCCACACCATTTAATAACAATCTCTCTTGATTAAATACATCTGAATGTAAATGGCCTTTCAAATCAACAATTTTTGTTGCCGACAAAAAATTACGGCGTTCAACAAAACCTTCGTTAGTGGTATCAACACTGTCCATAGCCCCAGCAGTGTCATCACTCTACAAAACACTCGTCAAATGCGATGATTTAGCTGCAGGTCCATAGTTTAGAAGTGTTTCAATGTATGCTCTGTAGGCGTAAGCATTACTTGATGAAGATACTGATTTTTGATTGAAAAATACATCTACTTGATTGAATAAAGAATGCATAAAATTATTCACAGGTCCTGTTTTGGTCACTAGTGCTTTATGAGCGGCAAGAGCCGTACCATCCACATCAGTTTCATTTATACTACAACTTAATCGAACTCTGAGACTTAACATTGTGTGTGCTAGATCGATATATTCATCACTATTACCAGGTAATACAAACTCTATTGGCGCATCATTTGTTAATGATGATATCGGTTTATATGTCATCCAATGTGAACCTTCTATGGTGGTTTGTGTAGGAGGAATTTCAAATAGAAGTAGCTCCGATTTCAAACATTCACATGAATGACTATGTAGGAATGCCATCTTAACTATCAAAAATATCTCTAGAAATTCTTTTCTTTTTTCTCTTACTTTTCTTCTTCTTCTTTCTTCTCAAACCATTCGATTTAACCCTTCCGATTTTAACACGATTCTTCTTCTTCTTTATACCTCCACTTTTCTTTGTTCTTTTTCGGAGCTTTGTTTCACGTTTTACAATGTTACCAGGCCCTCCAAGCAACTGTAACTGAACCGGTTGGTGACGATAAGCTCTTTTATATCCCGACCCCTCCATCAGCTTTTCCAGTTTTTCTTCAGCCTTTCTTTTTAGAATTTCACCAGATTCTCTAATACGGTTTTGAAACGACTCTTTTATAGGTGTGTTTTTCAAACTCACGTCTGACACAATGTTCATCCCTGAACGCAGTGCCTCCTTTCCAACAACCCTAGCGCCACGTGTTAAGAGTGGGAGTACTCGTCGAAATATACCAGCCAAAAACGAACCGATACCTCCGTGACCTCTCTGATACAGAGAACCTGTGTAAACACGTCCGACTCCTCCTCCAGCAATATATCCTGTACCAACTTGTACATTAAAATATTCCTCGTATCTATTCATTTTTTTTTGTTCTTTGTTTAATCACTGATTCTTTTAAAATGTAGTGTTACGGTCAAAGTCCCATAATCAAATGGAATTGGTTGGCCATACTGATCTCTTATATCAATTTCAATAGTCTGAAATGAGTTGAATAACAACGAATGGTACATTGGAGGGGAGAATGTTTTGATTATTGTAAAACCATATACATAATTATCTGTACTTAACGACACAGCTCTTAACATTCGAGATTGAATATCTCCTATGACGTAAGGTTCACAAATATCTGTATAAATCATTAGCATAGATGGTAGGCCATTTGAGAGGTGAGCTGGTCTTTTAGATTCAATCGTAGTATTTTTATCGAATATAAGATTCAATGTTTCAAATCCTAAAATTTTTTGCAATTTATTGGATAAGCATAACTCATGTTGAAATTCGGAACAGGTACTCTCGCTGCATATTCTTTTGATTGTCACGTATTCACCATTTTGAACTTTAAATTCAAAATGTCCTGTTACACACATTAAATTATTTAATTCGTTCAATAACATATCTAAATTTTTATAAATTCCAGGACGGATTGTGCACGCATATGTGTTTAATTTGCCCGTTATAATTTCATCATTTTGAACAATTATATCATAAATTTCTTCCAATTGCTTATTTGGTTTATTTTTAACCAAAACAAATCCTTCTTTAGTATCGGATGACACACGTTGAAACGTCAGTGGAATTTGAGCCTCTGTAAGGGCAACAACCCATTGGCCTTGAAGTTGAAATTGCTGAGGTAATTGTGTAATAAAATGCGTAGTAGTATTTTGAGAAAAATAAGTCATACTACTGTTACTAGGGAGAATAATGTAGAATTGATCCTTCATTGTTTTTTTATATCTTGTCAATGTCAACTGTCTTCACCCAAGAGTTAAATTTCTCTGGATAGCCTTTCCACGAGACATAATATTCTTTGTTACGACCTTTTCCTCTAGTTTTTAAAATCTCGTTAACTTCAAAAACTGCAGTTTTTAAGTCTTTTCGAACCCTGCTTAATTCTTCAGCGTAGAAAAAACCATCAATATCTTCCCCGGATAAATCTTGCAAGAAATACACAGGTGGTTGACGTGTATCCGAAACTCGTACAATCTTGAATATCTCTAATGTCCAGCCGCTTTCATAACCTTTCGAAAAAACGTTCTGTGCACGACTGACTCGTACCAAATCTCCTACTCTGTATTTAAAGGGTTTGACGACTTGATTGACATATCGTTTTTGTAAATTTTCACGAGCTTGGCCAGCATTAAATAGCGTCACAGATGCAGGAGTCATTTTTATCGCAGAATGTTTCGTATTATTATATGATTCCAATATGTTTGGTAAAATATCAATGTAGCGACGAGTGTTTTCGTGTGTAAAGTATCTCCATATTCTTTCTTTTATAGTTCTTATGAATCTTTCTGCGACAGCTGCTTTAGTGTCGGGACTACGCGCTACTCTATAAAGTATTTCATGCTGCTTTAAAAACTCTTGCATCGCACAACCAACAAATTCTTTACCTTTATCAGTTTGTAGATACACTGGTTGGCGATTATTACTCTTTGATAAAATATTCTGAAAACCATTGGCAACGTTTTTTGAAGTTTTATCTTTAAGAGGTTCAGCCCAAGCGTATTTACTTAACACATCGATAACGACCAAAACATAAGAAAAACCATCATTGTAAGTTTTTATAGCTTTCATGTCCATTAAATCAGCTTCCCATAAATCATCAATATTGCGTACGTTATAATTACGCCTACGAAATCGATGTTTAACGGGTTTATGTAGATTGTAAGGGTCTTGGCTTTCAATCCATTCAACTACTTCCTTACGCTTATGTGTTTTTCTAGCGGCATTTGAAAGCTTGCTAATACCGCCGTATGCGGAAGGAAGATAAGGGTTGTAGTAAAGATTTACTAGTGAATTATCCATAATACACAATTTTTATTCTTTTAATTCACAAGCTTGTTTACAGGTTTATTTCTTAGATTTTTTAATATTTTTTGCTGTATTCTGTTTCTTCTTCTTCCTCCTCAAAGCGTTCTTGATACGGGAAAAAAACTTTTCAAACGTTATTTTGCTCACCATGCAACAAGCTGTCATCAATGCCAAAGTTCTCTCATCCGGTGGTGTTTCACCCGCTAACATACGGGAAAATGCGTATTCGGCTAAAATTCTGTCAGCTTGACGGCGATCTCCTTTTTTGTCTGCATAAGTCAAATCGTGTTGACGACAAGCCTCATCTAAAGGGTTTATACCAACATCACCTCGTTCAATACGCTCAGCCAATTTCGTACCAGGTCCACAAAATTTGTAACCAGGTACATGCATTTCAAAAGGAAGTAAATTAATTAATTCATCTAAAACACTATTCTGATCTTCTTTTTTTTCGCTATAAATAACTAGTTCTTCTTCTTCTTTGTTTTGGTCGAAGCGGTTAGCGTCTTCTATTTTTGTGTTCCTATGACTGGTTTTCTTTTGGGAGTAGTGAAAATTTTTTTTCGTACACTGACACCCACTGGCGGTGTAGCAAAATCTTGATTCTCATTATCCTCCTAGCTGGCTATTGATGTACTACCGCTGCTGCTGTCTGATTCATCATTTTGTTGTGTTGGAAAGATAGCAACGCCATCTATTTTATCAGCTACCGTTTGGGTCATGTTTTTCAATATACGCTTATTTCCAAGGTATTCTCTTGGAACACACAAATCGTGAAGCACTTTGGCAAATTGCAAATGCCCTGGTGGTGGTACAGCAGATTTTCTTTCTCTCATAGCGTAATTTATCAAGTCAATAATATTACCATTACTAACACGCTTGCCATGTATGGTAATACCACCATTGTGATCCCACTTTATATTATCACTAACATGTAACCGTTTTAAGAGTTTAGCTGCATTATTTCTGTAGCGTGTTCGTACAGTTTCAATAATAGCATCATCCCTATGTATTTCCTCATCTTTCTTCGTTTTATCATCTCTGCTGTCTTTCTTAATTTTATCAACACACACATCTATATTGTCATTATTATTTTTGAAATGTAAATAACGCTGCAGGACTTCGCGATACAATGACCATTTTTCTCTCTCATTTTTATATAATGGTGAATTTAATATTTCACTCATTTCTGCATCCAACCTGCTAGTCACGGACCCCGGTGTTTGTACAGATTTTAACACCTGATTTAACTGCTGTTCTGGTTGTCGTTCGCAAGCCGTTAGTGTACATTGGAGACGATCCAAAGATTCTTGTGGTAATAGAACCATTTTTCGAGCATGTTCCATTTTATCTGCTGATGAGGGCCGACAAAACTGTTCCGATAATAGGCGCAAGTAATGCAGGTAAAAACCCACCACGTTGTACAATAATTTTCTTCTTCTTCGATAAACTCACAGAAGGTTCTGCTAATCGTCGAAGAGTATTTACGTGTTTACGCAGATTCGTTTTATGTTT